>CM022549.1:9611849-10211849 GCA_012273795.1 Dendrolimus punctatus
TATTGCTTACTGTCTAAACTGTCTTGTTAGGTAAAGTGGAATAAGTTTGTCAATAACTTAACATGTTTTACACAAATATAATTAAAGCTTGTTACAACATGAACGTCTTTAGGGATTTTTCGGGCGATAGCGGGAAATCAATGACGTGATCATTTTTCAGATGCATTATTATTTTATTGTGAATAATCATAAGTATTATTTCAAAAAAACATAAAACTAAATTATTTATCTCTCTTTTATTCTGTTTTCTGTCTTGATTTAGGTAGTATGTATTTATTCTGTTTTGATAAAAATTGAAGAAGTAAAATTCAAGGGGTTCAATTGTCTCTATTCAATGGTCCATAATTTGGGCGTGACTTGGTGTTTTTTTTTTAAATTTATTAACTGTGACTTAGTAACGGTGACTAGGTGAATAATAAATCTTTGAAATTAAAAAAATACAGTGCCTTTGGGACATAAAAAGTAGGGTATTTTTTTTGTAAAAGATAAAAATAAAAAACCAAAAACTTGGTTTTTTGAATTTTTCAAATAAATTTTGAGGTTATGTGAAACAAGTGCAAATACAAAAGTTGTAGATCTTTTTATACCTACAACTTTGCAATTTTTTTTTCCATAGGACTTGTAGTTTTGCCGGAAATCGAGATAAACCGTTTTTTCCCCTTAAAAACTCACCCCCTTCCACTTCTCAACCTCAGATCACCCGTATATTATTTTCACTTTCATTTTTGTTATATCTTCTTCCTTTTCCAATGGGTCTCATCCTACTATTATTATTTTTTTGTTTCAAAAATTATCGAATTCAAAATAAATGAAAAGAGCGTACATTTATTACGAAATTTGCCAATTTAATAAACTTAACACGAAATAATTAGTTCCAAATTAATGTCGGTGTTACATTAAAAAGCTTAAGCTTCACACTTTCATTCGATATACAAGTAAAAATAAGATATTTCATTTAAATGTATAAATATACAATACTTACAAAAGTAGAGCGAAATAAATAAGGCTATTTTTTCTATGGTTAAAAACAAGCCAGGTTTCCTATAAATCAACCGGCTCCCATTACGAATAGGCAAGATCAATGGCACACATGCGCAGGCGCTTCAAAGGCTTATCTAAACGCCCACTTAGCGATATTTCCATAATATTTGAACACAACCGTCTGTTTAGCGTTGGCACACATCGGTTGCCTGTCAAAATATTTGGCGTCGCGAGCGCTACCAAAAAACTGTGTACATAATATATCAAAGGATGCGAGTGATTATTAGTATTTTGCGACTATAGACATTGAGATGGATGGTTAACATTTTATTGCTTGCTAAACTAAATAATAAACTAATAAACTGTTAAAATAAATCTAATAACCGCGCGTCATTATGAACTATGAAGGGTTCCGTTTAGGCAAAAACATCCAATATTTACGTTATTTGGCCACGAAATCCTAAAAAAACATTTAACGTGCTGTTGTGTGTTATGTGTATTGAGGATATATCTATTTCAAATATAAAACATCTGTATACATAATATTTAATTTAACTCTTTACCCGTAGATGTCAGAAAAGCTAAATCACTTGCCATATTTAAAATGAAAGTCAAAAACCTTTTATTATTTACTATAAAGCTTAGTTTGTAATAAAATATACTTTTTACAAGTACGAGTGTATACCTACTGTATTTCAAAGGCAAATGGAATGAACTATAGTCGGTTAGGGAGTATCTATAGCTTCTCGGAATACGTCAGCCTTAGCTATACTCTGGGGGCTTACTCCACAATCTATATTAAGTAGCCTTAAAATGGCCACTTGCAAGATCAAATCGAATATGTGTCTACATATTTATATACATATTTATATACATATTTATATATGTGGGTTTTATTTGAAGAAAACAAAACGATCAGTCTTACGTCGTTTATTCATGAACTGTCTCTTCTGACTCACTTTTGACAGTGACATTAACAATATCAGATCTATGAATTTGAAAAAATGTGTGGCCTGGCTACCGAGTCGGAATGCGTCTTCGAATCTCACACACACACACACATATATATATACAAATATGTACTGGTAGACGCAAAGTATGGCCTCAGGTTCTATATCACTTGGCACTATGAAGATTAGTAATACGGTTCTGCAAATGTGGCCATTTAGCCCCATTAAAGTGGGTGTTACAAAAAATGACAGACTTTCACTCAGAAATGTATCTGTTGTCGAGTGGTTTCTTTCTTTTGATATAAAAAGGGCATGTTGAATGATGTTATCGATTGAGACGTATCACTTCCTCCTTTTATTTGCTTTTGATGATACATACGTGTGTTCTTCAGTTTTCAAATTTAAATCTGTATTGGTCAAAATGTAAGGTAACAATGAGATTCTCGTTCTATCATTTTCATGGTGTGCAAATTTAATATTACTTACTATATTACTGGTCGCCCGTGGTCGAAATTCTTGAGCAATAAACACAAGAGTATATAGGTAGGCCTTTGTGTGTCAAATACATGGTAGGGCGTGTAATGTTTTTTTTTTATTAATTTGTGGTCTGGTAATTTATAATAACGGTTTAGTTGGTTTATACAAAATACCAATATAGATACCAACCTAATAATTACAACCCATAATTGTCCCACTTCTGGGCTCGGACATCCCAATTTCTTAGCGGAATAGACATTAGGTATACCTGCTACACTTGTCTAAGGCTTGGCGAGTTTGACACATGGGTTACCTCGAGGTGTACGTATGGTGTACTATCAAAACTCTTTGTAACTTTCAGAGATACTACATTGATATATCTGGTAATAACTTATAAGTAATTTAAAATTATTATTCAAACTGCAAATTTTAATGAAATAACTCTTGGTTTGCCGTTATATTACGTCAGTAGGTTTCAACACATATTTTCCTTCATTCTCTTGATTGTGGAAATTGTAATAATCTAGACATAGATTAGAACACTACCTAAATGGCACATCCTTTTCCGGCCGCGTCCTTGCCTTGGAGTGAGGGACGTGAGTGCGTTAACCACCAAGCTGCACGACTTTAGTTGTTTATTTATATAGGTTTATGGGTTGGCACTTGTTGGCAGCTAGGCCTTTAAGCCAGATCTTAGTTTACAATATAGTTTCTTCATTTTCTTAAGCCTATGTGTAGGTAATCAGCTAGTACCATCCAACGGAGTTCTTGTGACCACTCAAAAGGCCACATTTGACTGACTATACAATTCACATTTCTCACGAAACACATAATTACTGCTAAAAAACTATCAATATCCTACAACTATTGTTCATTTTAGAGTAATTTTACACATTTTAGAAATTAAAACTGCACAGCACCACATCTCCTTTCAGTTCCCGCCAAAAACTCCGATTTCGCGATGAAGAAATGGCGGCGATAGATACTTAATTATCATCAACGTATTATATATAAGTATATAATCATTTACAAATACCGTTATTTTCCGACTACTTACAAAAATCCCGGTAATCCACTTAATTTAAACTTTACCACGCCGCTAATTAAGACTAGGAACGAGTAATCAAATCTTTAATTAATTGCAACGGTCCCGATTCGCTAATGGTGCAGCTTCATCTGCGATTATGTTAAAGACTTCGGTCTTAGTTATTTATTATTATTATAATTAACTCATTATGAATAAATCTCTGGCCCAATGGGTCTTATTTAAAGCATTAAAAATATTGCTGTTAACAAATTGTCGCATTAGTATTATATGTATTTAACATCATTGACTTCACTTTTCTAATAATGCATTAAACCTACTGCCATAAATCTACTTGAAACAGTCATAATCTGTAATCATCTCAGATGAAAACGGACTATAAAAGCTCATTTATTAACAGTCAAACTGCATAATCATTCTATTTTTGAAAATCATCGAATTCGAAATTACAAATTTAAATGTCGAATCACCGTATCGCTTTGTTTTTTCTCTCCAGCCAGTGTTCTAGTTCATTCGCTAATGAAGATTTTCATATGCGGCCGTCCTTTTTTTGTCTGTGTGTGTTTGTTTTGAGTTCACCATCAATTTATTTTCCAGTTTTAAATTAAGTACCGTAGCTTGCTGTCTCGTCTTTCATAGTGATGAGATAATTTTGCATCTCTGTCTGGCTTTAGTTTGTTTTGTGCGTGACGCGCCACGCCCTCGCGCGGTCGCTTTGACCGGTAGCGGTGCGACTCGTTATCTCTTTTTTTGTCTGGCGGTGTGTGTCCAGCCTAATATTTGAGTTGGGAAAAGTTGTTTTGTTATGTGGGAGGTGCATTCGTTATATTATGTTTATTGGGTGACATCTAATATTTCTCCGCGGCGTTCGTCTTTGATAAGTTCTAGAAATATTGTCTAAGTAATATATTTTTAGAATG
This sequence comes from Dendrolimus punctatus, assembly GCA_012273795.1. Lineage (NCBI taxonomy): Eukaryota > Metazoa > Arthropoda > Insecta > Lepidoptera > Lasiocampidae > Dendrolimus > Dendrolimus punctatus. The sequence goes on from CM022549.1 coordinate 9,616,223, forward strand.
TCATGGCAGTGTAATAGCTAGCGCACGCATCCCAATTTCATAGGGCGCGGGTTCGAATCTTGGCTGGAACGCATGCACCACTTAGGTAATTTTCTAACTTAATATATCTATTGCCACAACCACCACGTGCTAACATCGTGTTGAAATCCATACATCGAGAGAACCGATGTGTCAAACCTGCCAAGCCGTCTTGGACAAGCGTGGCAAGTATGTTGTTCGTTCCTCTATAATGGGAGACCCGAGCCCAGAAGTTGGTACGTTTATAGGCTGTTATTAATATTATATTTACACAAGTAATAATAAACAAATTGTACACTAAGTTATAATAATTTAACTCTCATACTTTAGGTAAGTAATAAACCGAAAATACTATTGCTTGGTAATTCCGCTTAAAAGATTCAAAATTCATTTATTTGCTTAAAACATGGGACATAAATTTGAGATGACATTAGAATACTAGGTTCACATGTTTTGCCTATAAGGCGTGCAAATGTTCAAGAAAGAAGATTACTTAAAACACATCATCACAATTATTATTATAAAATTTACAAGGACCAAAATTATACATTAATCAATCATAATTATCGTCAAAAAAATTATCCTAAAAATTCGTTAACAGAGTAAAAACATTTATCCAACAACTATTTATGTAGTCTTTGTTTAAAAAGATTTGTGGGCAAATATTTAAAATCTTCTGGAAGTTTGTTATAAACCTTCACCGACATATAGTTTGAATTTTTCTGTAAGGACAATTTGCAGCTGGGGAACAATAATCTATTGTCTGTTTTCGCCCTAAGTTGCCGTGACCGCAATTCGTGATGTCTAGGAAACAATCTGGGATTTTCTTTCACGAACATTGATACTTGTTTTATATACATAAAAGGCACAGTTAACAAACAGCTGGAGCCTTTTAAAAAGTGGCCTGCATGGTTCTAAATAGTGTGCGCTACTAAGTGCTAGTACTAGTTCTTTTGACATCTAAATACTTTGTCTACGTCAGTCGAATTTCCCCACATGAGCAAACCGTATTGGAGGACAGATGCAACATAACCGTGGTGTTAGCACTGCACAATTCACTATACACAGGGATAAAAAACTCAAACACTCGCACTTGAAATGCAAACACGTAAAAACTCTTTATTTACAAAATCAAATAATACAAGTAACTACACGATACATAAACCATATCGCGATGCAGAACGACGGTGGCGCCATCTCTTAGTAAATTATCAGAACTAAACACATTAATTCTTCCACATATATTGACAAAACAGAACTGAAATATTGATAGATAAATACAATTTAGACACGTGGTATGCTTGAAGAGCTGCTTCTTGGGAAATTGTGTTCTTAATTATTTTTAGTGCAAATACAAATCTATTTAATCTAGAACAAATATTATCAATCTATGCCTTCCAATTACATGAGCTATCAATCAGTAGTCCCAGAAATTTTACAACTTGCACTTTATCTATATTACCATATTGAATATTAAGTTCATTTAATGTATTATTTCTTAAATAGAATTGCTGAAAGGATGCTGTAAAACTTTCTTGGAAATTAAAAAAAAGAGAAGTTTTCGTATAACGTAGGTTTTATTTATCTTTACAATGTAAAAATATTACCGGCAAAATGAAAATTTTACTGTAGTGTCTTATGTCTATATATAATGTGAGTAATTCATGTCCGTCGTTTGAATATTTTAACATCCACGTTTTTCTTATTATTATAGGACCACAGAATAGTTATCTATATATTAATACGTGAAGCAAAAAATTTGTACCCCTTTTTACGAAAATTGCGCGGACGCAGGAGTATGAAATTTCGCACAAAATTAAAAATACATTAAATCAATATAAAAAATATCACTACCATATATTTGACACACACACGCATATATACTCTTTTAATTATTGTCAAACTAACAGTGTAGCCTTGTCGAAATCTGTGATTATTGAAATATAGTCTGATATCAATTATTATTGTCGGATTTCGACCACGGGCTATAGTATATTTAAAAAAAACAACGTTTGCAAAGCTGCATTAGTAAAAATTCCGTTCTTTACCCATAAGTCAAAACCCAATTTCGTTATAATTAACCGGATTTATTGGGATAGTAAATATTCTAATTCACGTAAAGAGAATGTCGCGTGTCGCCGCGACTATCAGTCGTACGATCGCGCGACTTAACCGTGCGCTCTCACGACACGGGCCTACAAATCACTGGAATTACGGACTGGCTCATTAAAGGTTATATTTTAGTGGAAAGCTTTTGAAACCAGGACAAATTCATCATAAATATGACGTGGATATGCTGTATAGAGACATAACATTACGAAGGGTGGGCGGACTATGCTTGTTTTATTGCTGCATTACAGCAGATTGGCAGACGGCCTACCTGATGGAAAGCTGTTTCCGTCGCCTATGTACATTTGCGATGTCAGAGATTATGTCAACTTTTTTGATAAATCCCAAATCGTAGCGCTGTGGGAAACCTCTTTTTAATGCCTGAAATGAGCAGACAGATAGACAGACAGCCCACTTGATGAAAAGCGGTTAACATCGCCTATGGACAATTGTAACACCGAAGGTGCCCCCTCTCTTTAAAGGTAGATTGGAACCTGCGCACTAATGCCGGAATACGACTCAAAGTTGTTACGACGGCATACTCTAGACTAGGGGTGGTAGGCATCCAGACGGGCAAATACGCTACCATATACCATCTGGCTGTGGATTATATTATCACCTCTTACGACAATCCACCCGGCCGCAGGAAATTGTATTCATTCTCTGTTACTGCACGAATAAACTCTCCTCTCTAACCCCAGCTGGAAGTTCATTTCAAACCCCACCACGCGCAAGAGAAATCTTCTAGAGACTCATTACGTACATGAAGCGGCTCAACGAAGTGGGGATGATAGCCCAGAAAGAACACAGCAGTCTATGGTTAAGTCGGCTGTCGGCTTCTATGGGTTCAAAGTAACATAACAGGCCGATTTTCTAACTTTTATCTGTAAATCTCTCTGAAAAATACATCTAGAATTGACTCCAATTCGACTAACAGATTCTGACGACAATTTTAGTAATACGTATAAGAATTCTAGATAAAGCCAGAACAGCAATACTTTCTTAAATCGACGGTCTTTGTGATTAAGCGGGAAAAGCCTTTGACGGCTTACCTCACTGCAACGCAGAAGCTCCGAGTTTGATTCTTGGTATGGTAAATTTCGGAAACGATTTTTTTCGTTATTCAATATGGTCTGTATGTCTGGGATCGGCCCCAGACTAGTACGTTAATTGGAGATGTACATTATCTGTGTTTGTCTGCCGAATATTGATTATTTATTTAAATCCTTTAGGCATGAATGTTAAGTCCAAATTCAAATAGAAGGAACTAACTAACCCCGTTGGCCCAGCGACTCACAATGTGTCTTGGCCTCCGAGACGAGAACACCCCAACTGTTTTGGTCCTGTGCGATTTCTTGCCAGTTAAGGGTTTGAAGCTCACACAGATCAGCCTCCACTGTCCAAATAGAAGGACTAATTCTGATTCACTTTCGAACTTTAGTGTTACAAGTCCGATATTAGATTACTTATCTCACTTCTGTCGTTTAATTTGGATGCATCAACCAAATCGTTGCGTCCTTCAGTTCTCTGTCTTTCAAACAAACTAAAACAATGTGATTGATCCCTCTAATTCACCAGCATTACAATCCTCTAGCATTACAAACTCATTTTATATGACATCATTTCATATTAAAAAACAAATGTTAATATCACTAAAAAGACAATGCTACGAGTAATAAGTTTGACAATAAAAATCGTGACATTTCACAATCGAAATAAGGGAAATACAGTCATTAATTTCCGCGTGCACTTATTACGTATCTACATTCAATCATTCTCTATCGCTTATTCCATCTGTTTCAATATAATAATGTTTTGTACACGTGATGGCCAGTAATCGTAGGGTTGGTACTTTTTTGTTGCAAGCCTGGCAAACAGAGACAGCCCAGCTCGTGTAACCTATAGACGTTCGCAACATTAGGGGCAAAGCCAACTTGATAAGATAGAGTTTAATACAATGGTCCGGAGATAGAGTTGCATTGTGTTCCTGCAAGTGTTTCCAATATGGAGTTAAGAGAGGGGTAAGAGAACGGGAGGAATCAGCACCCGTGGCTTCGATCCGCCGCCGTAGATCAGCTGTAATTAAGATAATGTTTCCAGCTTGGCTCCATCACCCTAAACTTTTTTTAAAATCGAACAAGAGTTCTTTTTTTATATTAAAAGGTTTGCATTTGACCACGATCACGTCCAATGCCGGACGATGATGCGGTCGAAGATGGAGCACGCTTACCTAGATAGTACCTATGCACACGAGACTTGAAGATACCCGGATAGTACTTTTCAGGAAACACGGATTCTGGTAATGCAATCCGCAACTCTGCCGTATGTAGAAGGAACGTTGAGGCGAAACGTTTATAGTACGCACTAGTAGCGTTTCGACTGTAAAAGTTCCACAGTTCTTCCAGGTGCCATTACCGTGCATCATGTTTTAGCCATTATCTTGGTCTTTTAATTATCCTTCGTATTTAATACCAAGTAATGGAAGTAGTCAAATAACCGGATGTCCGTTTCGAGGCATTTATTATCCGGCGAACGGATATCGAATAACCGATAGTCAAATTGATATATCGACTATCGGCTATGATGGATGGCTACAAATGAATACACTTTAGCCTTCAAATATAACCTAACGGGAGAGAAAGGGAGACAAACAGACTGGCGCCGTAACGCGTCACGTAACGAAGCGGTTTACTCTCCATAAGAAGTTATCACTTCAAAAACACCTAATAAATATATGCACTATAAAAAACTCTGAGCTAAAAATCGACCCAACTATCGGTCTAACTTTTAAACAAATAAAATTAAAGGTCACAATAAAACTTCTAAATCGAATGAAAATAAATATCTACTCCCTTATAGAGGTTGTTAATGAAAATCTCTACCCAAATCCAACTCAAAGGCAATCATGCGCGTTTTATTTTCTGTTAAGAAAACATGTCTATTGTTGTGTGTAAATATAAAGTTATTTCGCCTGCGTATTGTATTTAGTCGCGCCACCGCGCCGACACAATCGCGGTATTGTGCGGCGTGAAAGGGCCGGAATGGGATTGAAAGTTGTTATTCTGTCATTTTCCAAGCCACTGCATGGACATATTGCGTCTTTTTAGTGGCCCCGCCTGTTTGTAAAAGGAATGAGGGAGCGCTGACGGCCCCTTTCTGTTGTTCGTGTTTCTAGTTCAATACCTTTGCAACCTTATCACCTGACTCAGAGTCACATGATGTTCCATTAAAATTAATGACAATTAAAATTCTACTCCGAATATTGTTTTATGATATTATCTGCCGGTAATGAAGAGAACGAATGGTTTGCCAATCACGCATGTTCAAAGTGGGTTTGATTGTTTTCACAAATCGGATATCTAGAACAACAATAAATTTTCTTACTATGTTTTTGCACGAGGTAATGAATATCAAAGGCCACAAATTCAATTCTCTGATACTCAATAACCTCCACTAAACAATAATTAAGAACCATCTCAAAATGGAGTCGGCTTAAGAAAGCCGATTTTACACTACGAACGAAACCAATCGCGCCGTAGTGCATTACGAGAACTTCATATTAAAGAATCAAATTAGTAAGTATAAAGATGCAATAGTTTCCAGTTCTTACATTACTAATAAATTAACACGCAAATTTTAAATGTAATGTTTAATTTTATTTGGCACTTTGGTTCACGTAGACTCCGACTCTACTGTTATTCGTTTGAGTTACCAGTTAAAAATAAACATATAAGTTCGCATTCTCGATACAAAATATCAAAATTGGAACCCAACTTCTATATAATTACGTAGTACGTACATATAGGGACGTTCCTCCTGAAGCTTACAACATTCAAATGCTCCTTCATCCGTTTCACATAGCGACCACGGTTATTATTGGTTGCCGCGAAAACGTCACTAAATTTTTGCTCACGCTGGGCTCACAACGATCCACGTCAAGAGGTAGGTCTGAGGTCTAGGTCGAAGTGGATGTTGACCACAGAACATTCATTCTCTCTATCGAGAAGTTGACATAAGTTTGACATAGGATTTTGATATAAACCATACATTAACCTATTATATTTGTGTAGTAATTACATCATCGCTCCATAATCCGTTCCACTTGAGTTTATGATTGTACTGTCTGCAAACAAATGGAACGTTAAAAATCACGGTCGTGAGCATGGTCGTTGTGAGTACCAAGAGGAACGTAGCCGTGACGTTTCAACATATAATTCACAATCATAAAGCAATCTCATCTGTCATTTGCGAGGGGCTCGTAACGATATTGTTAACATGCGAGAACAATACGAGACACTTGTCGCAATCCAGTCAATCAGAAGTGATCTTGTCGGCCACGGCTGAGTGTGTGAGGGAGCAAAGTACCGGTTTATTTAACGCACATTTTCACAACTTGTATGTGTAAACGGGACGGATATAGTAAAATTAAAACAATTTTTTTTTTCTTAGTACTTATTCACATACAGTATTTCGAAAAGTGGGGATGTTTTTTTTAATATGTGTTAAAAAAGTTTAAAATGCGAAACAACGCATCCATAATAACAGTGGTAAACAATTTTCAATTTTATAAATTACTAGAGTTTACCCCGCGGCTGCGCCGCCGAGGTTAACACCTCTAGTGTAGTTTATAGAGCAAGTGCTAAAGGTTATATTATATTACATTTTTTATGTATTTGCCCACGGAAGATTCACTTCATTTTATATCGCTAATTATACCATCACCCGTCTATCTGTCAACAAAATAAATTACAAAACTTGACCAAAATGGCCAAAATAATCAAAATGACCAAAGAGGCCAAACTGACCGACATTGCCAAAATGACCAAAAAGGCAAAATGACCAAATAGGCCAAAATGACCAAAAAAGCCAAAATGACCAAATAGATCAAAATGACCAAAAAGGCCAAAATGAACAAAAAGGCCAAAATGATCAAAAAGGCCAAAATGACCGAATAGGCCAAAATGACAGAATATGCAAAACGACCAAAAAGGCCAAAATGACCAAATAGGTCAAAATGACCAAATAGGCAAAAATGACCAAAAAGGCCAAATAGGCCAAAATGACCAAATAGGCCAAACTGACCAAATAGGCCAAAATGACCAAATAGGCCAAAATAACCAAATAGGCCAAAATGGCCAAATAGGCCAAAATGACCAAATAGGCCAAAATGGCCAAAATGACCAAATAGGCCAAAATGACCAAATAGGCCAAAATGACCAAACAGGTCAAAATGATCAAAAAGGCCAAAATGACCAAATAGGCCAAAATGACCAAATAGGCCAAAATGACCAAACAGGTCAAAATGATCAAAAAGGCCAAAATGACCAAATAGGCCAAAATGACCAAATAGGCCAAAATGACCAAACAGGTCAAAATGATCAAAAAGGCCAAAATGACCAAATAGGCCAAAATGACCAAATAGGCCAAAATGACCCAAAAGGCCAAAATGACCAAAAAGGAAAAATAACCAAATAGGCCAAAATTACCAAAAAGGCCAAAATGACCAAAAAGGCCAAAATGACCAAAAAGGTCAAAATTACCAAATAGGCCAAAATTACCAAAAAGGCCAAAATGAAAATTATCCCTTGTCCATCCTCAGTATTTAATTTACATACGTACCGAATTTCAGCCAAATCGGTCCAATAGTTTTCCGTAAAAGCATAACAAACAAACAGACAAATATCATTTTATCCCGGAAACTATCCCATTTTTCGGGATAAAAAGTATCCTATGTTCATCCTCGGTATCGAAAATATATATATACTGAGTTTCAGCCAAATCGGTCCAGTAGTTTTTACGTGAAAACGGAACAGACAGACAGACAGACAGACAGAGTTACTTTCGCATTTATAATATTAATAGGGATATATCACAGATCAAAAAAATGATCCAAGAATGATAATGTGGCGTGCCCACGCCGTCTTGGTATGGAGGCCGATCCCTCCCCGCTCTTCTATTGTCTTAAAAGAGAAATCGGCCATAACGGGAACCTATGTTGCCACCATCTGTGGCATGGCGTGAACATCCTGTGTTTTTTTGATCTGTGGGATATATCAATTTAAATATGTTTCATTTTTTTATTTTTTTGACCAGCTCTATCCAGTCTTTGAGATACTTTAATTTTTCAGACTTGAGAGTAGGTTCATATATTTCATTACTTTTACTTCTCACCTCTATTATTTATCTATCAATAATTACTAACTAAGGATCGCTTGCATAACAATCGCCTTTAAATAAAATTAGTTAATCGTATTAAACTGCCTAAATACGTTTTACACAAAATGTATAGACAGTTCTTTAAACATATTTAGCGACAAATTTTACGTTGTGCAAATCGCAAATCGCATTTACGGGTGTTAAATGCGCTTAGTGTTTCTTAAATTAATTTAAGGAACGTTATGTAAGCAGCCCTAAATATTATTAATTTATGTACCATGTTTAAAAAAGAGTATGTATAGATTTTAATTGGAATCTATGTTCTTATTTATTATCTCATGAGCCAAAGCTCGGAACGAAACCCTAAAAGAAAGAAATAAAAATATTTTATTTCAAGAAATAGCGACGCTCTTACACTAATTACAAATCATCGTAAAAAAAAAACATTTTTTTTAAATATGTACGCCGCATTTTCAGCATATGAGGTTAACACTCAGCTTATTGTTGTTTGCTTATCAGACAGACACACTACCAGAGTCCATGTTTCCCGAAAAATACAATCCGGGTATCTTCAAGTGTCGTGTGAATAGGTACTATCTAGGTAAGCGTGTTCCATCTTCGGTCGCATCATCGTCCGACATTGGGCGTGATCGTGGTCAAACGCGAACTTATTTAATATAAAAAAGACCCATCTACAAACTAGTTTAGTAACATTTCTTTATAATGACAATATACATACATACATACATAACTTCACGCCAGGTCCCTTGCGGGGTAGGCACGAACAACAGAGCGCCACACAGGCCCATTCTTACACACCTCACTTGCTTCTTTGACATTCATAGCTCTTGTCATGCACGCTCGTCTGTTCTTAAGGCTCCTAACAATATTCTCCTCCTCCTCCTTCCTAATGACAATATATTATATTACAATGAATAATATGATAAAAGCTTTACTTAACTTAAAACTATTCAACACAATGCGTTGTACAATATCATCAGTAACCAATTTACGTTGATAATATTTTAGAGATTGTATAACATGAAGTTATTTCAGAATTAAATTTTTTAGACATTTTTACGATGTTGATCACTTAATTACCCATTGACTTAAAAAATAAAAACTCATTAAAAACCATTGTTAATTTTATGATTTTTTACAGGAAAGTGTAAATTATTACTAAAAAAATCAGCCTTCAATTTATTGTATGGCGACTCCCGATTTTTCAGTTGTTTCATACATTATTAATATACATTATAGTAAAATAATGCATATACATTATTTTACTATTCATAAATTTTGTTATAAAAAATGTTAGAGTAAATCACCAGCTTCCCACTTTCCGCCATAAATTCTAATACAAAATAGAAAGTGGTCGTTTAGATTACTACAAAGATTATGACTTTGAAATATAGATTCAAAATTTCACTTATCTGTATCCAGTGCTGATGAGAACACGGCAGAGATGAATATCTCAGCAAGTTTATTTCAAGTGAAATATGCTATAGGGCTTTCCAAGAGTCATCGTCCATTTGCCAATTTATATCTCTTTCTAGAATAAATATGAGCCCACGGAACATGGGTGGGATGCCGCTTGGCATGGGTTTTATAATTAAAATCCTCTTCTAGTCACAATTCTTAATTACTTTATTATCGAGCGTTACGATTAGCAGTCCATTTCTCGGCGCGTGCATAGAGAGAGAAAGCATAGACAAACATATCATAGTGTTGCGACTATGATACAGATGCTACAGATGACAATAGAGTAGTTCTCACTCAACTGGGACTTTTTAATCATCTTACAAAATGCCGAACCTTCTAGATTTTGTACGAGAATAACAAGTTATGACATCATGACTTAAGCCAATTAAATAGCGTACTAATTATTTATGGTTTAAACACTTATTAGAATTAAGTTTTTAACTTATAATACATTTAATCGAAAAACCTTATACCATACCATCACATGGTCAATTGTGAATCTAAAAATCTCGGCACAAAATCAAACACACACATCACACAAAATCATGTCACAAAAATGTCATCAAAATCCTAGAACCGATTACAGCGCCCTTTACTTTACGGGTCATATTGTTAAATAATAACAGTTTAGTTATTGATGTCACTTAAACAAACACAGAAACAATCATTCAAAATCGGTCCCTTAGGAGAAGTTTAGCGGCGCCACCTACCAGGTGCAATCATGAAACTAAACCATATCAAGATTACCTACATAATTGTAAACAAAATATAATCCGCTTGTATAATGTAGAGACCCAAAAAATTCAGAACACCGAATCCTAACAGTGGGATGATACGTTCATACGTTCATATTATATTACTTTAGGCCACGACACACCTTCCATGATCAAATTGATCGTGTACTAGCAGAAGGTGATGTCAAGAGCCTTAAGAACAGGCGAGCGTGCATGACAAGCTATGAATGTCAAAGAAGCAAGTGAGGTGTGTAAGAATAAGCCTAAATGGCGCTCTGTTGTTCGTGCCTACCCCGCAAGGGACCTGGCGTGAAGTTATGTATGTATGTATGTTACAGTTTTAGAATGAATGAATGAATGAATGAATCTTTATTTGTTGAAATATAGGTAATAGTACAAAAGATGGTTTACATATCGATTGGTCTCACTGTATTTGACTGAAACATCGTCATACAATGGAATGGAATATAATTATGCTGTATACACCTGGCAACCCTGCCTCGGTCGCCTCAAACGGATCTTTGGCACATTTCCACTAAGATCGCAGCTCGACTCTGTTTAATTAGCGTTCATATGTGTCTTTTTACGTGTCTTTGTGATTGCCCACCGCCATTTATACTTTGACGTCACGCTCTCTGAATACACTAAGACGGACAAAACAATGTTATTTACAAGCTATTGTAAGTACGGTACTTCTTCTTTTTTGCATTTGTTAGATTACAAATCTTATCTATCTATAACTAGTGTAATAATTAATGTCAAAGACTATATATAGACTTCTATAATAATTATACGCGTAGATTTGGACAAGGCTACATACACTGTTAATTTGACTTAAACAATAAACAAAAGAGTATATACGCGTGTGTGTCAAATACATGATAATGTGTGTAATGTTTTTTATTGATTTAATGTATTTTTTACGCATAATTTAAAAAAATAAAATAAAGTGTGCGTCTCGAGACGGCTGTTGCAAATGTCTATAGGCGATGGTAACCGCTTGCCATCAGGTCGGCCGTCTGCCTGTCTGCTGACCTCATGCAAAAAAATCTTTAAAACATTTGTCTGTTTTTTGTTAAAGCATCACGCGAAATAAGTAATGAACGGATTTTAATGAAAATCGATAGAGATCTAGCTTATATATATCCCCGAGACCAGCAGTGGAACATTTACAGACTGCTGTTATTATATATTATTGATCACTGCGCCACCTTGGTCGGTTTCAGAACCCCGTAAGAAATTTCACAAGTTGTTTTTGCTGTATTCATTAAAATACAAAAGAGTCACATTTTAATTAACTTAATCTTCTTAAGAGTTAATCGCTCTTTAAGCTCTCTATGTGCGTCAATAAATATATAAATGGCCATTAATGTGTGAGCGTGAATAGAGTAATCGTTAACAAGTTGAATATATTAATTAAAGATTAAAATAGTAACTTTGGATTAATGTTAAGAGGGTACAGGTGTTTTCTTTGACTGTTTTTAAACGACGTAAAATTAATAGAAAGTTGTCTTCTAATATATTTTATCATAAATTGAGTGTTTATTACTTACTAGCGTGTCTCGCGATGCCGTTTACGTAAGTCTTGACGCTATCTCATCAAGGCACTATGTCATCGGGGCGCTATCTATTTTTCAAATAAAATCCGATAGAGAACCATCAGCCGCACGAGGGGGAAATTCGCGGCCGGTGTGTTGGATTCGCCTCGTGGGGGTAGCATTAGCCTCCTCGCAAGGATGCTATTCTCATGTTACGGTTTAGGCTACCCACTAGAAAAAACCCTGTCCGGTCGTCAAATGTCCCCTCCAGCCTATAATTGGGATGTCAAGAAAAATTTAGAAATTATTTTAGGGATAAGTTTTAACTGGTACCATAAAGGTAAAACTTCAGAAATATACATTAATACTATTTATTAATAAATAATTCACATAAAACACAAAAACACACAAGAATTAATGTTAATTTTATCTTTCTGTTTAATTAGCAACTAGCTCGTTCTTTATAGAACCACCATGACTGCCAGTGTCAGGTGTGAAGAAAACCAAGATATTACGACATAGCGATAACAATATTATATTTAAAAAAATTAAAAAAAAACTTGTTCAGATATGTAGATAACAACCACCTGGAAACAGTTACAAATATATGATTATCTTTAGGAAGAAAACACATCAAACACGTGAGCAATATTAATGTAGATGTCACAATTTTATATTGTATACTAGCGGATTTAGTAGACGTTGTCTTGATCTGAAAAAATAAAATTTAGAACCCAATTGCAGCATCTTTAAAATTTTAAATTTAGTTTATTTCTAAATGACGGGACGAACAACAAATGTTTGTCAGGTAGGGATAGTTTCTAAGAGAAAGCGAAATTGTTGTTTTTACTATATTCCTAGCATATTTTTTATATTTACTCATCTTTCAAACCTTCCCTGGGCTCACAAATAATTCAAAACCAAAATTAACCAAATCAGTCCAGCCTTTCTCGAGCTTTAGCGAAACTAACGAACAGCAATATACATATATACAGATATTTAAAATTATCCTTCAGGAGATGTGAGTAAGGTCGGTTTTAATATAAGTAGGTTTTGGGATTCTGGTAGGGAAAATATCATACAATAAGACAGAGTGTAAGGGACAGTTATAATTAAAGACCTTCTTTCTTTGTATACCTTTCGTCAGCTCTAAGAATATATCGCGTGACCAATCCCACTCAATGTCACCGCGTCGTTCCATTTTCAAATGAATATAGACGCACCTGTAAGATCTTCCGCCTCGAGATTGCGCCCCGCCGGGATTGTGATCGATCCCAATCTTGATTTGAAGCTCATAATCGTCATAGTTTACTTTTTAGGGCAAAGGGTTTTTGTCACTCGGAAGTTGGTGTCCTGCTGTTTCTATTATGTCTTTGAACGTTTTTACTTGCATTTACTACCTGAATTTTATATACGAGTCATACTACCTATTCCCGACATATATCTGTTCGAGCAAGACTTGATATTTTTACCTTCTGAACCCTGCAAGATATCGAAATGAACCATAGATACATGAAAAGTTAACAAAAATACTATTTTAATCCTTACAATTGTCATTGAAACCTATTGTTCTATTTCGGTGTGTAATGCAGAGAAAAAAAGAAATATAAACTTTCAGGACAATCAACAGACAAAAAAACGGTAATCTATTGGACAAATAGTAGATTTGAGTTAAAGCATTTATTTTGAAATTATAGAAACTGGTCCAATCTCAAAAGAAAAAAGGCGAAAAATTGACTAAATGTGTGGTTTGTGTTTAGTAATGCATGGCACTGTTTATAATTTACAATCTTGGTAATTTTAACATGAAGTAAATAAAATATAAAATCATATGAATTCAATTATTTCAACTATTGTGAGAGGATTGCATGAGGCTTAAAAATTATGTCGGTATTACTTGAAGAATTTTTCTTTAAGATTTTAATTTAAAAAGTAAATTAAATTCCAACCAATTAATTTAATTCCAATTAATTAAGGTAATTTTTTTTACTTATTGATTTATTTATTGATTGATTAAATTCCAACATACTAAATGTGCCCTTTCCAATTGTTGTTAGACCCTCTATAAATCTGGATTGTTCTCCACTCTTTGTAATTTATTCACTCAATCTCGCTTTTCTTCAATGTAATCAACATTTACCTTCTCTTTGCGCATATCGAATACATACAACTTCAGAATTAATCCGATAAAATTCAACTAACAAAGTGAAATTTGTTTAGCGCACTTTAAATTTGTGAGTTACCAGATTTAATAGTTAAATATGTAAATGCATTTTGGACGCTCTTTAATAGCTTCGTAGTAAAATAACGAAAACAGTGGACGTACAGTTAGCTCAACAAAATTAATCAAACACTTGACTAATTAAAAAATTTGTACATAATTTCGAAGAGCCTCTGAAACTCTTCATGTTGGTACGGCCATATTTTGCAGAGCTAATTATATTGGGAAACAAATGTAGAGCCATGCCGTTTCCGCCAAGTCCCAGTAAAAGAGAAAGGCCCAAGAAACATTGACCCCCCCCCCCATCCCACTTTCTCTATGCCATCCTCCTATTCCAATCCCATATTCCACCCCTTCTATACCCTACAAGGCTCCCTTTATCCCATCCTATATGCTGGTAATGCGTCAGCATCGCCCGTTGCAAACGTTTATAGGGGACGATAACCACTTCCTTAGAACTAGGCCTTCTGCCTTTTTCCCAGCTTCGCAGTAAAAAAATGCATTATTTGACGCTTCGACAGTGATAATGATGAGTTATTTGTAAAAACTTCAAAATCAATTGCAAGTTTTTCGTTTGGAATTTTGAATACTACCGTGCAAAGAGAGAAATGTTATTTAAAGCGCAAATAATTAAGGGAATAATACACGAACCTTGATAATTTTAGCATTTGATTCTATACACACTTAGGCATTTTTAGCGAATGACAATAAATATTAGAATCTTCGGCTACTGAATGTTCGGCGCACATATCTTAATATGTGCAATTCGCGAGTAGCAGTTTAGTATTGAAGCAATAATTTGCGTAGTATTTTCTTACGTTCTTGCCAATGGTAAAACTAGGTTTTAAGGGTGATTTTAAGTGATTTTAATTTGATTCTGACATTCTAAAAACTGGTCAAAACGTAATAATAAACTATAATATAATTAAAATCGCATTTAACATTGTTAAAACGTAGTTTATCTATTATTTTTTTTGATGACAATTTGAGCATTATGTGCGTTTCTCTTGTTACAATTTGGTATTCAGTATTCGTCCGAATACCAATAGCAACCGAATATTCGTGGCATCTCTAATAAATATCCCCATAATTTCCAGTCATCCTATCAAGTCTCCAAAAATTCTAACATGACAGGAAAGTTCCTAACTAGCAACACTAGATAGGGGTGTCACGAGCTTATTGTACCAAGGGGGGTAGTCAGTTGTGAACGCTGTCAACGAAAGGGCGTTTTCCATTTCACGGTCCGTTCACCACTGATGACACCGCATTCCGGGGAGTAAATGGCTCGACAAATGAAGAAGGGCGCAGTCGCGGACACGCCTTGCCGCGTCATAACTGTCAGTGGAGGGCAACTTAGCCCCCGTTCTCGAGCTAAAAAGCTTTTGTACTGACAAATTGATTCGATTAAACAGCGCTGCCCTATCTTATACACTTGTAGCGACTGCCATGACTCTCAGAGTTGGTTAATGGTCGATTAACCGTATAAGGCAGCGATTATAATGCTCGTTTTATTCTATAAGTTATTCGGTCAATTGATAACAATTTAAAAATCTGCCGATTGGGTGTCAATTCACACACAAGACTTTTGTAGGGGAGACTAATGTCTAATATTTTGTAATTTCATCAAAATTCTCGATATCTCAAAACCTATTCAACAGATCTTGTTCAAAATACTTTTCGCTTAAAGAGTATCGTTTAACTCTAGCATTATAATGATTTTCAGAATTTTCCACTTCATACATAGTTGAAAAGTTATAAAATTAAAATTACAGAGAAATTTAAAAGTTATAGAAAAAATGATGAGAATACCTCTTTAAATATGTATTGAATTGATTTAAAATCTCACTAAGAAACATTATTACAATTTCTTAAAACTTATTTAGAGATATCCACATGTCTGTGTATGTGTATGTATTCCTATATGTGGCAGGCATCCTTTCACTTTCATTATTTATCCTGCTCATATTACAATCAAATATACCCATTAAGGCGTTTATGAAAAAAATCTCTGTAACATACATAGACAGACAAAAGGAAAATCGAACGACACAAGCATGACGACTGCTTAAGCGTATTATTTTTGCCAAAATGACCACAGAACCCTTAAAATATTAATGTAAGTTCAAATAATATCAGAAACAAATAATCATACAAGCCAAATTAAGTCATCACTATCTAAAATCAAATGTAAAAACCAGTAGCGAATTAAAATTACATTATAAATGGCTATCAATAAAATTACAGCAATATTGTTGTCTATTATAAAAACTCGAATCAAGAATTCCAATGAAACCCCATTTAGTTAGTAGGCTTATATCACATGTATTACATTCGTTGCTATCGGATCGCATTTAATGTTGCCAGGTTGCCCATATTCAAACTTGCAACTAAGCTTTTATTTCAGTCAGAACCAAATCAGATTGAACGTTTGCAGTAAAATACTAAAACTCATTTAAATATTTTACAGTGTTACCAACCTTATTTCGAATTCGTGAAAAAGGCCACCGCTTGGCTAATTGTTAGCCATAATGAACAGTATCTGGCAAGTGTACATCGATATTTTCTACATATCAAACTTGCTAATCCATGTAGGTATGTTTATATTGCATAAGCTAAGAGACAGATTATAAAAAATCATCAATGTATTTATTTTCAATAACAACAATATGACTATAAAACCGTTTTTATCTATATATTTAGAAACATGAATCAAAAACTTTGTATCTCTTTTACCAAAATTGCGCGGTCAGAGAAGTATGAAATTTTGCACACTTATAGAGAATGAATGCAGAATGCTTATATTATTTTAAAATTCTTCTTCTTCTTTGTTCAATAATAGCTTGGCACGGTTTGTGCATTCAGCCAGAGGCATATTTTAAAATTATGCATAAAAATACATTAAACCAATAAGAAATACATTACACACACTACCATGTATTTGACACACACGCATATATACTATTTAGTTAGTGATTATAGAAGTGTAGTCTTTAACAACAGAACCTTAATAATGTTCAAACTTATAATTTAAATTAATTATTATGATCGAATTTTGACCACGAGCGACCACTAGTTTTAATTAACAGTACAGTTAGCTTATTATAAGTTTATTTCGTTTTTAATATTGGTTAGCATAACTTCATATTTTGTACAAAACTTAATTTTTGTAACAAATATATAGTATCTAGTTATTTTTGTTGAATAAAAATCGTTATTTGTCAAAAAAAGATAGTGATTTAAAATTATTTAATTAAGCAAAATATTGCACTTTTGCGCTTACAAATAGTCAAAATCAAGATATTTAAAAACATTATCGATTAATTTCCTGACTGGCAACCCTATCAGGTGTTTCTTGTGTCAGCCGTCACGACGCGCTTATGACAACTGTCAGCCACCTTGCGCTCGCGACGTAGGACCGGTTGTCATTAAAAAAAGCATTCTCATTGTCCACCTGAGAGGCTATTAAGCCCACAGCGCGTGCTTCTGTTTAAAGCGCAAGATAATGGTGGCGTGAATTTACGAATACTCCTAATACTCTCGGGATTTTTTAGGATAGTATTTTATTAGATTGTCATGGATAAAATACAACTGAAGATACTCTATCAGGGATCTGGGTTGGTGGCCATCCAGCGGAGCAAATGTCCTACTACCTGGATGTGGGTTGTTTTATCGGCTCTTACGACAGGCTCCCGGTCGCAGGACATTGAATTCCCTCTCCGTTTCCGAGTAAATAATAAAATGCCAAAATAAAATAATAATTATATTAAAAAAGGAGGAGGTTCTTAATCGTCGTGTAAATATTTTTTAATAGAATAGTTGACAGTAAAATCAACTGTCATCTTCCAAAACGTCGAAGTCGTCTATGATATAAATGAACGTGGCGAATTAGACTTCATATGTTTAGCCAGTCCAATAGCGTATTGAGCATCGTTTAAACGGTTATTATAATTATTATTGTCGCATTTCAAAATATGACAAGGTACTTTAGCGTTTTGTATAGTTTAAGATAATAATTTATAAATTTATTTATAATTTTAGTGTTTATTGTTGAATATGTCAGCTACCCAATTAATAGTTCATATTTTTTACACTTTGTGATGCTAATAAAATTTATAACCACGTTGCAGAATATTATGTCCAAAGAAGAAACAGTAAAAAACTTCAAGGACACAAACTTGTATTCATTGTCATATAATAGGTACAAGAGGGTGCTAGTAATAGCAACTTTTATACAATGACGTGATCTTTTTGCTTTGCGGCATAATCAAATTAAATATTTTTAATCGTGCTTGAATTGTTGACTTCACGAAATTCTGTGGAAATTGAATTTATTGAACGCACTGAATGGATCGTAATAAATGACATGTTATTAAGAATAACTTAACTAAATACTTAAAAATAAACGAAATTATAAGTAAATTAATATAAAAAATTATTAATGCTGACTCGTTGAACCAGCCTTCTGATCACAGGTGCTATCAAAGAGTTTCTTACAAATTTCTTTGAAGAAACCCTTTGCCGATGGACCTCGCGGACCTAAAGTTTCAACTCCAAACGGCACAAATATACCCCCTTCCTAGGGTTCCATATTTGCGCCGTTTGAGATCTTCAGCTGTTGAAGCAGTGTTGCCAGCCCCTGACTTAGTCACTGGAAGATGAGATGCCGCCAGAGTGTCAACCCATGTCGCGTACACAAACGGGAAATAATAATAATTCATTCAGTTCGTTCAATCAATAACACATATACATACAACTACATTTATGCCAGTATTTCATATTGTATTTCAAATTTGACTTTATGTAGTATGTACTTCACATTTTATTTCATACAAAATTTCATATTACACTAAAAACTACAAACTATACACACAATTTGTTATCGCCAGGTGCAACATAATATTTAAACGAACTTGTTTATTAAGAAATACCTATTATATCGTCAAAGTAGGATATGCCAGCGACCCGTCTACGTTTCACTTAAAATTCCCGCAGGAATTCCGGAACACAATAGCTAGCATTTGAAAAAGAATGTAAGTAATAAGCTAATTTCTACGCACCCGAACAACTTCAAACAAAAATCGAAAAATATCACATACTTTAGTGCGCGAAATTTGCTATCGGTCTGTGAAACTTGTATTCGGTTTAAAAAACAATTTTAATCTGACCATTTTATTCCCATAAAATTCCCGCGGGATCGTAAACGTAGCGCAGATTTTAAGTCTACTTTTGTCTAAACTCTCTAAACAGACAAGCAACCTAAAAAAATGCATCGTGTTCTCCATCATTCATATAGTCTATACCAGTTTTTTTTTAAATAGCTGCAATGTGGAAACACACCATGTTTAGAATTTTATAGTATTATGGACTAAATTTCACTGAATTACACTTATTAGACTATATTTGCAAAAAAATCATATTAGGCTGTCAATAAAATTATATGACAATAAATTACATTATGACAATAGCGACAAAAGTTGTTAAGGTAACTAACTAAACTCGTATTACAACATTACGTTTAAAATATTACACATTTTTGTCATATTTAAATAATATAATCAGATATATCTCAAAATAACAAAAAGCCAGGTCAAGTGGTTCGCTTGATATGATGTGTCAAAATATTCTTATAATGCTATTAAGTACAAATGGAAATATATTTGTTTATTTAGTCGTTACACAAAACACATGGCTATAATTGGCTAAATGATAAATTTGACAATAAATTCTTAAACAATCTACATATAAACTTACGTGTGTTACAATACCTTAATTTTCAAGCCATTATAAAAATAATTACTGTTGCAACGAACATTAATAAGCTATTTCACTCGTAGTATTATGATATCATAACGTATTTACTGGACTCTCCAAATAAAGCATAGGTACTGCAAGATTTTGTGATTGTGGTATGAGCGTAGGTTGGTAGGTATTAAAACTACATTGTGTTATATCGACTTGTGATGTCTTTATATTTTTTTCTATTTTATTTGTTCGATAGACAGGCAGACGGCCTACCTGATGAAAAGCGATTACAGCATCTTTGCTGTTACAAACGCCCATAGACAATGATGACCAATTTCCATCAGATGCGCTCATGCACCCACAGAATAGGTGTCAGGTGTGGGGGCAGATATTGCCCTAAATGAAAACACCTCTGAGCAAGTTGACTGTATTTATTTGTATATAGGCACCGCAACAGCAACAGGTATATTCAGGCACGATGATTAAGTACAAGCGGTACTGGCTTCACAAGATACACGTAGTCACGTTGGCTGAAGTCTTCTTAATACTTTAGTCTTCCTTGTATTGCTTCTTCTTGTGTATTATTCAATTGACGAACGCGTTGAATGTAATCAAAATGCATGCTGTAGGCTCGCTTCGCGCTTACTAAAGTACTACAAAAATGCAGACGTTTAGCAGCTAACGGAGCGAGCTACGTTTCCGCAGTAGGCGGGGCGTAGGCGCACGGGCTTTACGGGGATGAGGTCAGCGGGGTGATTCTGTCCGCAACAATAGGTATTGAGTAAATAGATAATACTGTTTATCTGCTGCCTCTTACTTAGAGAGGCCAAAACATCACCTACATTTAAGAACGTACTCAGAACTTTTTCTTCAATAATTATGCCTAATTCTTATATTGTTCTTATACTAAATATGTTTGTATGTATTTAATTTATAAAATATGTAGTTTAAAAATGTTTGTTTATGATATACCTAATAATCTGCACCACCAGATCGTCTACTAGCAGAAGAAGGTGATGTCAGGAGCTTTAAGAACAGACGAGCGTGCATGACAAGATCTATGAATGTCAAAGAGCAAGTGAGGTGTGTAAGAATAAGCTTGAATGGCGCTCTGTTATTCTAGCCTACCCCGCAAGGGACCTGGCGTGAAGTTATGTATGCATGTATGTACCTACATCGCTAGATTAGATTAAACTATTCTTTAAGTTAGGTTGCCTGGAAGAGATTGCTTTAATCGGTAAGTCCGCGCATTGTTTCTACTCATGGTAGAATAGAAATTAGAAGAATAGAATATTGTAATTTGGTATTTTGAAATTGTATATTTAGTGAGCAATAAAGTGTTATCTATGTATACCAAACAGTGTATAACAAATAAAGATTTATGTTGAAAAGATTGCCGTTAGAAAACAGCACGTACACCGAATGCTTAGACAAATAGCATCAATTTATAGACGGAATCGTTTACCCGAAGCAGTGGGAAACAATCGGTGTGGTGTCGGCCGACAATTTAAACGTCGCCGCCGATTCAGATTTATTCCCGCGATCAGATTTATTGTGCCACCGCTGAGCTCATCGCCTTACTAAATGTTATGGGGATCATCTATCTATATTTAATCTGTTACAACTTTTTTTCATTGCGACCTCGAGACCGTTACAAAAACCAGGATTTTTTAAATCACGTAGGTTCGCGTTTGACCACTATCTTGCTCGATTTGAGCGGAGACATGGTCTAAGATCGAGCACGCTTACCTAGAAGGTACACACACACTATTCACACGAAACTTGAAGACAGGTTGCAGGTTTCGGGAAAAACAGACTCCGGCAGTGTGTCCCACTCCTTTGCGGTGCGTATAATCATGCGGTGCAGGATCACAGAGGTTACTATTTTTGATTATTCTGTCTTTCAATAGCACGGGCCTAAAATGTTCCAGGAGATTTGAATGGCTTGCGTGGAACCATGGGAAGGCCAATACGTAAAGGCCCCTTGACAAAAAATTAAGTGTGGTGTGACACTGACCGGCGATTACCCCTGTCTACGTCATATAATAATGTACCCAAGGACAAGCCCCGGCCAGTGTAGGACTATTGTGGGAAATAAGGACAAAAAGTGCCGGGCTATTGGGGTGAACTACTAGTGGTAGGGGTCTGGGAATATGTGGACTATGGCGTCTGCCCGCCGCAATGTTCGGGGAACGTGGAAAAATCGGCAGACGGTGACTTACCACTCTCTGTATGGGCCCTAAAAAATGACTTAAAAGACAGGGGCGACATGGATGCGAGAGGCTAAAGGGTGTAGAGAGGTGGGCTGCAGGTTACCGAAGCTACTTCTGAACTTCTGACGTGATGCCATTTCATGCCACTTCCACCGCTGGAGCTTGAGTCTTAGCTATAGCGATCTCCACTCCTTGCTGGCTGGCTAAGGTAAGCACGGAGGCGGGGGCCTTGCCTTGCCCTGCCATTATTATTATTATTAATATAATACAGAAAATAAATTACTAGATTAATAAATACAAACAATATATGCGTTCCAAATTGTTGTACGCTGTAACGTTCCGAAAAAGTTGGTTACATTTCCACGTTGGATGGCTTCGTTAACGCCTCACCCCATATATAGGCTATCCTTTTTGATCACGAGAAACTTACCAAACGTATTGATAAAACCAACTAACTTCGGGTTTCCATAGCCCTAGGAACTCTAGGCTAGAATATCAGCACTGAATTCCACAAATATGTACCAATTTGTATATTTATTCCTTAAATTCGTTTGAGTATTTATGTATCTATTGCCTTTTTCCTGCACCACCTACGAATACATCACCTGATTCAAATTTCTGTGATTTAGGTTGCCTGGAAGTGCTCGCTTTTAGCGATAAAGCCGCCTATTACAATATTTTCTAGGCAATACCTAGAAAATATTGTAAATGTGGTCTGTGTGTTATTGTATATTTGGGTGTACAATAAAGTGTTATCACTCTCTGTCTATATCAATCTCTCTCTCTCTCTCTCTTGTTTCTTAATAAAAAAATGTAGTATAAAACAAATCTTTACGCATCCGTGAAACATCGTTATAATAACCAATAGCGTAAGATATATTATACAAGTTATTAATCTGTTAATTTATTAATGTAATCAACCGTTAATAATACTAATGTAACCTTCGATGAAATATTTAATATTTAGCTAGTTCGAGTTATTTAGAGGTTTTGTTTATTTTACTTTTATCTTGATAATTTTTAATACATGTTTACACTTACCTATACATTGCAGATGCCTGCTCCATATCTGGTTATATAATAAGTATAACATTTATCTACGTTTCTTTTCACCTTATCCCAATATTTTTTGTTTGGTACTGTAAGTTATTGGCCTTCCGTATGCTTCTATCTTCTTCTCTAATCTCCTCCGAAACGGCTTGACCGATTTTGATGAAATTTTTTGTGCTTACCCGGTATCTATGAGAATCGGCCAACATCTATTTTTCATCCCCCTAAATGTTAGGGGTAGTCCACCCCTAAATTTTTTATTTATTTTTTAGACAAAATTTTTAATTTCTATTTTTTTATGATACAACATACAAAAATACATACAACCCTAGATTTTCAACCCTCTACGATCAACCCCTATTTTTTACCGGGCAGGACGACGTCTGCCGGGACAGCTAGTCTATACTATATAATATTATAAATGCAAAAGTGTAGATGGATGTTGGTTACGCAATCACGTCAGAACTTCTGATCGGATCTGTATGAAATTTAACACAAAGATAGATCATGAATGAATGAAAACCCTTTATTGTTCACCATAACTTAAACCTAGACATTTAATATAAATATGTCGGAGGGAAGCTATAATTGGATGGATTATTGTTTGGATGTATAACGCACAATATTATTTGTTTACATTTTAATTGCTTCTAAAATTGTTAATTTAATTTGGTTTGATGTCTTAAATGTTTCTATAACTAAAAGATCGTTCTAACGTAATAAAAGTTATGAATATTGTGATTTAATAAACGACCAATCAGAGCAGAGTCAGACGCCCTCTATACTTTGGTAGTATCTACTTCGGTAGACTGAGGAGTTTTTGTGACACATTTGGTTGATGGCAACAGGTCGAGTTGGACCTTTGAGAATTTTAAAGAAAGTATTGAAGTTGGAAGTATGAGCGGTGCCCTAAACCCGCTGCTCGGTCTAATCGATGTCAAAATATTGGTCGAATCTAAATTAAAAGTGTATAAACCGTGGCTATCGTGTTTTATGTTCGCATTTCACCCTGATGACGCCCACTTAACCTGCAATAACTAAAGGAGATGTCGTGAGAACGAGGCCGTTCTCCGACAAATACATTTCCAACAGGCGATCTTATCGCTTATAGCGATCTCTTCCAGGCAACTTGGTGTCCAAGGAGTCATTAGAAGAAATATTAAATAATATTTGGTGGTTTAACTCAATGAAAACTAATTCAATCTTAATTAAAGAAAAAAACAGATAAGCGCAATAATAAAGTTATATAGATATACTTAAGTAAATAGATTATAATAATATAAATTACATATACTTATATGCGAACCATAACACAATTCCATTTACGGCAACAAATTTTATTTCATGGACAAATAATGGTCAGTGATTTAGTGTTTGAATGTAGAAATGGATGTAGCTAGTCTGGTATATCAAATAAGCTACTTTTTTTGTCCCGTAGAAATGTACGGCTCGCGTGGGATAATATTGTTACAACTTAGATCCCGACAAAAACAAAATCCACCTGCATATGTGAAACAAAGCACATTTATTACACGTCGGCATTTGAATTAATAACATTGAATTTTTTTTTATGATCGTATTCTTTTGTTTACTTATTGGGATACGGCATATTGTTGTATTGTAATCATTAGCCAGGTGTTATGGATTTTAAAGTAAAAGCTCATTCTAGAAAATTCAGTCGACACTGCTGGCCAGACAGCTGCATTTGTGCAGTATAAAGCAATGGCCCGATTGAAGGAGGGGTTAGTCGAGCGATAACCACGAGTGAAGCGAGACGTGTGTACTGCAATCGGGAATCGGGAAAGTGACGGACTTTGCACGTTTTATTGAATTACGACCTTCTGCATTACGTTTGATCTTGTTGTGTTCGGTTCTATTTGTACAGAACTGTGTTACACGTGTTTGTATAGATCTAATAAACTCTATAATAATTCCAACGGTATTTTAATTCGAGTTCCGCAACTCGTAACAGTATTAACGCAAACAAAGCCGCCAGCAGAAGCTAGTATTATCATAGAACCATTACATACTAGTTTCGAATAAAAATTCTAAAATGTTGTCACAACACAAGGCAACACTTCGCAAACCAATTTGCAAGATCGTGACACTATGTATATTGGATTTGAGTCACGTAGCTTGCTGATCGAGGGATCCCTTTAGCAAACAAATGTCCTATCCCGGATCAAAGCGACTATTTAAACGGATCCCGGACAACCTGCCACTATCCCGGATTACGAGATTCGAGAGCCACCCTCGATCTGTTACAATATTAGTTGCCAAATTATAAATCTTGACGAATCTCTGTTGCATTTTTAATATTACAAGTTAATAATAAATATAGATAATTGAAGACTGTGTATTTTATGTGCTAATAGTTAATTAATTAATTGACCAAGAGTGTATCCATCGATCGACATACTAGAAGGGCTCCATAGAGCTGATAGGTATACGAAAATACACCAATTTAATTCGGAAACTGCTAAATAGACAAATTAATTAAAATTACAATTACTTTGAATTGTTTTCAAAAATTTTGTCCAGTAATTAGGTATTTGATTTATTTTACATAAATTATAAATTTAAATAAAATAACGTGCGTTTTCAAATTTTACATTATAGAAATAATTTTAACTACTGTTACAAAAATTGACTCGTAATTATGACGCCATAAAAATTTAAGGAGACTATGACACTTTATATTAGATATTATAAAGAGTATATCAATATTATCTTTACTATACATATTTTTTTACAATTTACAGAAATACTGCGATAACCTCATAAATAATAAAAGAAAACTTAACTTATTGCATTCTACCCATAATCCCTCAAGGCTATAAGTAGAATACTGAGTCTAGGTCACCGTCTTTTACGGGTAAGGTCCCCAGAAGGCTGGCTACATTTCCCCGATGAATTGCCACACTGATTTATTCATATATATAAAGTGTTATTTATCTATTTATGTCAATCACCCCTAATTTTTATTTTGTCTGCTATACCACTACGCTACTGTAAAACTATTAAGATCTTGTGTTCTATATACTGCTGTTAGCTAACAGCAGTATACAGAACACAGTTTTAATAAAACGACGTTTTAACGGTTCTAAGCGCGGTAATTTATTTGTTTTTTTTATTCCGACATTTTGGCCACTGAAGACAAAGTCGTCAAGTGTCAATGAGTTTTGTTAAAGTTTTATTTAGCCTATGTACACAAGTCGCGAAAATTAAAAAATTCACACAACATCTTGCTAAATTTCATTTATAAACATGTTATATATTTAGTAATTTATGAAATCAATTCTTGTAACGTAGTACATAGACAGACCCTACGATTCTGATTTTTAGGATTTCAAATCCTAAGAACGGAACCCCTCATTATTTCCGTCAGCCTCATAATTTCCTAAAGAAAAGGGAATGTAAAGTGCTGCCAAAAACTCAATCATTAAGATTCCTGCAAATGTCAATTTATTTATCCATTTAGATAAAAACCGCCGCACTTGTACCAGGACCACACAGATGCAAATCTCAGCAGAGACTGACAAATAGACACTCGTAATTCAGTCATCATAGCACATGCAACCTATTGAAACCACCCAAGAAGCTGTTGAGACAACTTCGAGTATGTGACATAGTAATTTGTCGAAGCAAAACTTTTTTGTCCGAGATACCATAAAAAATTGACACAAACAAACCATTGGGTCAGAATATTATCGTACCATCGAACAGCAATGTGGTTTGGTATGCCATAACTGTATGCTTTTTAAAATTTTCCGAAATACATATCTAATTTTAAGAGTTTTTATTATACATCGTCATACGCATATGCAGCTCCAATGAAAATAAAAATTTAGTTCCCTCATATAATTGTTAAACAAACTGTAAATTTAAGGATTTTGAATATTTAAATATAGAGCCCGAATGAATGAATGAGTGAATGAAAACACTTTATTGTTCACCAAAAATTAAAACTACGTTCTGAAAAACTAGATACAATAAATGTTGAACAAAGGGCGGCCTTATCGCTTAAAGCGATCTCTTCCAGGCAATAAAGTATTTCATGAAAATTCAAGTTTTGAAATACTCAAAAGACTTAAGCGAGATCCAGGCGTCAGATACTCTGGTCAAATTACAGGTCTTTGACTGACGAGTATTGCTCATTTTAATTTTTAAAAAAACTGTATGCATATTATATTAAAGTTATTATACCAGAGCCTGGTTTACGTATTGTCCTTCGTTTATTTTTTTTTCAATATTGTGCATCATCAACCATCACCAAGCTTATACTATGTGCATTGATGGCAGTTTCGACGTATACCTCCATTATAGGTCAGCTGTGCGTATTTGTCTAAGGAGAGTATTTGTCCATTCACGTGGTAGAGCTGTTTTGGAATCATCATCTCGTTTATAGATACACTAAAGGTGCTACAAATTTGCTGCCGCTATTTAAAGCTGGGCAAATACCCTAACCACCTGGCTGTGGGTTGTTTTGTCGCCTCTCACGACAGGCCGCCCGGCCGCAGAAAATTGTATTATTTCTCCGTTCCTGCACGGTTAAAAAAAATAAAGTTTATTATCCCCGCAAATTGCTATTGCGCCTGGCCACCATTAGTGACGTAACCGTAAGCCGAACACTCAGTACTGTTAGCATCACTGGCCGGCGATTACGCGTACATATCGAGTTGCGGATGACGTCACGCGAATGGTAATTTGACCAGGTTCCAGCGCATTGGCAATTTGCAGGGATAATAATATTCACTACTTGACACTAGTTAGATACGCAAATCGTGTAAAGCCATATAAAAAAAGAAGAACTATATAGATTTTAAAATTGATTACGACAATTCAACTACACATATCTGTGGTTTGAGCGCGTATGCGATCCCGCCAATATATCTGTCACTAGGGTGTTTTGACGTAGCTTTTACTCTCGAACATATGGCAGTAATTTGTGTAAACCGTAGAGACTTACTTTTTTTATTATTGCCATCAACCGCCGAAACGTTTGTGACACTTTTGTAACATGTCACTTCATTACAAGTCTCGTAAAACTATTAAGAGAGAATTTTATTTACAGTAATTGACTTGTCACGAATAAATTCTGTCGGACTCAGTTGTAATTTGCGGCAATAAATACTGTTGGGCTTTTTTTGGGTATTCGAATAAAATGTGTAGATTAATAAATTCTTTGGCACTCAATTAAGTGTTTTTTGTGAAATTGATGTCACTTTAAAGGTATTTTTGTTTGTTTGTTTTTATTTTATTATCAAGGTTTTTACGTGATGATATTGTTCAATTATTTATATCACCAGTTAAAAATTTACTTTAATACTCCCTAAACTCTATACGTAAGAATAGGAGGCGACAAGTTCATCTCTTTTTTTAACATTTTATTATTTAAAACATATTTTAATGTAAATCAGTAAACTATTCACAATCTGTAATTTATGATCTTTGGGTTTGAAAATTTGAGTGATTTGATATTAGTACTATATTCGAGAAAGAAAGATAAATAAAAATAATGTGTGTGTGCAGTTCACTAGCAGTAGAAGTGAAACAAAGTGTGACAAGGGGTGGTAGGGATTCTACATTTCGTGACGTCACATTTCATATATTATATCGTTATAATATATTTAAGCTTTAAAACACGAAATTTGATGTATTAACGAAAAACTTCAAAACATTTCCAACCCTATTGGTATGAGTATAGTCTTTAAATGATTAAATATAATATATTCTATCTCATTCTCTCGCAGCCTTTTTTAGTCCTATAGATTTATTTGTTTCTTTCTTCTTAGTGTCACTTTTTCGTTTCACTGAGTTTCATATCACAACGATTTTAAAGAAGTTTCACTTCGAAAAATTCAGCACATTATCATATAGTAATGTGTCGCCCGCCTCATGTTAAAAAATATTTACAAAACATCTGTAAATCCATAGATAATAAACAATATGTAAGTCTCTATGTCTAAGAAAATGTTGGATGCGAGGTTGCAAGTCCAAATTAAAGTAAATAATTAATTACAATATTGCATATTTCTTTGTATACTTAATATTTCACATTTTTAATATACATTATAAATGTAAATATATTTTTTATACATAATACAATATAGTGTGATTTTTTTAATGAATAAAGACTAAAAATGCGCCAACAGCGGGGCTTGAGGCACAAGTTACACCAGTAACTTAAGCACGGATTGTTGATAATATAGTTAAGAATTTGTAGAGTACAGAAATTATTGCCAGCTTACATTAAACTAATACACATTTAAAACAACACGTCATTGAGAGAGCGCATACGTTGAAATAAATCACTCACTTTACATTCACATACAAAAACATCAAGACGAACATCTGACAACCCAAAACACTAGTTCAGCATCATTATTCAACTGCCGAGTCATAATTAAAGTGACATTCCCCCAAAAATTACAACCGCACCGATCCGCTCCTCACTATTAAAAGATCATCTCTCACGGAGTCTATAAATATTCTCATTCACAGTCAAATAAAGAGTCGAGAAGCCGACAAATCTTCCCCGCGTCCCACAGCAATATGTCTTTATTCCCTCTAATAACAATTTAGGCAATTATGTGACAAAAGGAAGTGTTTTCGTCTAACGCATTTCTCTTCGATGTGCGGGGCGAACGATCTCCCTTGGGGCAACCGGGGCATCCCAGCCCACATTATTGCCTCGCAGTGATTTATACGCAATCGTCCAGCTACCAGTTTTTCGGCATAATTTTATTTGTGTTTTTATTAGTCACATAAAACGATTAAATACGCGCCGTTTAAAACATTTGGACTTTGCCGACACGTTTGAAAGGATTAATGCTACTTATTTTTGCTATAACTTACTAATCTAAAGGAGACGAATACGCTTTCGTAATGTTGAGCCCCAGATTGTAAAAAGATGAGAATGATTTTAAGTTTTTTATTTTATTTGGTTGATACATTTTATAATTGTAATGAATTAGTTATTTTGAATGGATTAATCGTATAGAGTTAATTCATCCTATTTATTGTTGAAATTTATTCACTCATCAATTGTGATAATCTAATAACTTATTTTATTTGTGACCTTATTTTTAATATTTTAATTGAAAAATATAACACCTTTTTAAGCCATATTTCAACCATTACATTTCTTTGGCCCAAAAGTCCTTGTCTCCTTTATTATTAAAATGCATGTAGGCGTATTATTTGTTATGTATAGCTGTATCATTAGTACTACCACCAGTAACACCAAAGTTGCTACATTTGCGCTGCTTTTGTCTTAGGGGAGACTGGAACCTAGTCACTAATGCCGAAACACAACTCGAGGTTGTTATGGTGGTAGCCATCCAGACGGGCAAATACCCTACCACCTGACTGTGGGTGGGACGCAGGAAATTGTATTCTTTCACCGTTCCTATACTGTTAAAAGTCATGTTTAATTAATTTTTTGCGACGAGAATAACCATAAAAATAGTTTTGAGTAGACCATAAATAAAATAACGCATAACTAAACCTTTTGTGAGAAACAATATTAAAAAAATTCAATACCGCGTGTAAATAGATCCAGTTTTTCATCACGACGAAATCGAAAATTTATTGACTGTGAACACATCGATTTTCCGGCACATAAGCCCAACAAACAATATGTTTTCCACGTCGCAAAGCAGAGGGGAACACTTGGAAGTGTATGTATCGTAGTGTTGCCATTGTTATCGTTTTATAGATTTTGACACTAATACCTGTGGAAATGACGCTGTAAATTTGTAAGCAAAATTGTATAAAAATCAATTGCTGTTTATTTATCTGGGTAAAATTCCAAAACGGCTTGACCGATTTTAATACAATTTTGTGTGTATTTGATTGGTTCCAAGGATGGCTTAGATTTTCGAATTGGAACCGTTAGGCAGCACTGAAGTCGGTTTCCAAGAAAAAGTTTGTCCCTGAATGGTTTAGATTCACAATTGAATCAAGTAGGAGACGCTTCAATCGGGTTCTAGATTATTTACTTCCATTAGCACTTTTTTATGTGAAGAAGCCAATATTTACAACAAACTACCTAATGAGGTTAAAGCAGTGTTGAGTTATAGATAGATAGATAGATAGATAGATAGATAACGCTTTATTGTACACCAATACAAACATGAACTTAAGACTAAAATTATATTTTAAAAACGAATACGACCTTATTCCTATTGACTTAGAGTAAGCTTGAAGACTTCTTTAAAAACCATAAAGAAGCTTTCTAACTTACTGTAACTCAATTGATTCTACTGTGTAACTAAAACCTTCTGATTTTTTTTAATTATTTCATCTTTCACTTAGGGCCACTTGCATAACGATCGCCTTTAAATAAAATTAGTTAATCACATTAAACTGCCTAAATACATTTTACTTAAAACGCATTGACAGTTCTTTAAACAAATTTAGTGGCAAATTTTAACGTTGTGCAAGACGCTAATCGTATTTAAGGCTGTTAATTACGTTTTGTGTTTCTTAAATAAATTTAAGCAACCTTATGCAAGCGGTCCTTAGTTTCTAAGTTTATATGCCAGTTCGCTTTTAGATTACCCATTAAATTTATGTTTTAATGTAGATTGTAGTATATTATATAAGTGAACTGTAATGTTGTTTAAGGAATAAAGTTGATTTAAACCCAAGAAGTGTTTTCTAAAGGTCTACGGTAGTTATATAGCAACCCTGTAGCACCATGGGTGTCGCGTAAGTCGGCCTATTATTGTTAAACACGATTTATGTCCCACAGAGTCGACCCGTTGTGGAAACATTAAAAAAGACGTACATTTATCTTGGATTATGTTGTTTTTATTACTGTTATTACCCTATTTAATACTATCTTATTACCCACAAAAAGATCCAGGGTGCAATTTCGAGCTTTGCTTTTATTTATTGAAATGATGTTTAGTTTTTATAGTTATTAATTAGTAATATCTTATAGTTAAAAGCTTTATTCTAATTTAGTAATCAAAGACGTCTTACTTTAAAATACTTTCACATTAAACTTATTTTCTGTGACAGTCGCTTTATTTTTAACTTTCTATTTCACATTGCTAATTAATGGCCGGTTCCTATATTTCACCAACCATTCAATGCCTTTCTATCGGTTAAATTTGACATAACCTCCATACAAGTTATGTCAAGTCTAATGACTAGTAAGATAAAAGAACCGGGTAAGATAAAGCGTGTCTATCAAATTGTGTTCTTAAAAAATATAAGATTATTTTATAGTCGCTTGATCCTAATTGGTAGTTGGGTATAAACTATATATATTAACACGTGAATCAAAAAGGTTGTACCCATTTTTACGAAAATTTCGCAGACGGAGGAGTATGAAATTACGCACACTTATAATTTATATAGGGAAGAAGCAACGAATGCTAATATTTTTAAAAATTATGCACAAAAATAACATTAAATCAATAAACAAAAACATTGCACAAACTAACATGTATTCAACACACACGCATATATATTCTCTTGTTTATTGTTCAAGTCAAATTAACAGTGTAACCTTGGCGATATAGGTGATTATAGAAGTATAGTCTTGACATTAATTATGGTCGAATTTCGAACTAGGGCGACCACTAGTATCTTTAAATATGAAAAACAACAATTATTATAATACAGTGAAACTTGGTTAAGTGGTACCTGGATAAGTGAGACACCAACATAACTGGAACTCATGCTGAGGTCCCAACACTTTGGCATTGAATTACCCCTGTTAGTGGGACGAAGCAAACCTCTATATCTGGAATTCATTCTTTCGATTTATCATCATAGTTACCTCTATAACTGAGACAGCGAATGGATTTTATATTCATAGACGTCTGTAACTGAGATAATATTGTTTTGTTTGTTTACTCACTTATTCTACCCGCGAATTCCGCACTTAATAACTACGTAAGTAATTTTGAGCCTCAACGACCTCCAGTTTTAGTTTCGCTTTACTATCATACTGATGTTTATTTGAATAATGCCTAATATTTTTGTTTATTAAATTTTTATGATTACCTTTATCAATTATTGTTTAATTAAAACTCATAAATGAGTTTATTATGTAAACATTATAAATAATGTGTACATAACACGTTATTTTATTTAATAATCGCACCTCTATAACTGAAATAACCTGTATTTTGATATCTATTAATGGAACCCTCTGTAAATGAGACAGATATTTATTTACACCTGGATATCTGAGACACTGGGTAAGTGGAATACCTCTATAAGTGAAACTACATTGCAGGTCCCTTGATGTCTCACTTAGCCAGGTTTCACTGTATATAGTTTTTTTACTTCCAACTTATGTGACTTAAAATGCCAATACCGAAGCTATGCAGATTACGAGTATAATAAGCATCACATTCATAATAAATCCCAAATTAACACATTCACCACTGCAGTCAAAAGCGAATCAAGGCGGCCGAACAAAAAGCAATAAATACATAAAATAAAAGGAGGGCAATAAAACTCAAGTGGCCGCCTTAAGGGGATTCAAATGGTTTGTTTTGACTGCTTACCCTTGAAGAGGTATTGAAAAAATTATCACGTAACTTCAAAGTCGGCTTGCTTCATTTGAAGTATGAAACCGCGTCGCGAGTGTTGTTGCTCTTTAACATCGGTAAGCTTTTTAACCTGTAACAACCCACTTACTAAAATTACTTCAAGTCTAAGGCAATGTGGTTTTGATAAGCTTCTGTATAAACAAGCTGATAAATACTAATTTACTTCAATTTTATCGCCAAATTGGGACTGCCAAAGGTAATGGTGCAAACGAAACAACTTTTCGATGGTATTTACTGATCGATAATTATTTACAAAAAGAAATCCATAGTTACGATTTATCATTGCATATCGTAAGTAAAGTGATTAAAAACAAAATGTTTTTTCTTAAATACTTCATTGTAACAGATGCAACAGAGAAATCAGAAAGTATACAATTTCCTGCGGCCGGGCGGCCTGGTCTAGAGTGTGTCATCATAACAACCTTGATTTGTTTTCCGGCATTAGTGACCAGGTTCCAGTCTCCCTTAAGAGAGCAGCATTTGTAGCACGTTTAGTATTGCATGGTCATTACCATAGGTGATGGTAACCGCTTTCCATCAAATAGGCCGTCTGCCTGTCTGCTGATCTCATGCAATAAAAAAATGCAATCAAATTAATGTATCTGAAGAATGACATCGTCTATGGAATTCCCGTGATCGCCCGTAAAATCAGTACAGAAATTTCCTTAAGGAAGTTGGCGTTGTAACAAGCCTTAAATAATCGAACTAATACGGACATATGATATAATTTTCAGTGTATATCTTACTATTAATAAGACAGACGCAAAGCACGTGTATACTACAGAAGTTTATTATTATACCAAGTATGGATGCAAAATAAAGACAAATATTAAGACTTCTGAAAGCATTACTGTAGTATCACAGATTTAAATATTTACATATTCTAAGCATTTGCACGTCACGTGAATGAGAAATCGTACTGGAAACTTTATAATCATATTACGAAATGCATGTACGATGTTTTTCAAAACAGAGATTGAATCCTACTAATATTATAAACGCGAAAGTTTGTAAGGATGTATTTATGTTTGTTACTCTTTCCCGGCAAAACTACCGAATGGATTTTGATGAAACTACAATAATATAGCTTACACATACGAATAACACATAGGCTATAATTTATAAAGATATAGTGTGACCTAGCCAAAATATAACGATTTTCCATCAAAACGTGGCTTAGGCCGAGAGGCGCAGCTAGCTAGTTCTCTCACAAATTTACAAGGTGCCAATTACTTTTTTAACAATATTATAATGTCATATAGTTGGTATACAATACCAACAGAAATTATTATGCGATATATGCCATTATACAAGTCACTTGTTAATTAATTTCCGAATATGATAATAAGACAGGGGTCTCAAGTGTTTTTTTTCTAAATCCTAATAAAATGACTGTAATCCCAAAAAGTAGCGCAACTCTTTATTCCCATTGCTAACATCAAACAATTCAAACATAAACACGGATTAAAAACTAGTACATGACCAAAAAAGACTAAATAATACTCAGCGGTGCAATTTGACGTGAAGATTTTTATCTTAACGATGTACATTTGCTTGAAGCGTACGGACTATTATAGTCTAGATCCTATATTTATGTCTATTTATTGTACATTACAGTGTGGCCTCTAAGCATCTAGTAGTCTTACTAAATGATCATCTTCAAAACTAATTTTCAACAGTTATATAATATAACTAGCTGTCCCGACAGACGTTGTCCTGTCCTGAAGAAATAAAATTTAGAACCCGACTGCAGCGCCATCTGCCGAGCTTATTTGTGAATCTAAACCATCCTCGAATCCACCTGAACACACACAAAAAAATCATTCAAATCGGTACAGCCGTTTAGGAGGAGTTCACTCTCAACACACGTATAGAAGAATTATATATATAAAGATAATAACAGCCCATAAATGTCCAACTGGGCTCGGGTCTCCCATTATAAGGGAACGGACAGTATACCCGCCACGCTTGTCTAAGGCGGCTTGGCAGGCTTGACACATCGGTTATCTCGCTGTGCAGATTGCATCACAATGTTTTCCTTCACCGTTATTAGCACCTGGTAATTGTAACAATATGCACATGAGGTCAGAAAATTACCTTAGCGGTGCATGCGTTCCGGCCAGGATCGAACCCGCGCCCTTTGAGTGACGGTCGCGTGCGCTAGCTATTACGCTACCGCAACAACTAGACTTCAACAGTCAGACAAATTCAAATTCAAAATAAGTTCCACTGGAGAACACTATTTGTAAATCAAAATTCAAATCTACTTCCTATTCTATGTGCACCGCTTCGCAATGTGTTATCGCTGTTCAACGGAGAAGAAGCGGCAAGAAAATCCCCAGCAACACGTCTAGCTAAAATAAATTATAAAACTTTATAAAACTACTATGATCTTTATTACCTATCCAACGTGGACGAAGTTGCGGGTGATTCGCAAACTAGTAAACAATAATCAAACATGACTAACTTGACTAACCACAAGACAATCAGCTCGTTTTACAAGAATAGTGACTTGCGGCGCCATCTAGTTATTTAGGATTCAAGAACTTCTCAGAATCAAATTTTTTTACTGGAAGATTGTCATTCTTACGTCCCTGCCCGATTTAAGATAATGTTAGTATTAGTGACTGTGTTAGTTGTTAGTGGCCAGATGCGTCTTGTTTAGAGCGTAAAACTACACCGGCACAAATATGGCATCAAACTCATCGCAATTTTTTTTATTGCATGAGTACAGCAGACAGGCAGACGGCCCACTTGATGGCAAACGGTTACCATCGCCTATGGACATTTGCAACACCAAAGGTGCCACAAATGCGCTGCTGCTCTCTTAAGGGAGACTGGAACCTGGTCATTAATTCCGGAATACAACTCAAGGTTGTTATGGCAGCATACTCAAGACCAGGGGTGGTAGCCACCCAGTCGGGCAAGTACCCTACACCCTGGCTGTGGATTTTTTTGTCGCCTCTCACGACAGGCCGCTCGGCCGTAGGAAATTTTATTCTTTCTCCGTGTCTGCACGGATGGTGAACGTTTGCGTGAACAACAATAACATTATCCCAGATAGAGCAGTAACACTAGTATTATTCTTCAATGCATGAATAAACAAATAACCACGATTAATATAAATACCTTCCAAACAAAGGTTTTATTATGTCGACATTTTTAACGTTGAACAAAAAATGCAGTCTTTAACTTCAATAAAATCGTGAATCATAAACATTTGTGATCAAACGTTGGCATGTAAATTAAGATCCTGGAACCGTTTTAAGATCTTGAAATTTACACATAGCATGGTGAATCACATCAATTCCAAATTGCTTGTAATCATGCAAAAACGAGCCACTCGTTTAACTTATTCACACTTAAAACAAAAACATCCACAACTAAAATAGACAGTAACACATATTAATATTATATATTATTATATGTTATTGTCTATTTTATTTTTCTTAATAATATGTATTGTCTATGACAATCTGTTTCCTATTAATTACATGTATTTGATTTGCACGCCACCGTCACACTCTTGATTCCTTTCACACAATCCACCCTGCCTTGACACGAAATAACTGTAAATGATTTACTTTATGTGTATGTGGTAAACAACAAAGTATTATCTATCTATCTGTCTATCTATGAGCTAATTTACGAATATTTATGTAAGACGACTTTGCTTAATTATTACATCCAAGTGCAATTCTCAGGTCAATGTCGAAGGATATAGGATTTAGGTAAATAAATAAATCGACATTTATTTGATTCAATAACCTGTACCATATTGAAAACTGTTTTATGCATGCAACTGTAATTCTTAATTGCCCCATGTTGTGTGTTATTCTGTAAAATAATTTTTATATGGTTATTGAAAATTCGTCCCTTAAACTAATCAATTTCTTCAGGTTAGGTCTGGATAAACATCGGTCGTTACACTGTCACGGGCGTTGCACTAACTGCCGCGATACGCCACGCGTGCAACGCTCTCAGAATGCGCTTTTTGTTCGTCTATGCGCCTATTTTTTTTAAATTTCGCTTCAGATGTTGCAATTAGAATGCTACAGTTTTGAACGCTTACCGCCCTATTAGTAGGCGCCTTTGATTTATGATTGACAACTGACAAGCGATGGTTAATTTTAATACTTTGATGACACCGCTAATGAATAAAAACTTTATTTCCTTCTTACGAATCTAATTTAATTATTAATTTAATTTAAATATTTTTGTACGTATAGATTTGTATTACATTTTGCGATCACTACTCTCTTAAAGGAGACTAGAACCTGGTACATAACTCGAGGTTGTTATGGCGGCATACTTTGGACCAGGGGTAGTAGCCATCCAGTCGGGCAAACGATTGGGACATACTGAAATAAAACAAATAGACATAACCATCAAAATGAAAGTCGGACTCGCACAGAGCGCGGTAATGTGGTAATAATCAAGATAGTTTTAAGGCACTTAATACCTACTTTTAATTAGTTATATCATACGCTATATCTCAATCAAATGTCAGTATTAACAGTGCGTAATAACGTTGGAGCATAATTACGACACCGACGCTTTCAAGACAATGTCGTTAAATTTATGCCATACTAATTGCCACTAATGAGACATTGTGGCATTCTGGCGTAGGCCCAAACGTCCTCAATGTGCTTTATGTTAAACATTTAATTAATTGAAATTATATAGCGTTTAGTATGAACGGTAATGTACGTAGGGTGTGGTGTATTGAGTAAATTGTTGGAAGGTTTTAAGTGTTTTATGTATGGCCTAATTGTCACTTAATAATGGTGTTTTTTTAAATTATTATAATGATATAAGTGCTAAAATATAATTTTATCCGTGCAGGAACGGAAAAAGAATACAATTTCCTGCGGCCGGGCGGCCTGTCGTAAGAGGCGACAAAACAACCCACAGCCAGGTGGTTGGGAATTTGCCCGACTGGCTGACTACCACCCCCGGTGTAAAGTATGTCGCCATAACAACCTTGAGTTGTGTTCCGGCATTAGTGACCAAGTTCCAGTCTCCCTTAAGAGAGCAGCAGCGCATTTGTGGCACCTTTGGTGTTGGCAATTGTCCATAGACGATGGCAACCGCTGTCTATCAAGTGTGCCGTCTGCTGAACTCCTGCAATAAAAATTAAAAATATAAATTTGAAAAACTGACTCCTTTAGGCCCCTGGTGGTTTAAAAAAACTAGATCCGTAAGCTGCCAACTAGCTGAGAAACGTCTTAATAGAAAATGAAATAAACCCCTGACCACATTCTCACGGATAGTTCACACAGTTCAACATTCGGGTGCAACCACACCACGTAGGTCCTCCTGGTTTTACGCCCCGTTGATTCGCTATGAAAAAAATAACTTACAGTTTTTACAGTGGCTTTGGAATTACATCTCGGTGTTTTAGTTTTATTTTGTACGATATCGGCCTGGTGCTTACTGCTGCTCGGTTGGGTGCCTTTTTAAGTTCTGGGAAATAGTGGTCAGCCTGATTGAAATATCTTTGAGAATACATTTTTTTGCATTCGTCATGAAACTGAAATTACTCTGAGACATACTAGTCACGTCCCTGAAGTTAATTCAATTTTGGCGAATTGTAATTATAAAGCCAAAATGTTAATTTAATAATATAGTATGATATCATGCCGTACTGGAAGGGCAAAGGACCAGGAATGATCGAGTAATTAACACAACTTTACAAAAGACACTAATTTCTGTTCATCTCTTTTTTTTTAATTGCATGAATTCACCAGACAGGCGGGCGGCTTGATAGCAAGCAGTTACCATCGCCTACTACTAATAGCCTGTATGTAAAT
Organism: Dendrolimus punctatus; assembly: GCA_012273795.1. Taxonomy (NCBI): domain Eukaryota; kingdom Metazoa; phylum Arthropoda; class Insecta; order Lepidoptera; family Lasiocampidae; genus Dendrolimus; species Dendrolimus punctatus. Next base: position 9,655,876 of record CM022549.1, read on the forward strand.
AATTTAAGTGACAAAGGTTTCGCAGAGCTTTTGTCTAAACAAACCCAGACCAATTATAATACGCTCGAACAAAAAAACACACTTAACCGGATACTTATCCCTAATTAAGAAGCTAAAACAGAGTGTATGTCACGGTCCATTATCCCGCGGTGCGACAAAGGACAGCGACTAAGGGCACTTTCATAACGAAACACTACATGGTTTATAAACGTCTAAAGCCGTTATTAGACGAATTAATTCCTTCTGTCAGTTTGAATGAAGCAACCAAAGTGATCCGTGAACTTAAAATCGAATCTATCAATGTCATTGAATGACGTTTTGTACTTTATGTTCCGCATCTTTCAACCAAATTCAATCAATGTGGTTGATCATTTTTTATGTCAGCAATACCGTTTAAATGCTTAATTGATAAAATTCGTAGTCACAAGTTCTATCATAACGACGATAATCCTTAGCAAAGCCCCTATTTTAGAACCATATTCATGTGCAAACTGAAGCTTAAGATAATAATCCACTCAAAATAAAGAATATTTTCATATGCATAAAAGCTGTCTTGTCATTTTTTGAAGTGAAACTTTTTTGCAATCTTTGTAATTTAAAACTCGATGAAATGAAAAAGCGACAGCAAAAAGTGGGAAATATTTTGAAGTTTTTTAGTTAATAATTCAAATTACGCGTTTAAAGCGTTAAATATTTTATAACGATATAATATATGAAATGTGACGTTACGAGATTCAGAATTCCTCATACCCGTTGTCACACTTTGTTTCACTTCTACTGTGCATGAACTGCACATACACAATTATTTGTAATCTGATTTTTAAGGTTTATTTATGTTTACTGACATTGTAGAATGGAGACATAAAGCTGCCGGTATACGACGTTTAAATTGGGTTAAGTAAATTCCTTGAGACTGAGGTATTTTTTCTAAACGAGATATAATAATATGAGAAAAATCATTACCATTTATTATTTTTAAGATTTTGTCTGACAGAACATTATAATATTTTTAAGAAATGTTTTTGACAGCAAATTTTAACAAGTTTTTAAATTTAGATTCATTTATATTATTTTAAAACAAAAAATAGAAAGTTACAAACTGATTTTCGATCAGTGTTAGAGATTATCAAATTCAATTATAAATTAATTACAGACATTTGTCTCGTTCACCCTTGCTCTTCGTATATGCGAGGAAAGTGAGCAGTTATGTTCAAGAAAATAATTGTGCTCACATATATCTGTAGCATTATTAGATATATTTATGTTCAAGCTATCTGTAACTAATCACTGTCAGATGTTTAAAAAACCGGTGCAATTCGTTGACGACACTATGTCGCGCCCTTAGCAAAGCGAACACGCGCACAAATAGTCCGTGGAAAGAAACCACCCGTTAACTCGGAACGATATTTTTGAGATCATACGTGTTTTTATGGCCATTAAGCTTTTATTTTTAACATATTAATCACATGTCAGAACGTCAGAATGTTGTCACCGAAATCATAATTCACGGTTATCCATCCATATATTCCATACGATTAGTTTAGATACAGTTTGTGTTCATGCTTGTATAAATGTAAGAAAATCTCATTTTTTTATTGCTGATAAATATGCAGACGACCCAGCTCATGGAAAGTGTTACTGTCGCCTATAGGCGTTTGCAACATCAATAGGGAAGTCAATACTCTGTTAGACTTTAGGATGGGACAAGGATTAGACAGAAGGGATGGTATATACGGGATGGGGAATGTAGACGCAGGAACTGAAGATATACAGGTAAATGTTAGCTAAGTTTACCTGTCTTTTAAAATAAATAAATATCTAACAGATATTATTATGGGTTTGAGACGAACGATATAGATCCCATAGGTTGACAACACGTTCGTTTCAGCCCTGGTGATGCAAACGTCTATAGGCGACGGTAATCACTTTATAATAATATCAAGTCGGTCATCGGCTTATTTATTTATTTTATTGCAGGAGTTGAACAGACAGGCAGACGGCCCACTTGATGGAAAACGGTTACAATCGCCTATGGACATTTGCAACACCAAAGGTGCCACAAATGCGCTGCTCTCTTAACGGAGACTGGAACCTGGTCACTAATGCCGGAACACAACCCAAGGTTGTTATGGCGGCATACTAGACCAGGGGTGGTAGCCATACAGTCGGGCAAATGTCCTGCCACCTGGATGTGGGTTGTTTTGAGGCCTCTTACGACAAGCCGCCCGGCCGCAAGAAATTGTTATCTTTCTCCGTTCTTGAACGGATATCTTACTTGCCAGCTTTGTAATAAAAAAAATCTAATTCTTCTTTATTCACCTTGAGTGAAAATATATTAAAAATATGGGTGTCGTGTCGTATAAATAAGTAAAACAACCGGCCCATAATAGAAGAGCTTGGAGGAGACTCCACCGACAAGAACACAGCTCTTGAATAATATATAGGTTGAAACCATATATGTCAAATATGCATTCAGTAGAAAATAGATTTACAAAACCTCATAAAGATAAAAAATTTAACAATTAACATCATTATTTACATCATAAAATAAAATTAGAAAAGAACAAAGATTTTTATCGCACGAAACAATAATTTACATACCATTTGTTTCTTTTGATGTGTTGTTTTCGGTAGTCAAAACCGGTAGTTACGTCTAGTTCACGTAATTACTTCACAGAATCATTTTGCATACTAAACAGGCTAGGGTATCAAGTAATCCATCTATTAATTATACGATTATAAGATGGCAAAAAAGCCTAAGTGAGATTCAGCCAAATTTGTGTTAATTTATGGTATTATTCTTAATTTAATCTTGGTTAAGTTATAACCTTGTTTATGTCTAAGCAGCTCAGCTGTGCAATTTAAAAACTTAGCATCAGACATTGTTTTTTACCCGACTTCCAAAAGGTGGTTCTCTATTAGATTTTTTTTATGTTTGTTGCACGATTTCTTCATCACTTGGGAACCCATTTTCAATTATTTTTTTATTCGAAAGAGTATACTACTGAGTTGGTTCCATTGCCACCAAGTCAGTATCTGATCAGTCGAACCCAGTGTTTTTTTTTAACTATTTAATTGTTTGCGTAACTAAAAATGTAAATAATTTTATATTTAACAAAAATCAAAACCCACTTCAAAAGTAACAATTAGAGCGTCGACCTTAAAAAATATTTCAAGCAAAATATTTTAAATAAAATCAGTCAAGTGGTTTTTGAGATAAAATGGAGTATTTGTAATCAAATGATCTTTTAATATTCGTTAGTGAAATTACGATAACAGTGATAGAAGCTGACGTATATAAACTCTATTAGGACCTTTATTCTGCATGGGCAGATAAGAACCTTTTATATAAAAACTTCTGAGTGCACTAGATCACTTTATTTTCATTATTCATCCTTGTATATAAATATGTATTCTCTTATTTTTTGTAAAAACATATATAATTAAAATTTATGTAATTATAGTACTATAATAAATAACAGACAATTTTTTCTTATATGGGTCTCAATAAAATATGTATAGAGTAAAAAAGATTATTTATTTAGGTTTACGGCTTGGCAGTTAGGTCTATAAGCCAGATCTTAGATTACAATACAGTTTCTTCATTTTCTTTAGCCTATATATGGCTCAGAACTATAGGTTATCAACTGATGACTATGACTACAAATATTTTTTGTTAATGAAATAATATAAACAGATGCCGTTTAACAAAGTTGTGACAACCCGAAAGGCCACATTTGACAAGACAGTTCATATCACTCACAAAAGCAGATAATTACTATTCAAAAACTATAAATATCTTACAACTATTGTTCATTTTAGAGTAATTTAATAAATAAAATTGCACAGGACCCGCCAATAACTCCCAGAGTAAGAAAGAGGTGGGCACTGAAAATCAGTGCTGTGTCGGATTAACTTTCGGCACAACAATATACTTACTTAGTGCCAAGCTCATTTGTCCAATTACAGCATACAACTACAAAATTGTTTTGCTTCATTAAATTAATATATATATATTTAGTGTGTCTCCTTTAAAAAATAAACCTTTCTCTTTCTTTATTAATAAAAAAGACAAATGTAGGAAATAAATTATTTGTCACTGGCTAAATCAACAGTCTATGCGAAGCAATGTTTGAAAACCAAGGTTTAGCATAAATAACGTAATTCTGAAGCCAACAAGCGCTGAAAAGTGTTGCACAGAGATATCCCCAATATGGCGATCAATAGATAAATAGTTTAATTAATATAAATTTAATTAGATAAATAACGAATCTAAGATTCTAAGGTTTTTCTTAATCTATCACTATATGGTCACACGGTTACCAAAATTAAGTAGCAAAGTACAATATTAAAGGAATATGAAACTAAAACCGTAACGATGAACCAAAAATCGCTGCTAAACAACATCAATCTGTAGATAATACGTGCATATCGATCAAGCTTGTGGTTTCGTAACTAGTGTTGGGAGTAATGAGTTTATGTGTTATTATTAAATGCCAATCGATAATCGAAATAAAAAAGCCAAACTTAGATTCATTTTCTAATTAGTAAAGTGAATAAAATAAAGTGAATATTATTTTTAGTCTTTAAAATATGACATGTAGCACTAATCCGCTCTAATATAAAAGAGATAATAAAAATACATAAAGCTTATTTTAGAATTACACTTTCCCCGTAAGAACCGAAGACTTAAAATTAACTAGTCTTTATCTTCACTGTTGAACAAATAAGAAATACTAAACACTATCATCTATACATATAATAAAACTGTAGAGATCGAATTTCTGTACAATGAAAAAAAATGCTAAAAACCGAGTCAGGGGGATGTAAGAAGTGAAGTAGAACTAATTTAGATTTTTTTGTTTGTCTGTTTGTCTGTCTGTTTGTACCGGCTAATCTCCGAAACGACTGGACCGATTTACATAAAATTTTGTATGGAGGTAGTTTATATCCCTGGTCATATAGGATACTTTTGATCCCGAAAAATAAAAGAGTTCCCGTGGGATAATTAAAAAACCGCACCACGCGGGCAAAGGCGAGGGCAGAAGTTACCGTTTATATGGCAAAACAACGTTTGCCGGGTCAGCTAGTACGTAATATGTAAGGAGTTTATGCATTGTACTTGCATAAACTCATGTGTATAAATTATCGATAAACGTATAATTACTTCATCGATAGTAACCGCACATATCGGCATCGCTACTTTTTCTCTGATTTAGGGTCCGATTTGCTAGTTTTATAGTTTTTATAATGGAGTCAAATCTAGCAGTTTAATAAAAAAACTTGCTGAAACTAAATAAATCCTTGCAGATTTAAAACGTTTGCTTCGCGTAAGACAACCTTTTAGGACGGAACGTAACTAAAGGCTGAGGTTTACCCTATACGCTGCAACATGGAGTTATTTTAGTAGAGAATCATAAAATTTCTTAGACGCCGGCAACGCGTTAGTAACGCGCCGCATCTTCCATCACCCGGGTCGTCTGCCAGTTTGCCTGTTTCAGGCAACAAATATAATTCATTTAGCTATTCGAATACGTATCCGAATAAATTTAACTACGAGTTGGACATCTCTAAACGTATTTCTATCGACTACGAAGGTCAATCCACTTAACACTCGGAAACTATTCGATCGTTACAATGTTATCGATTACTCGCAATGGTTATACGTGCGTCAAGCTATTCCAGGCATGCAATGTACGTAGCATTCCGTGATTGTGATATTCTACGCGCCACTAAGTTTACGCTAGTGCAGTAAGGTATTTGTCTCACTGCTAGTGGAACGCGGCGGATGTCAAGTTTATTACCTATATATTTTTAATTGCTATTCGATTTATTTTCAGCATAATTTTTGAAAAGTAAGACGATGCTAAAATATTCTAAAATACACTCTTTTGTGCATATACTCGTATACATTGTTTCAGAATTAAATATAAAATGTGGATATGTGGATTATATTGCTCTATTCAAAGTTCAATACATTGTTCTATGTAATTGTTTTTGGGACTTCGTCATAGATTGATATGACATATGGAATTAATAAAATTTAACATTATTTTATCATTCGGAGTAAAATAATGATTGAAATAAGTTTTTTAACATTACATAATGTGCCAGTAAAAATACGTGTATTATCAGCTATATAAATTAAATGCTATTGGCTTTCAGTTTTTTTTATTTCGATGATAAAAACATACTTGAGTGTCAATTTGGGCTTTTATTTTGTGATTATTATAGTTAGTCACAAAGTTACGCTTCCATCTGCAGCAAATTAGTACATCGTTATGAAATGGTTAATAAATATTGCATTTCAAAATATGATGATTGGTGGCGTATGAATATTGTTATTATAAAAACATCGTTTAACAACTAGAGTTCCGATGGCCCACTTTCCCCCCGTATTTCGACTTCCCTATCGCATCCTGGATACAAATTACTCATCCTATCCCCTCTATCCCATTTTACCCAGTCTGATTGCTTTATCTCTTCTATCAATACCATCCTCTTTATCTCATCCTAAAGACTGTCAATGGATGTTTCTCCCCTGGAATTGCAAATGTGTTTTACGGTACTTTCCATTACGTAGGCTGTCTGACTGTTTGTCAGCTTCGTAATAATAATAGTAAAAGCGTGTGTCATTCGATCTTTTAATTCCGCTTATGATGAGACCAAATCCTTAGGGTCAGACCGTTGCCCCTCACATTCAGGACCCTACGTGATGTTATTGGGGAATTAATTAAGTACGTTCTACACCCGTGACGTGATAAAACGACAATTTTAAAGGAAGTCCCAATTCTCCACAGCTTTGATGGCATTATAAAATAAAACAAGATATCTCCGAAAAATGGTACCGCGTTAATAAATAGTAAACTAGCTACAATCGTCACTACTCTCTACTACGATTTAAAAAAATAACTACTGGGTTTATATGAATGAAATTTTGCAGGAAGATGTATTTTAATTGCCGCTATATAACGCTCTAGAAAATTGCAAAAATAAATCGGGGGTGGCTAACACATATGTACCTACTTATGTAAGATATTCGAATAGAAAAGTACATAGTAAACAGATTGCAAAAATCTTATCACTGTTGTCTGATGATTCTTCAAAACTCGCATAGATTAATTAGCATCGAGAGATTTTCGCGTTTGTAGTAGTGTACTGTCAGCACATAAATAAATTAACTAATACTATTTATGTAGATTTTTATAGGTAGGTACATAATATGAAACTAATAATATTAAACGATATTAAAATTATAAATATTAATATGAAAAATAGTTTTTAATACTAAATTTCAAGTTTCGAAGTCCTGTAAATATAGAACTACTACTAATAAAACGCAAAAACGTTTTGAAGGTAATTTAACTGCTAATCTTGAGATTTCTTACATTTAACAATAATTAATATCATACAACTATTGTTTCTTTTTTAAACAAATTGTACATTTTTAAGTAAATGAAACAAATACCTTGAATTTACACGATGTTATATCTAAAGCTTTATATTCTTTAGGTCTAATGACTATGGAGCCTAAATTTACCATACCGTTGCAAATCGCCTTTTTTATTATACACCTTAACGATGCATTTGGTTTCATCCATTTTTGGCACTTTGCCTGTTTTATACAAACCTAATTGAGGTCCGAATTCGCTAAGGATGCGATTAAGCCATGATTAATACGAGTGACGCGCCGTTTCTCCGTCGGTCATCGTAAAATTTTATAAATTACAAATAATATCCTTCTGTCGTTCGCGATTAATATAATTGAACGTGACGGTGACCGAATGACGTGGGATGAATACGCTGCGATATATCTTAGTGGGATCATAAAGAGGCCGCTCCTATCACTTGCTAAGGTAGAAAATTGAAGGGCATTCATTAACAACATCGGTATGAATGGTTATTTTATTGGAAAATATAGCACTACGAGCATAATTTTTAAGTGTCAGGTATTAATTTTAGAATTAGCATTCACGAAGAGAAACATAGCATGCGTATATATATATATATATATATATATATATATATATATATATATATATATATATATACGTAAATACATATACACAAATAGCACTTTGTTCGTTATTGTTTGCCTATGTAATAAGGATTTTATTTATTTATTATTATTATTCTTTTGTTTTGTGTACAGTAGTAAAAAAGTATTACGTAGAATATAGCAACTGTGTGTTCACGCATATCACAAAATAGGGATGCGGACAGGTTAAAAATAAATTCTAAAAACATTTCATATGAAAATGTATTCATTTAAAAAAACAATGGAATCTTACAGATTACTTATTGAAAGGCATGAGTCTATCACGGTATCTAACGCAATATATCTTTACTTCATAATTATTATTATTCGTCTGTTTTTAAATGCAGTTTGTACTAATACAAGGGTTATCAAAGTAATTTTTGTAAATAACTACTGAAAGAGCTTCCTAGCGATCGCATTATTCCCATTCGGTGCGGTCGTCTAGAAAATGTTTTGTCGTATCATAAGCTTTCTCGCGCAAACGTTGAGTAGGTAATATCAAATAACAGGAATTAATTATATTAATTATCTTATCGTCTAATTTTAAAAATATTATTATAGAAACTGATTCATTTATTTAAGGATCGCCGACAGTTTATTGTATCATCTTACATGAAATACTAATGAATTTATTTTAATTGTACTTATGGCGTCAAAAGTACTAAATGTTCGTACAAAATTTAAGAGGCTGCTGTACTTTGCAAGTTTATAAAAAGTATCTGAGTTGATTAAATTATCCGCTTACTTATAACAATTAAATTTTGAAGTATCTATTTAAATACAATATTTATTATTCTAAAACGTGAAAATTGTTATATACTCAACGCCAACTAAATTCATAAACCGTGTTAATACATATTTATAAAAGAAGACCTTGTGAATTCCAAAGAGTTGAACGCATAGCTGTTTTGGTTAACGACAAAGATTTTAAACCTTTTAATGGGATATTTTATTAATTTCTGCGGTCAACCGCGTACTCTCACAAATGGCGGTGCGATCTCGAATATTCACCTTGGAGGTCGAGATTCATCGCATTTCTTTTTATAAACCACAAACAATCGCTGTAATATCTTGGTCAGTAAGTACATAAATACGTATAACAATCAAGTGCAAATTATTTTTGTATATTGTCTCAAATGGAAACAAGGTGGGCAGTATTTATTATTCAAAAACACGACATGGCATGACAAAAAAACACTACCTGCAACATAGTGATGTTTGATATTTTTACATATATTTATGTATGCAATATTAATAGGTGTATTTATATATGTCTATTAAATATAATTCTTGCTTGAATAATATTTTAATTACTTATATATGTTTATTAATCAATAAAATATAATGTAAGTAGCTCTATATCCTATAATATTTATGTGTACCACCTTTGACAAATACAATCTGTTTTATTCCTGCTACCGGTAGTCTGGGAGAGAACGCTTTTTAGCGATAAGACCGCCCATTGTGCACATTTAAAATATTTTTAGGCTATAAGTTTCTGTAATGGTGTACAATAAACTGTTATCTCTCTTTCTCTCTCTAAACGTATAAAACAAGATACAGTCCAATCAACTGAGACACTTTTAATCATATTACGAATGTCGCAGCCTCACACATTTACGAGACTAAATTCTTTGACAACATAAATATATGTAATTAAAAAGACTCAAATAGAAGCTTTAGTGTTTAAACAGGAATTAAAATTTATGTCATAATCATATCAAAATTAAGATAATAGAGTGATGATATATTAACCTTGCTCTTTCATATTTAAATAACTTATATTTTATTAAAACGTGTCCGCATCCCTATTATGACTTTGACCCTTAGCAATAGAAATGATCACAAACCAAATAGTGGAGTAGCGGCGCCCATAAAAAACTCAGACCTTGGAAAACAATTAAATAAACTTGCTTGATTCCAGACGCGACGAAAAACATACCCGTCCTCCTTCATACCTTACAACTATCATGGTAGCGTTTTGACCTATCAGAAACTAGATCGCACATTCCTAGCTAAAATAGAATATATAAGCTACAAACGTACATACGAGCACATGACTGGACTAAAATATTTGAGCCGTATATGGTGGCCCCAATAACCGAAATCGGTTAAGAGAGTATTTTTAATTTAACTACAGGAATGTTTTTTATTACTTTCGAGTGTTCACGGATAAACCGCAATTAGCGCAAAAGTAATAAGCATATCATAAATAACATCATATAAAAAGCACAACTTAAATACACAATTATAAAACAACGATATTTTAATTGCTTTTTGTTAATGATCAGAGCAAGTAAGTGCTATGTTAAAATTGTAACAAAATAAAAGAGTTAATTTCGAAAAATAATTGTAAGTCTAACGCAATTTGCAGGCATGGAAAATGGGCAGATAACATTTGAAAATAGACCGGATGTAGTGATAGAGCCATTGTTGTTTTGTATATAATATTACTCCATTTCCGTTATGATTATTACCAGCCAGCAATAAAATTAAAATTGACTTTTTATAGAACGTTCAGAAATCGTACTTTTTACCGCGAAAATAATATTCGATTATCATCGCAATGTTATTCCATTACAAAGTAACCATTGATTGTTTTTTACTAATTACAAAAATACTTTTACGAACACAACCCGTATGTGATTGTGTGCTCGTTAAATTGTAACGATACTTGGGTGTGTTTTTTATTGTATGTTTTATGGGCGACGAGTTACATTTTAGCGCTGCGGGCGCTTTATTGCACTGTCATAGAATGAATGACACACGTTTTAGTGCCTGATAACGACTCGAAAATGCGTCGCTGCTATCTATATGCCACTACAATAGACCTACTTTTCACTCTTTTATTTTATTAAATCCCAATTTAGACGCGGCACCTCGTAAAGGGTTGTTCGCTTCCTGATATAAAACTTTTTTTTCACTTTTAACATTAGGAGATATTCACTTTGAACTTTTTACATACACAATGAAAACTTCTTGTGTGACAAACAACACCTTTTATAAAGCTATATAATTAAATAACTTAAACGAACAGAAAGTTAGCAAGGAATTTTAAGAGATTTATTAAAGCGAAGAGAATATTAAGAAACATGTTTTTTTTGCTAGTTCGCTAATTCATTTTTGTTTGAGAATTATATAAAATACCTATTACTGAATTTCATGAAAATCTGTTTATACCCAAAACCGAAATGAAACAGAATAAAAACAACTTCTAATAGATTCTAAATTTTATTCTGCAGAAATTGTTTTTCAATGAATATTATAATATGTTTCTAAATGATCTTAAAACAACTTAAGACCACACGCAGGAATGGAGTATAGAATTTCCTGGGACGAGTGGCCTGTCGTAAGAGGCGACGAAATGTAATTGCTCGTTTGGATGGCTACCACCTCTGGGTTAAAGTATGTGCCACCATAACAACCTTGAATTGGGTTCCGGTGTTTTTTTTTTTTTTTTTTTTATTGCAGGAGATCAGCAGACAGGCAGACGGCCCACTTGATGGACAGCGGTTACCATCGCCTATGGACATTTGCAACACCAAAGGTGCTACGAATGCGCTGCTGCTCTCTTTAGGGAGCCTGAAACCTGGTCACTAATGCCGGAACACAACACAAGGTTGTTATGGCGACATACTCTAGACCAGGGGTGGTAGCCATCCAGCCGGGCAAATGCCCTACCACCTGGCTGTGGGTTGTTTTGTCGCCTCTTACGACAGGCCGCCGGGCCGCAGGAAATTGTATTCTTTCTCCGTTCCTGCACGGATGATTATGTGATGTTATTGGCTAGATTCCAGTCTTCATTTAGAGAATGATAGCACATTCGTAACAAACACCTTTAATGCTACAAATTTCTTTAGGTGGTAATAACCGCTTTACACTTGGTGGTCTGTCTGCCTGTCTGCTGGACTCATGTAACAAAAATGTAAAACACTATCTTATTTTATTCATTTATGTCACATTTTAAAAGCCAGCTTCAGTTAAATTTTAGGTTTTTTAACGCCAAATGGAGTTCTTGTGACAACTCATAAAAATCATACTAAAAATTTCTGTAAAAGTATTAATACAATTGTACGGTCATTAATTTTATACGTTTTTTTAAATAAACTTTCACCCTTTACCCTTTAAGGCGCCGCCAAAAGTGATGTTGTAATACTAAATGCATTAATATATATAGCATAAAAGACATGGAATTTCTGTAAATAATCGACTAACAAGTTTCGGAATTTAAAAAACGTGTTTCGTTTTCTAATCACACCAATTTGACACTTTGTTAAATCCTTGATACATCCACTTTGTGTAATAGTTTAAACGCCGTATCTAATATGAAAATGTTTACTTGTTCCAGATGGTCAGTCGAACCACCTTAACCTGTTCAACTCACGGCCACAACCGAAGAAGAAAAGAAAATCAAGAACCGCATTCACAAATCATCAAATTTTCGAATTGGAGAAACGATTCCTGTATCAAAAATACCTATCACCTGCAGACAGGGATGAAATAGCCAGTTCTTTGGGCCTTTCAAACGCACAAGTCATCACATGGTTCCAGAACAGACGAGCCAAGTTGAAAAGGGATATGGAGGAGCTAAAAAAAGACGTGGAAAGTGCAAAAGTGCTTTCAGCTCACAAGAGTTTTCTAGAGAACGTGACTGATTTGGGTATTTTGAAGAAGAAAGCCATGAGCATAGGCGCGAGCGAGGAGGCTGCGACTAACCTAGTGGTCAACGCGTCCAAATGAAACGAGGCGAGGCGCCCGATCGACTACTGCGATCGGAGTGCTCTCGAATACTAAACGGACATTTGATGAGAATCGATTTGTCAGTGCATCGGATCTTATCGATATACCAGTGACAATCGACTAAACGAACGCATAAGTAACATTAAAAGGCCTACACACTATCTTGCGGAGCTCAAGAGGCAGTCTGCTCGGTGTTGCAGGCTGCAACAACATTCACAGCCCTGCATTACGCGGTGGACTGCCATGCAGGATAGTGAATAGATCCCCTTAGATGTTTTTATCTCCACTAAATTAAAAGTAACTTCACTATTTAATAATTTTTTTGTAAATAGAAGCATGGGGATACATTTTTTAGTAGTTTATTTAGTAATGTACAAAATACAGTTATTGAAGATGCTTCGTTCTAAATAAATGTGATAGTTGGTTTTATTTAAGTACTTAATTTTTATAGAGTATTTTTTAAATTATTTATTGAGGCATGAGCTATGCAACTGGTAATTTTGAAAAAGAAACTTTGAAACTAAATTGATCTCAATGATATTTTAATTATCATTTCATGCATTTAATTATCATTATTGTTACAATTTCTTGATAAATATAAAATAAACAATATAATTAAAACTAAAATCATATAGGTGACAATGACCAAAAAATAGGGCTAATTTACCTAAAGTTGGCGAAAAGATAGGTAGTTAAGAACCATCAAAATGATGGTTGGTTTATGTTTTTATATCTGATAAACAACAAGTTAATTAAATGTTGTTTCTTTGATCCAATCTATATCGCACTTCTTGTCTTGAATTTAGGTTTAGCCCTATTTTTCCAAATATCATAAGTTGATAACATGCAATGGACAAAACTGCCTCATACACTCTATTTACGACTCTCATATTATGTGAATCTAAAACTTTAAAGAAAATTCAGCTTTAAGTAAGTTTTACTTATAAAACAGTTCGAATTTGTAATAGAAAACTTACATTATTGTTATTTAAAAGTATTGTTATTTTTAAGGAAATGTTTACTACTTAGGTAGGTAATGTTTGCTTAAGTAACCTGATTAAGTTATTGCATTCGACTTGTAACAATTGGTCTGATGTCAACTATCCAATAAATAAATTTCTTTGTTTTTAATGTATAAATTAAACCTACATAAATATTTAAAAGAAGTTAAAACAGTAATTTATATTTGGTAATCAAAATGGCTGCCAGGCAGAATATTTACCACATAAGTGCAATATCTTGAAAGCAAATAAATCACTTGCATAGCTCAAATAACATGTACATAATGGTATAATGTATAGATAGATATTCTTACCTAACTTTCATAAAGAGTACATAGTTTAATAATTACGAAATAATCGAGATTTACATGTAAAATTAGTAATTACATGTAGAATTAGTAATTACATTTTACCAACTGAAAAAAAAATGTTGACCAGTTAGTAAAATGTAAATAATAATTCTGGAATATTTGAAATAAAATAATAGATGACTGGCAATATAACGTAGAAATGAATGTTAGTACAATTATGATAATGATCGAAAACTATTTGCAAATTTTAGATTGTATATATAGGAATAATTTTGATTTGAAAAGGGCATCACTTTGTTTATTTATTAATCTATGGAATTCATTATTTGGATTTTTGTTCAGTTGGTACCTACTTGTCTCTGGTTAGTATTCAACGTCAGTGAATTACAAATAACATTATCTTCTTTTTGAGTAATAGCTAATAATTGTTATTTATCCAAGATTATACTTGGGCGTACATAGCCATGTATTCACGAAGATTTCCGAACCAACTGTGACTTCGCGAAGATTTGTGATTACACTATGAGCTAAGACTTATGTCATCGTACAGCACTTTGCTGAAACCACGTCGAAATGGGATTTTACCTTTAAATAAAGATAAACTAAATGACATGAAACAAAAAGACAACTGTAATGAAATTTAAAATGCCTGCTATGCAAATATTTATTAATATACCTATATATTAATAAAACTTCGACTAAACAGTATATTCTTGATAAGCAGGTATGTAGAGAATTTATGAGTAATAAAATCTATGGGTATTAAAATATCGATAAAATTATAAACGATTTTTGAAGTATCGGTTATCTCACTCTAACGTCACAGAAGCTGTTTACACGATGCGATTTCCAGAAAGATTTGTGACCAGTGAGCCGAGATTTAGCAGGATCTAAAGATGTTTAAAGCATTGATCGTATAATTTATGCCTTAGTCAAACTTAGCGGATTTTAAAATTTAAGCACGCACTTACTTTGAACTTTAAGAACAGTTAACTTTTATTGATGAGAATCTAACTGAAATAATATTGATATCTGTAATCCTTATGGTCGAATAGAATAAACAGTTACCACTGACACCTTCAGGATTCCTTTAGAAATTAAAAAGTTTTAACTATTATAGAAAATTCTTTTGTGAAAATTTAGTTTTATATGCTATTATAACTACTACGGTATACTGCTTCACCTGCGGTAATGTTATAGTAGTAGTATCTGTAATAATGTATTTTATATATATTTTATATTGCATGAGTTCAGTAGACAGGCAGACGGCCCACTTAATGGAAAGCGGTTACCATCGCCTTTGGATATTTGCAGCACCAAAGATACTACAAATGCGCTGCTGCTCTCTTAAGGGAGACTGGAACCTGGCCACTAATGCTGGAAGACGACCAGGGATAGTAGCCATCCAGTCGAGCAAATACCCTACCACCTGGCAAAATATATAGAGATTATGTTTTGTTTTTGACAGTTTAACGCATATGTAGCGATGGATTTAATGAATGGTATGTAAACTAATGAAAATAACTCATCCAGAGTTATTTTTAACGCCATAAGCAAGACGCTTATCGTCACAGGTATGATTTCGACAATTGAGATTACAGGTATTGATATTAATATTTTTTTAAATAATATATAATTGGTTGAAAGTTTTAGTAATGTTCCTCTATTATCAAAAATACAAGAGAATAATAATTATAGAGTGTCCCCTTTTTCCAAGGTATAGATATAGATAACCCGTAGAAAAATAAATATATATAAAGTATGACTTAACTGCAACGTGCAGAATTAATGAGAAAGTCACGAAAAAATAATATAAATAGAAGACATAAGTAGATACAGGGGGCATGTTACAAGGAATGAGTACACATGTTACAATCAATAATAATTCTAATATTTTTACATACAAAAGAGCAGGCGTTAAAATAACATCTTACTTTTAAATATCAAGACAGAAATAATTTTAATTACTCTTCTAACTAATGCGCTATTAGAATCCTATTATTTGTACCTATACTTATGATATATTAATATTATTTTACGCGGCTGCGCCGTTTATTAAGTTTACAAAGAGTATAGTCAATGTGGAAAAGTCCGTTAGTGAGGTAAGTTCGTATACCTCTCGTTTTTTACCTTTTTTAAATGTAATTTAACGTGAACTACAATTTAAAGCGAGAATTAGATGGTGTCAGCTTTATTAACCGATTTGTTGTCATTGTGACTATTCAAACACAGAAATAAAGAGCGATGTATGAAGTTCCCCCACTGACGGACTTTCCCACCTTGACTATATCTTAATTGATTTGACTGTGCGCTCTGCGCATTAACGGTCTCATTCATATTGAGTTGAGTAAGTATGTAGGCTTCTTTAAGAACCATAAAGAAGTCCACAAACTTTAACTCAATATGAATAAGACCGTAAGTATATTGACAACATAGATTTCTAACCATCGTTTACCTATCGACATACCTTCATCACTTGCTATTTTAAATATTAACTCAAACAGCATTGATTAAAGTCTAATGGTATGTAGACAGTAACTCTATTAAATACTATAGTTCTCGGCACATATCTTGTGCGGTCCGTGGGACAGGAGAGATCGCTTCGCGCATTGAGCGTAGCCAATATGATACGATTTATCGGCATATGGATAACATTACGTTTTTGTCTCTTTACTCGAAAGGCAAAGGGGAAAAAGGCAATTTCACTTGAACATAGGCCAAAGTAACCGCTCATCAATCGTGCCGGCAACTATATATAATTTCTTCATCCACTTAGTTATCCAACTCAATGGAGTTTGTATGATTGGAAAATAATTCTTATCAGCTAGTATGTAATGTTATAATTAAATTTTATCAGCACAAAGCAGTTACAGTAAATTATACCTTCAAGTGTTTAAAATTAGTCACGGTTCGAACATTATTCATGTTATTAAAATCAAATACAAGTACTGAAATATTCGTTTTTCATTTAATGGAAAATTTATGTAATATTTAAGTCGATTTATTAATTAAAAATTCGACTAAAAGTGTATAAACTAATGTGCACTAAAGGGTTTCGTAAAGGCGAGTATCGTCTGCCATTTTCTTCATTAGCTATACAAACTGAATTTTCTTTCACCTCCCAATTATTTGCTTTTAATATCGTCTTCTGTCACACCACAAACCATCATATAATCCTTCACACAATCCATTCAACTCTTTTTCGGTGTAACTTTACATTTATGTCCATCATTCTTGGAGTTTAACATTCTTTTTTCACGTCACTTTGCCAGGTGGCAGGATATTTCCCCTGTTGGATGGCTACCACCCCTAGTTTAAGGTATGCCGCCGTAACAACCTTGAGTTTTATTCCGGCATTAGTGACCAGGTTCCAGTCTCTCTTAAGAGAGCAGCAGCGCATTTGTAGTAGCATTGGCATTACAAATGTACATAGGCGATGGTAACAGCTTTTCATCAAGTGGGCCGTCTGCCTGTCTGCTGAACTTTTGCAACAAAAAATAAACAAACATCCCTCCTCATTACATGTCTATACCAACTCAGTCTTCTTCCTCTTAATTTTTCAGTCACGGGTGCAAATTATGTACTACTCATTTATCATTATCCATTCTTGACAGTGAAACTACTTTAGGCACATTGGGCACTATTGGAAAGGGGAAAAGCATTGAACTCGCGTGACCGTTACGCTAAAATACAAAGTTTTCAATTCTCATGTGCAGTCCCACGACCAACACTTTTTATTTCTGATGGACAAGAGACAGGGTGACGTTTCAATTGATGGAGAGTTGTCACCTTCACCTATAGACTTTTGCAACACTGAAGGTGCAACTAATGGACTGCCGGCCTCGAAGGCGGGCTAGTACCTATCCATTAATATCGGAACAAAACTCAAGGTTGTTCTAGCATAATCTAGCCCGGATGGCTAAGCAGCCGCCTTCGATGGCCTCTCGCCTATGATGAACGTGGCAAGTATCAAAATAAAATAGAAATTTATGCTGTGTCTTACAATATCCAGACTCGTTTCAATTTCACTAAGCGATTCTCCAAAGTAGGCGTCTCAGGCGCTTATCGGTGATAACTTTTTCCGATCGAACACGGATTATAACTTAAATATAATGTTCAGTTTCTTTTTATCTTGGAAATCATGATTGAATATTATTTCTAATATACTATTTCTTGTTCCTATGTTGTAATCAGTTCACATTATATATGTAGTATAATGTACATCTTTAAATGAATTTTAAGCACGATACTGTGCTTATTACTTGTGAATATTTATTGTAAATAAACAATTTTATGTGTTCTAAGTATTTTATTTTCCTTTCCCTCTTTACACATTATAATAACATCGAAAAAAATGCAAATTTGGCTCAAGAATTCAAATTATTCATAAACTTTTCACATGGCAATGATAATACAGATGTCAGTGTCATTTGACCACAACCTTGTCAATAACTTGACGCGCAGGGTAACCAAATCCTAAAAATTAATATCTTGTTATAAAATAGTTTATAAATAGAGAGTATAACAAAACGTAAATAATTCTAATTTTTTTTTGAAATTTTCTAATAACTAACACGATTTAAGGTATTTTTGACACTAACTTTGGGTATTAATATTTTTGATAGCCGGCAGCCCTGCGCATCAAGTTACTGTCAACGAGCTAAATTTCTTTTATATCATTTAGCTTAAAGATTGAAAAATAAACCCATAATAAAAGAAGTCCAGATGTTATTGTTTTGCATGATTTTTAAATTCCAATTAAACAACAGAAGACAGATGTTGAATTCAAAGGAATACAAGACTTTGTACATAAATAATATGGTAATTTGTAGTTATCATACCATAGTACTGGTATTTTTTATTTGCCGCGCGATTTCAGTTCCTTAGCCGAATTCAAGTATTACGTAAATCTGATAAGATTGCTCGGACATAGTTTCTTTGCTTGAATTAGTAGAAAAAAACAAGTACAAGATTAAAGTGTTAAAACAACATGAAGAATGACGTTGAATTAAAGGAGAAAAAATATATTTTTTACGCATTCTATAAATTATCTAGGATATTTTGGAAAATAAATATCACAAAGACTGATATTTTTTTTTAATTTGCCGTAGATTTTCAGTCTTCACTTTTATTAGCCAGACTCTAATGACTATTAGGTTAATGACACATGTCAGAGTAAATTCTAAAACTGTTTTCATGTGAAACAGCCTGCACTATTACCCCATACCTACTTCTAGGTATACTTATAAATTATTTTTATTGTATAACTTTGTGCACGTTGGACAGGTAACAAATTTTACAGTTATTTTGTTATATATAAAATCCAGGGTTATTTTCATCCCAACCCTGGAAATTCCCATAAAAACTCGATCTTAGTAATTTTACCAAAGGCTTACCGCATACACAAGTAAGTATAAATTGTCTTACTTAAGGTGTCATCGATCAGTGTAAATTTTGCATCGGAATGAAATGTTTTTTCGACCTGGCCACTTTGAACCTCTCACAAGAAAATTCTCATAGGACTCTTAAGATATAAAGATTTTAAGTCGGGAAATGTTCTATCGATCAGCGTAAACCACATCGAAATCAGCCTAGTAGTTTTTAAGTGAATTCCGAATAAACAAACAAAAAGTGTAAGAAACTAAAGACTAAATTAACTAAATTATGATATATTACATAGATATTCAAAAACTACTTGGCCTAAAAGGAGACGGGGTCTGTTGGGCCAAAAAAATTTAATAAGTTGAGATATGGTTTAAAAGCGTTATATTTTTCTATTATAAAATGGAAAACATCAACAATAAATTCTACCTGGAAGATGAGAAATCTTAAAAATAAGGTCACAAATAAAATATGTTTTCGATTACCACTATCAATGTATGTGAATGACTTCAACAATTAATAATTTGAAATCACTTACACCACACGATTAATTTATTCAAAATAACTAAACGCAATCAAATTATTTTTAAAAAACCAACATAATAAAAATAACTTTAAATCTTGCTTAAATTTTGCTCTCTTTTTATTTTATTTAGTTTTATTATTTAATTTTAGTTTTCTATCCTATAGTTTAGTTCAACATTATTATATTTTTAGTGCTCAATGATTTATTTACTCAATTTAAAATAAAACTTTAAATCACTGTCATCCTGTTACAATCTGAGCCCAAGAATGTATGAAAACGTATCCGTATCCTTTAACAGGAAGGTGTATTCTACTGCCGCAACATACTGGAGTAGTGAAACCAAGTGAAGATAAAATCTATATATTAATACGTGAAGCAAAAACTTTGGACCCCTTTTTATGAAAATTGCGGACGGAGGAGTATCAAATTTCGCACACTTATAGTCTATAGAAGCGACAAATGCTAATAATTGTGTTTTAATTATGCATAAAAAATACATTAAATGAATAAAAAAACCATTACACACACTACCATATATTTGACACACACACGTATATATACTCTTTTGATTATTGTTCAAGTCAAATTACCAGTGTAGGTAGCCTTAGCGAAATCTGTGATTATAGAAGTATATAGTCTGACATTAATTATTATGGTCGAATTTCAAGCACAGGCGACCACTAGTAATTATTGATGGCTGCAATGCATATACTTGAGGGATGAAAAAAGTTTTATTTGCGAACATGTAGTATAACATATCGTTACTCTAGACTTAAAAAATCATGAAAATATAATATGTCGTGATGACTTACTTTATTCAAATCAATATATGTAAATATATAGCCTTCAAAGAACAAGATATACTTCTATAATTCCTTGGTATGAATAGCTCGATGTTTTAAAGTTTAATCAAGAAACAACCCTAATTTTGAAATTTGTGAGTCAACTTCTAAAAATTCCGCCTGAGTCCATCGATATGATACATCGCGCACTTATCCAATAATAATAAATATAATATTTTTTCGTAGTTTTTTACATTCCAATTAATTTATAGCTTTCGTAGTATAAAAAGGGAATCTTAATACGTATATGTCCCAAGATCTTTATTGTTATTTTTTGGTGTATAATAGGTAGTTTTATATTACAATCTAGGTAGGTATACATATACATTTTAATTTAAAGCTCTGTATCATCAAGTTTATAATTTGTTGTGTGTACTAATAAACGAAAAAAAATATTCCCACTGACTTTAGAATTATTAAGTAGCAAATTCTGAAAAACTAAGGTAGTAGATCTTAAAAAATATTTTAAACGTATTCGTTCAAACAAGTTTCATAGTTTTTTTTAGGCATGACCATTGTTTTTAGGGTAACGTAATCAAATAAAAAAAACTCAAACCATTTTTATTTCACCACCTCTACAGAACCTTTCACTGTGTGTGAACTTATACTCATTATGACCATTTTTATTAGTTGCTGCCAGGGATTGGCTAATGAAAGTCGAGACTGAGAAAGCGTGACAAATTCCAAAAGTATTAATATGGCAACCCCAAATTACCATTGAGTACTTATACAATGCATAAAAAATATTGTTTATCTTTTAATTCTTCTGATGCTTTATCTCGGAAACTTAAGAAAATACTTTTTTTTAAAGCCGCGCGTTTTCATTTTCTACTTCGTTAGCCAAACTACCTAAAAATATATATTTATGAATATTGGCACAAGAACAAGTTTTCTAATCAAAACAAATCCAAGTAAAACGTTCTCATAATCACAAGACACTGTGTTGTGTGAAATCGATTGTACGTGATTATATCGATAGTTGTAACTTAAGTATCGGTATGTAATCGGTTTGTTTGGTTTACGGAACGACGCGCTATTCGCGTTAGCGTCGCGTGCCGAAAGCCATTGGCGAGTTAAGCCTAGAACACATTTGTACAAGATGGACGACCAAGGCTTGATTTTTTAAACTGAAAATTTCGGAGAAGACTTGGAATAAATACTCCTTCGAAATAAAAAAAATATTCTATAGATTAGCTGTAACATAGCCATTTTGAAATTATCCAAAAAAATAGGTATAATATGCCTAAACGACGCTAAAAAACGATATTTCAACTGACTTGAGGAAAAGGAGGTTCTCAATTCGTCGTGTAAATATGTAGGTATATTTTTATGGATGTTCAGCCTTTATTTTTTTGTTTCTGAAACGACCTTTAATTATTCTTTTTGTGTTGGATTCAGTGCAACCCAAGAATAGTTTTGTATTTCGTTGTAATGAACTTAAAAGTGAAAAATAAAGAAATTTGCAAAAAAGAAACCAGCTTCAAAGTGTAGAAAATATTTATTTTCTGCTTTTTAGTTACAATTGAAGACGCCTTCTTTTTTCTAGATTTTTTGGTGGACTTTTTCTACAAAATACGCTTTAGGATTAAGTTTACTATTCTCATCATTCTAATATTGAAGTAGCAGATATACCAAGGTAGCTGATGAAGTGTTTTATTCTTCATTATTGATCTGGGTCTGTAAGACGTACGATTCTTTATAATCGTCTATTTTTCCAGACAGCGTGCTTCATCTTCAATATCTTCAATAACTACAAATATGTTAAAAATTCAAAAAAACTTTGCACTCTCTTTCCAAATAAATTAGCCGGTCGCGATGATATTTTACTTTCATGAGAAAAGTTTATGATTCTATGAATAAACATTTGTGTATGTATTTAATGACTCGATTCTTGTGTAACTCAGTGCAATATCTGAAAGGAATTTTTAGGAACTAGTTCATACAAACTGCTCGATATAGTCAAATTATTTTTCTCAAAAAGTATACTCTATATTTAAGGGACTGAAGTGTTACTTCGCAACTACCTAAAAGTCATTAACCATTAATCACCTTAAATCGTAATACATGAAATCGACTGTAAATAAGAATAAAAAACTTTTTAATTTTGTAAATTAAAAAAAAAGCAGCATGAGTGTACGCCACGCTTAGAAACACCATTGTCAAATTACACCGAGACGTTCCAAACTCAAATTGTTAAAACTGTACGAGCATTTGTTACGGACCAAAGTTTGTTATAAACGTTAATTGGTCGCCCACTAACAAAATCACCAATATAACAAGACCCACGTTTTCCAGACCCATCCAAATAATCACAGGTCAACGAAAATCGGAAAATAAGTTATCACGGATGAACTTTTCGGTCACATTTAAATTTAATTCTTGGTTGTTAATACTTTAACTACGTGATTTTTGTACAAGCGTTATAAATGATGAACCGTAAACAATCAAATAATTGCTTTTACAAGTATTGGTTTTTGTATACGGTGTTTGTAATTCGACAATTATTTATGTTTTACTCGAAGGTGCATAATTTTAATTATTTTCATTTGGTTTCTTAATCGAAAATAACGAGTTGGAAATTTAAATAATCTATCTATCTATAATATTATACAATTCTAAGCATGCCGTGTCTGTACATTGGAGCAATTTAAAAATTACTGGAATAGACTATATAGACGATGCAATTCTTTTTTATTTCTTGTCTGACCGTTTGTCTGTTTGTTCGGGACTCACGTAAAAACTACTGATCCGATTTCGATACGGTTTTCACTGATCGAAAACAAATTATTAAGCTTCAAATCTGTGCTACTTTTTACCCTGGGAATCCCGTGGGGTTTTTTCTGGGAATGATTTTACATGGCCAGATAAAAAAGGCGAAGTCCAATATAATAAATATAACGGGATATAATTTGATGTAATAAAATTCATATTAATGTCATATTTTTTATTCCGGGAATCCCGCGGGATTTTTCCTGGGAGCGGATCGTATTTGTTCGGGTGCATAAAAAATAGCTTATTCCGAGAAGAATAATAAAGATATAACGGTGGAGTTTTTATTATCTAAAAATGTATAATACAATACACACCTTTTAATTTAGAATAGCTGTCGCTTTGGTATACTGGACTAAGCGTCAACCCGCCTATTTCAATGCACCGCGGAGCGCCTAAGATCGATCCCGGCGGAGTAAACTCACTTAATGCGCTTTACGCTATTTACTCTGGTTTAGAATCGGCCTAAAATTGTTCTTTTCATGTTACCTATAACAAGCGTATAACAATACCTACGATACATGCATTTATGTACAGATTTTAACAAGAACTGAACAACAGTTTTAGGATACTGATGTTTTTGGTCAGGAATCGTGTGCTTGTGTTGAATCTCAAGTGTTTAATGAAATGTGCGTTATCATGCTGTCAAAAGACCTCCTTCGTTTGACATTTATCAAAGAAATATCTATCCATCTCATAAACTTTGTTCTTTATTCAAAGAGAAAAAAATAAGTCTATTTCGGAGAACCAGATTCCGGAAATATAATTTCTAGTATTATTTTTGTATATACAAGAGCGTCACTTGTCAAGTACTAATCGACTTTAAATGAACTCGATACAGAGTTAGCTTATATCCTGGATCAATACTTTAGGCGACTTTTTATCCTGATTACATACATACATAACTTCACGCCAGGTCCCTTGCGGGGTAGGCACGAACAACAAAGCGCCATTTAGGCTTATTCTTACACACCTCACTCGCTTCTTTGACATTCATAGCTCTTGTCATGCACGCTCGTCGGTTCTTAAGGACTGACATCACCTTCTGCTAGTACATGATCAATTTGATCATGGAAGGTGTGTCGTGGCCTTCCGCGACTTCTGCATTCATCCACTTTTGCATTGTATATCTGTTTAGTCATTCTTCCATCATTCATTCTTTCCACATGTCCGAACCACCGGAGCATTCCTTTCCTTACCTTCACCCCGACACTCTCTTTCAGACCAACTCTCTTTTTTACTTCGGTATTACAAACGCGGTCCGCGAGCGTCACTCCGCAGATTTTGCGCAGTGCTCGCATCTCGACCGCGTTTACTCTACTTTTATGCTCTCTCTTCCATACCCAACTCTCGCTTCCATACGTGAGCGTAGGTACCAGCACCGCGTTGTGTATGGCTAGCTGGGCCTTCTGACTGAGGCCTTATCCTGATTAATAACAATAAAAAAATATCCTGATGGAAATAATTTCCGTAGGATACACGACTATAGCCAAAAAGCAGCGCTGCGGTGGCGTTTTTTCTTATGCCACCGCTACATATCACTAACAAATACGTCATCATGGCAACGCGAGCGAATAACATTGATGTAGAATAAAGAATTATCACCTCTACATGTAACATCAATTTTATGAAACAAGCATGTAATGTGCACATAAAATGACATGTAGGAACTAAACTGCAAAATAATACAAAAGCATGCATGTTATCCGTTAAAAGCAATTATCCTATCAAACTCCTATATCCTGTTAATTGTACATTAATAACAGTGTATTAATTAGCAATTAATAAAGGAGTAAATTATAAGTACATTCTCTTTCTTGTAGTGCTATTGAATGCAATAATAACACCTATCCAAACATATAATCATTATGATGATATAAATGTTAGCTTACATTTGTTTATTTCTTTTTATTGTACAGCTGTCGGACCCAATGAGAAGTGGTTATCATCACCTACAGACGATTGTAACACCAAGGGAGAAGCGAACGCGTTTCCAGTTTTAGAATGACATAAAGAAGAGGGGACAAGGAGAAGAGAAAGAGGGATCAGACAAGAAAATTGTGATGGAAGAGATGGGATATGGAAATCGAGGAGAAAGTGAGCCATGGAAAAGAAAAGAAAGAAAAATATTTATTTTCAATATCGACACACAACACAAAACAATACTAAGATATTAAATTACACAGATAAAGAAATTGTATGCCGCATACTGAAAATGAGGTTGGCACTCAGCATTTTGCCGTGCCGAGCCTAGGCCTGACACAGCGCTGATTTTAATGGGAACTCACTCGATTTTTTTCTTGACGGCCTCTGAAGTTGAGTGAGCTAAGCCTTTGCCAGCCCGACTTACTACAACACACGAGTCCCGCATTCGATTCCATGCTTGATAAATTTCGTAAACGAACTTCCGTCTGTTTGCTATAGTCTGAATGTCTGGGATCGGCTCCAGAGTTATCTGTTTATAGCTTAAGGATATACAACGACTAGTGTACTTCTCTGTCAATTATTGTTTTTTAAGTATTTCTTTTTCATATTATTTTACACAATTATAAAATAACTTCATGTCATTGAAGACCAAGAGACATAAGGACGACCTGGACTTTTAAAAGTCTTGTGTGGGCTATGGGTCAGCCAGACAGCCTTGTCGATAATATCATCAATAAATAAATGCATCCAAGGAAAATCTCTGGTCAGTATAAAACTATTGTGGTAAATGGAATCAAAAGAACTGGGTTATTGAAATTCCCAGCAGCTGAAGTTGGGAACCTAAGGCTATCAAGGAACTATAGCGCCAACCCGTCGCTCAAATCGGTTCCGAATCGCCTAAAAATGGACTTTAATGAAAATATCAGTCATGAAAACAGGAGTATTATTTGAAAACTTGTATATTTCATTTGATATCTTTTACGGTCCAGAAAATACAAACTCCAAGTCCTGTTCCACCGAAGTGACAGCCCTAGCTTGTATGTAATATAATTTCTGCCGACAGAAACACCAAGAAAACATTAATTTATAAGCACTATACAATGAACAATTAATTGAGTTATTTAAACACAAAATATTCAATGAAAACCAATAATAATATGGCCCAGAGCTGTTAATTCACGTAAATTGATGCGGTGCAATGTAATTAAAACTGGCAAAAAGAACCGCTACACACTTGATTTTTTCATAATAATATTATAGTAAGTATCTTCTTTGCGTTGGATATTAAAAAATAAGGTAAAATAAGAGGTGCTCAGAAGAATTATACTTATATCTGTTCTTTGCTATAAATATAGCTCTGAACGACTTGTGCATCTTTGTAATAACAATCAATTAGTAGTTTTATTTGGAAAGTATCCCAGGTGTTTGAAAATTATATAGATTTCTGTGAGCTCTTGTCGAATTTTAATTTTGCGACCTCAGTCTTTGCCGCACACGCCGCCATATTAGAGAAAATGGCGCCTAATAGCATTTTTTTGACAAAATCTCCTTTCTAACTCATTTAGTAATTAAAACATTGATTACAAAATTAAACGAAAATTTCCTTAATTTAGCCCTAGCTCAATTGCAGATTCTTGACTAAAGCCAAACCAGGGAATTCTTGTAGGAGCTCTAAAATTTACATTGCATTAGTTTAGATTTTCTAAGAAAAATACAATTATTTGTCAAAAGCAATCATTATATCCTACAACTTCTTTTCACTAGAGTCTATGGCAACTTCAAATTATCATAGATGATTTAAATAATATATAATAGGTAGGTACATAAACCGCATCTTTGCTTCAATAACGTGATAAGTCCCACAAATCGTTTTGTTTTTGTTTGATTATTCATCAAATAAAAACATTTTTATTAATTTGATAATTAAAATAGCCCTGTTCGATTTTATTTTTTAAAACATTGTGGTTTGATAATAAAAAAGTATCGGATGCAATTATTTTCTGAAAGTAAGAAAACTTCCGAAATTTCTATTTTCAAGATAAAACATTATTGAAGTAAAGAAGCGAAACAATTCTGTTTTCATTTGAATTTAGCGTATATCTTTTGTTCCTTTTTTCCGAATTTAAATCATTTAATTAACTTAATTAAAGTTTTAAATGCTTAAAGTCCAAAATAATAAAAATGTTAATAACGACAATGTTTTGACTTTATAATATATGACATAGTGTCTAATCATAATGAAATTTACATTATCTCTAATCGGGGCAAAGATCTTATTTTCTTTTTGTTTTCTGATTATTTTGTTTTTTGTTTTGGGATAATAAAACACGTTTTACGTTTCTATAGTTTAGGTCAAGCTATAAGTATATGCAATATTGATATGTTCTAATTCACAAATAGACTTTTGTTTACCACTACTACGTATGTTGTCAATCTAGGCCAACCTTGTTGCCTAAATTGACAATATTACCAAAAGTATAAAGTGTGCGTATACTCCAAATGTCGCGGGCGTTATTTATAAAGAATTTTTGAAAGAAGCCAAAAACTACAGCTTTCGGTATCCTTTGTGAGTATAATACTATAATTTCGAGGTAGACGCGTGATGTTGGGGTGTAATGTTTCTTTATAGAATGTGACCAATTTAAAAGTGCCTCCGGGGCTTGGACTGCACCTACGACACTCATCGTGTGGCAAAACTCGGAGGGGTCAACATAAATTGGTACCATTATAAAACAGTTGTTGATTTGGTATGGAACAATAAGAAATTTTTAATAATTATAGTGCACAATCATTGTTGCGTTATTACGTTGCATTTGTTTTTAGAAACGCAATGAAAGTTGGGGTGAGGTGTTTGCACTTTGTAGCGTAGAGTGTAATTAACTGTTGGTTTTCTATTTTATTGGAAATTGTTTCATGTTTAGTATTCATAAACATTTGTGAGCGTCGTTTAAGTTGTTTACGATTATAACAAGTAAATAAAATAAGAAGATAAATTCAAATGAAACAATAAAGATAACCTCACCCAGCGATTTCGATGACAGGCTTATTATTCTACGTACATAATAGTCTTAATAGTAATAGTAATAGTAGAGTAAACGCGTTCGAGATGCGAGCACTGCGCAAAATCTGCGGAGTGACGCTCGCGGACCGCGTTTGTAATACCGAAGTAAGAAAGAGAGTTGGTCTGAAAGAGAGTGTCGGGATGAAAGTAAGGAAAGGAATGCTCCGGTGGTTCGGGCATGTGGAAAGAATGTATGATGAAAGAATGACTAAACAGATATACAATGCGAAAGTGGATGGATGCAGAAGTCGCGGAAGGCCACGACACACCTTCCATGATCAAATTGATCATGCGTAGCAGAAGGTGATGTTAGGAGCCTTAAGAACAGACGAACGTGCATGACAAGAGCTATGAATGTCAAAGAAGCAAGTGAGGTGTGTAAGAATGGGCCTGTGTGGCGCTCTGTTGTTCGTGCCTACCCCGCAAGGGACCTGGCGTGAAGTTATGTATGTATGTATGTGTGTATAATAGTCTTAAGGGATTATAGTTATAATACAATATAAGTTTAGTTTACTGTATTGTATTAATTTGAGATTTAATTTAATACAGAAGATAAATTGAGGAATATTCCTTCCTACGTTTGTTTGTTTAATTATTTTAACTTAAATTTTGATAGATTTGGTCTGAAATTATTTTTTAAGGGACAAAACGTGGAAATTACATAATTGAGATACAAGTTATTTATTTTAAAAATAAAAATAAATTATAAATTAAACGAAATACTCAAAAATAATATAAATAATAAATAAATTAATATTATATATGTAGCAAATTGCTGCCAGAGGGAAGTGTGCCCAGAAGGCTGGCTGCATTGGCACGTTGTATGGCAATGCTGATTCGTTGCGAGAAGTACCTACGAACCGGCCTTCTGATCATTGGTATCAAAAAGTTGGTTACAAATTTCTTAGAAGAAACCCTTTGCCGATGGAGCCCACGGACTTAAAGTTTCGACTCTAAACGGCACAAATGTGTAATCCCTTCATATGGTTCCATATTTGCGCCGTTTGAGATCTTCAGCTGTTGAAGCAGCGGTGCCAGCCTCTGACTTCGTCACCGGAAGATGTGCTGCCGCCAGAGTGTCAACGCATGTCGCGTTCCACACAAGCAGCTTTCCCATTTTCCAAGGAATAAGTGATATTCTATCCGACCTCTTGCTATCGTCGCGCACCAAGCCACTAGGATGGCAGGTATGCCGACGCTGACAAGAGCTCGGATGATTGTGTCATTGAGGTTGACACGGCGCGATCTTCGGCCAAACAAAAAAAAAGTTTATTTTTTTTTTTATTTTTTTTTTTATTTTTTTTTTTATAGCTGGAGTACAGCAGACAGGCTGACGGCCCACCTGATGGAAAGCGGTTACCGTCGCTTATGGACGTTTGCAACATCAGAGATGTCACCAACGCGCTGCCGGCCTCGAAGAAATTTTATGACACCCTTTTTGAAAAACTCCATATCGTAGCGCTGTGGGAAAACCTCGGCTGGGAGCTCATTCCAAAACCCCACGGTACGCAAGAGAAACGTTCTACAGAACCGTTGCGTGCATGAGCGAAGCGGCTCAAGGAAGTGGGGGTGAACTCCCAACCGATGGCGAGCAGTGCGATGGTAGAAAGAGGACGAAGGCACCATTCTAAACAGTTCTTCGGAACACTCCCCATTATACAGTCGGTAGAATACGCAGAGAGAAGCAAAATCTCTCCTAAGGCCAAGCGTATCTAGACCGTCTGTTAGTATGGGATCATCAACAACGCGAACGGCTCGACGTTGAATACAGTCCAGGGGATTAAGTTGGTAGGCAGGTGCTCCAGCCCAAAGGTGTGAGCAGTACTCCATATGCGGCCTCACCTGGGCTTTATAAAGCACAAGGCGTTGCCGCGGTGTGAAGTACTGCTTGGACCGGTTTAGCACTCCCAACTTCTTAGAGGCAAGTTTTGCCTTGCCTTCAAGATGGCCCCTGAACTGTACATCGTTCGCGATGTCAACACCAAGGATCCCAATACTCTTGGAGGTGGTAAGGGGAGTTCCTTGAAACTGAAGCGCTTGCTCGAATGGAGTTTTTTTGGCAGAGAATACGCAGACTTGTGTCTTCTTGGGGTTGAAATGGACAAGGTTTTGTCTCCCCCATTCTGAGACTCTCCCTAACGAATGCTCTACTTCAGACACAAGTCTAACCCGACTTTCCTCCACAGATGATCGAGGGACGATTGCACGACCAGAGTACTGCGCATCGCCAGTGCTGTCATCCGCATAGCAATGAATGTTGTGAATAGACAACATATCATTGATATGCAAGATAAACAACGTTGGCGATAGCACACAACCCTGGGGCACACCAGCGTTGATGGGCTTGACACTGGAGCAGCAACCGTCGACAACGACTTGAATGCTGCGCCCGTCAAGCTGGATATCCAGGTGCAAAGTCCCTCAGGTATCCCATACGATGGCAGCTTCGAAAGAAGAGCCCTGTGCCAGACCCGGTCGAAGGCCTTAGCAATATCTAGGCTAACTGCCAGTGCTTCCCCTTTGCTCTCAATGGCTTCAGCCCAACGGTGGGTTAGGTAAACCAGGAGATCCCCAGCTGAGCGACCGTGGCGGAAGCCGTATTGTCGATCATTTAGCAGCTGGGAGTCTTCGAGGTAACCCAGAAGCTGCGCGTTGATAATACGCTCCATCACCTTTGAGAGCAAAGAGGTTATTGCTATAGGCCTATAATTCGACGGTTCTGTACGGTCCCCTTTTTTGGAGACAGGGTGCACATGGGCAATCTTCCACGAAGCGGGGACACAACCCTTGCGGTAAGAGAGAGTAAAAAGTCGGGCAAGGACTGGGGACAGCTCAGCTGAACACGTCTGCAGCACAATGGCAGGAATACCATCAGGGCCAGAAGACTTCTTGACGTCGAGAGAGCGGAGAGCACATCGGACTGCTTTTTGAGTAAAGCGCACCTCCGGCATTCAGACTCACACTCTGGGATAGTAGGTGGAGTTTCTCCCCCGTCGTCAAGAGTCGAACTTCTTTAATTAGACATTTGAAGTATCAGTCCATATTTTTTTACTTTTCTTATTGCAGTCTGCGCCGAAAATAATCCCACACACGCGGCGCTGATATCACCGTACTTAATCCTGCCAGAATAATTATTTGCTTATCTGTAAATCGATGAAGGCAAATACTGCATAATTAATACGAAGTGTTCTATAATTAAAGCTGTAAATTTATTACCTGACTACTTTACGAACAAAATTCTATCAAATAGAGGAGCTGTCACTTTTAATTCCTTTATTTTCTGTGGGTCGTCTTTTCTGGGGACTCTAGATAATATTTAATGACACAGATGAGCTTTTTTTATTTAAGAAAATTCAAGATCTCTATCAAAATACGGAATCCAAGTTCACACATATGAACCCAAATGTTTCAGATTACTTATAGTATACAACACAAAAAGTTCTGTCAAAAGGTTAGAAATATCGTAAAGTATGAATATATTACATTAATTTTCGCACATACACGCAAGTTTATCACGGCCAAAACCATGGCATATAAATAAATGACCAATTTAAAATAATAGTTTCAGTAATGAAAACGTCATGTTAATTATAATTAAAGCGCAGTTTTAATTAATTTGAACGGCACGCGCCGCCCAAATTGTTGACAGTTGTGTGCTGTTTTGAGTTACCAGGTATTCCGATTTTATTGAAGTTTCGGTATTTAAGAATGTTCAGATGTTCCGAAAAATATTTTTTAAGAACCTTCTAAATAACGTTTTGATAGATTTCTGTTTACTTGCAATTTAAAACTTTAAAAAAATATTTATCCAAACCTATTATTATCAAAATTAAAACGACTTAATTAGAAACCCCTCCAGCGCTATAGTTATCTACACTTATTTAAATTTGTTGTAATAATACCTAATTTTAATTTCACTTAAATTATTCTCTTTATACAAATTTAACCTGCAAACGAAGATTCATTATTGGCTTATGTCTTCTTGTTAGAGAAGGCTCTCAGTTATTCGGAGTGGGTATAATATGTCTTTAATTTCCATACTCCTCTATTCTGACATACGTTCTCTGTCACACTGTAAATCATTATGTCGTCCTTCACACAATCCATCCATCTTTTTTATCTACCTTTAAGTACATTTTTATTATAGTCAAGGTACATTTAATTTTGTATATATTGTTGAATTGTTTACCAATATTTTTTCACGACCTTCATCAGTTTGGTTGCTGATGTAAAATATTTCGACTTTAATGTATTGTGTAAAGCTGTGTGATCTTTTTTAAATTAATATGTAGATACATTTTTTTGACTCAAAACAATTAAAACCTATTGTTAAATTAAACAAAATTAATAATAACGATAAAGATCTCTGAAGCTGTGAAAACGCAGACTTTATATAAGATTTTAAAACGTGAATAAGTAATATCAATTGTTTGTTATATACTGTTCATGGCATCACGGCCTCGTGAAATATAGTCTGCATATCTATTACATATGTACTCTATACCTATCTTAGACACATGGAGCGAATGTGAACTCGAGTAGATATACTTTTCTGATAATATATGCATATGAAAAATGGCCGAAATTCATGTCTATAATTTTATTTGTTTATATTAAAATCTGATTGTTTTTACGGGACATTTAGTCCCGATATTTACAACAAGAGTCTGGCAACACAAATAGATACTGGCTGTTATTTTTTGTTTTTGTTCATCATTCAAACCACACCCACACTTGTGACTATGACACAAACTAATACTGCTTAGCGTTTTTAATTATCTAATTATTTCACAGATTGGTATGAAGAGGGAGCTAGTTTTTAGTTCTTATTTTGAATGAGAAGGGAAGTGCTACGTTTAAACACGATGTCGTCTTTCTTATTCATGTATGAAACATATAATTTTTTGGATTATAGGCAGTTCAAATTTACACATTAGATGATATCAATGTCAAATGGTCTCACTTATTTGGCTTTTTTTTATTGCTAAAGCACAGCCGACAGGCTGACAGCCCAACTGTGATGGAAAGAGGTTACTATCATGTATGGACATTAGTAATACCAGAGGTGCTGCCGATTTGCTGCCGGCCTTGAAGGAGAAACTGGAACCTGGCCACTGATGACGGAACATAACTCAAAATTGTTATGGCGGTATACTCTAGACCAGGGGTGGTAGACATCCGATCGCGCAAATGTCCTACCACCTGGCTGTGGGCTGTTTTCTCGCCTCTTACGACAGGCCGCCAAGACCCAGATATTAGTATTCTTTTCCGTTCTTGCACGGAGAGAACTGACTTAAAAACAACAAACACATCACAACAGATAAGATTTTCCACAAAAACACAAAATTTTGATTTATAAACAATCAAAATCCTACGAATATTGTCAATTATAATTAATAACACTCTACAGGTTTTTGTAAAATAAAACTGCACACCAAAACGTGACCCTTTAAGTTCTTACCAAAACAGTTTCAATACCTAAATTGACAACGAAACGTTAAAAAGCACACAGGTAAAATATAAGTGCCCACATAACCTCATCAGTTTTATCATTATCAATCTTAGTGCTTTACCGATTCTTTCACAAATACTCAAATAAATTCTAACTCTCCACTTACAGACTATAATAACTAGAATTAAAGCAATAAAATCCATTATGTAGCATATTGGTGCTAATAAAAATTACTCCCGTACATCACTGCATGACCCTCCATTTGAGAGCAATAGCTTTTTTCTCACACAGGCCCGAGGCAAAGGAATTGACCCAAATATCCAGCCTTCGTGCTGTGACGAATTAACGAGTGAATTCGTGTAAATGATAAATCGTTTCGCACGTTTGCTTCCCTGTTATATTATTGGCAACACTCGCCTTGCCGCAATAGATATTAATGATGTTCGAAATTTGAACTGTATTTAGTTTTCTTTTTGTATGTATATTCAGCCAGTATCAAATACTTACATATTATTCTTATGCAAGACCGTAAAAAACCCTTTCTATTAAAAATTTATGTATTATAATAATATTTCGATAGTATTCCTACTCCCAAATATCGCAAATATATAAAGAGGTAACGTTTGTGACGTTGTAGGGGGTAATCTCTGGATCTACTGAACCGAGTTTGAAAATTCGTTTTTGCTTTTATGTTGCCAACAGTCGCTACAGAATATCATTCATAGAAAGGCAATTCCCTAAGTTCGTCAGAGAATACGTAATAAAAAATTCCGTGCTCTTTTCAATCGGTCGAATTTGTAGTTGCGATAAAAATATGAAATGGTTCAAATATTTATATAATTTATTGTGAAATTTTGCAGCCTCCCTAAAAAGTGCCACCCCCACTACGCTACGCCACTGTTATATTATAAAAAGTACATACATATTATAAAAAGTATTAATTATTACTTTAATATCACGTAGTTAAAAAAGTTTTAAACGCAAATAAATGGTCCAATTTTTATTCACTGAACCCTAAAAGGTCGAGTAAAACGGATCAACTATACAATAGCCGTTGGAAGTGAAGTGAAATCGCAACAATGGCCGATAATGAAGTGGTTTTGTCATATTTAAATGCGTTACAAGGCATGTGTGGGCAAATTATAACACAATTATGTGATTAACGAACATTAACTATAAGATCAGGGTATACTAAAGAAATGCGTAACATTGAATAAGAAGATTGACTTCTGAATCATTAGTACATATGGAACATGCTGGATCTATATAAAATATTGTTAAAATTTAGGCCACCGGCATATCTGTAAACAAAGCACATTTATTACCCGTCGGTGTTTGTGCTAACAACATCGAAACGCCATTATGATCGTCTTCTTTTGTTTACTTTGTGTTTAAACATTGTGATTGTTAAAAGTAGCCCATTGTGTATTGTTCACGGACCGCGTTCGTAATACCGAAGTAAGAAAGAGAGTTGGTCTGAAAGAGAGTGTCGGGGTGAAGGTAAGGAAAGGAATGCTCCGGTGGTTCGGGCATGTGGAAAGAATGTATGATGAAAGAATGACTAAACAGATATACAATGCAAAAGTGGATGGATGCAGAAGTCGCGGAAGGCCACGACACACCTTGCATGATCAAATTGATCGTGTGCTAGCAGAAGGTGATGTCAGGAGCCTTAAGAACAGACGAGCGTGCATGATAAGAACTATGAATGTCAAAGAAGCAAGTGAGGTATCTAAGAATAAGCCTAAATGGCGCTCTGTTGTTCGTGCCTACCCCGCAAGGGACCTGGCGTGAAGTTATGTATGTATGTATGTATTGTGTATTGTAATCTTTATGGTAGTAATTAGCCAGGCGTGATTCTTAGAAATTCAGTCCACGCGGTCGGGTAGACATATTATATTTGTACAGTATAAAGCAATGCCCCAACGGAGGGGTGAGGCAGTTTAGCGATAACCACAAGCGAGGCAAGACGT
Organism: Dendrolimus punctatus; assembly: GCA_012273795.1. NCBI lineage: Eukaryota > Metazoa > Arthropoda > Insecta > Lepidoptera > Lasiocampidae > Dendrolimus > Dendrolimus punctatus. The sequence goes on from CM022549.1 coordinate 9,691,897, forward strand.
GTGTACATTCGATAATCTATATAGTGACGGACTTTGCGCGTGTTATTCAATCGTGCATTACGTTTGTAATGGATGTGTTCAGTTATACTTGTACCTATGTTATACGTGTTGGTATAGTTCTAATAAATTATATAGTAATTCCAATTTTAATTCAAGTCCTGGAACTCATAACAATATACTTATTATCAGGTTATAAAACGTCGCACCCTCGTAAGTTTTGTACGAGCGTCCAAAATTATGACATCATAAGCATATATAGTCGTGGTATGAAAATGTTCGCCAGTTTTCAAATTGATTTATTTAATGTTCCACGAGCAAATGGAATGCTCAAGAATGACCGTGAACGCGGCGTATGAAGTATTTACGCAGCACACAGCGTATCTACGCGCACCACGTCAGGCATCTGAGAGAGAGATGATACTATAATCCATTAACATAATAAGCATTTATCTGTCGCATACAGTGTCACTCCATATAAAGCCTACAGCGTTTATAGCACGCAACTGCCCTATGGCCATTACCTATATCCTATTAACCGTTCGTTTGCCTTGAATTTCTACCAATGATAAGGCAATATTATATGTGACGAACGTTCACAAACACACAGACCTAAAAGCTATTATGCTAGAGACAATGTCATTAATAATTTGTTGAACATTGTATACCACCTACGTAATTACATACCATTCGAATAGGTAATTTTACTCATATTGCATAATGGGTGTCTTCACGGAAATTCCTGATATAGAAATTTCAGACTCATTCATAGATCGGTTCGTCTATTTATTTAATTTAATGGTAAATAAATATAATATTATATTAATGAATATTAGATAATGATGATTAGATCGAAAATGGAGCACATTTACCTAGAAAATTATTATTATATTAATTCACACCAGACTTGCAAGACAAGCGGATTATAGTTTTCGGGAAACACGGACTCTGGTAGTGCATTGCACAAATCTGCCGTAGGTAGAAGGATTCGTGCAGGAAGGAAGAAAAAATACAATTACCTGCGGCCGGGCGGCCTGTCTTAATGAGTGACAAAGCAACTCACAGCTAGGTGGTAAGGCATTTCCTGTCTGGCTGGCTACCGCATCTGGTCTTAGCATGCTGCCATAACAACCTTGACTAGTGTTCCGGCATTAGTCGCCTGGTTCCAGTTTCCCTTTAAAGAACGACAGCACATTATTTTTAATTAAATTAATTTTAAACGTTATTTTTTTCATAGCCTTCTTTCACTCTTTTGATATTAACTGAACAAATTTAATTTCAACTGATAGTTTTTAACATGGAGAACACGCATTGATAGGCTTGCCTACTTTTTTTCTGTTCATGGCTGCCTGGCAAGCAAGCATGAACTGGTAAGTCAATATAGGTACTACACCGTTATAGCTCAGTATATATAAGACGTGAACAAATATCCAACCGCTTAAATTACTTTTGAGTCGGCTTAATGATACGGAATGATCTTTTTGTGGATCGAGTGGGCTAAAGATCTGTCCAACGGTCACATGTCATACCTCCGTCGACGGATACCTAACGAGCCAAAATCCGGGGACAATCAAACGCACCGACTGTTTTGTCGCCCTGTCTTATTTGTACGCGCTGGCCAGGCCGAGACAGGGTGAGGAACACGTGCTTCCTGGATAGGGTTGGCAGTTCCACATTTGGATTCTTATCTATGGTACAGTGATCTAAAGCCGCGGGCTCACCCGCGAGCCGTAATCGTTGCAGTTACTGTCCCAAAATCAAAGGACGCATGTTCGAATACTGGCCGAAACGCATGCACTACATAGGCAGTTTTCTGATCTAATGTGCATATTGTTACAATAAACACGTGCTAACAACGGTAAAGGAAAACAATGTGATGAAACTTACACATAGACATAAGAGAAGTGTCAAACTGTCCGTTCTCCTACAGTGGCAAGCCCAATCGCAGCAGTGGGACATTTATGTGCTGTTTTGTTGTGCATGTGGCACGCGAGCGGGACGCGGCGTGCTCTCGAAAGCCTTAGTGATCTATTTGCTATTTTTCTTTTATTTATTTATTTTTTATTGATTTTTTTATTAGAATATTTATGTTAATTTAATTTCTAATTCATTTTGTATATTTACGTACATTTTTGTGGTAGAATGTACTGTGCATCTACGAGTACCATTGTATAACACCTGTATAAACTACATTCTTGCAAATAAAGATATTGATTGATTGATACTATATCCGCTCGGCTACAGTAACAGCTCGCAGATGAGTACGCGGCTTTTTATTTAATTATAATAAAGTCGCGGAAGGCCTCGACACATCTTCCATGATCAAATTGATCGTGTACTAGCAGAAGGTGATGTCAGGAGCCTTAAGAAAAGACGAGCGTGCATGACAAGAGCTATGAATGTCAAAGAAGCAAGTGAGGTGTGCAAGAATAAGCCTAAATGGCGCTCTGTTGTTCGTGCCTACCCTGCATGGGACTTGGCCTGAGGTTATGTATGTATGTACAATAAAGGTTCGCGTTTGACCACAATCTCGCCCTATGTGGAGGGAAGATGTGGTCTAGGATGTCGCACGCTTACCTAGAAGCTACATGGGACTTAAAACACCCAAGTTGGAAGTATCGGGAAAGACAGACTCCGGCAATGAGTCCCACTTCTATGCAATGCGTATGATGAAGCTAGTTGCAAAGCGTTCATCAGATCGAAGAGCACTCTCCAAAGTTAATTCGATAGAAAACGATTTAATAAGCCTTTGCCCACTTTGTTCATTGGAACGCACAGGTCCCGAATTTGGTTCCCGGCTCAGTTAATTTCATAAATGAACTTTCCGTTATTTACTATAGTCTGGGTGTGTGGGATCAGCACCAAAATTTTCCATTGTATTTTACTAACATCACAAGTGTAACTTGCTTAGCTTCGGATCACGTAGTAGGTATGTTGTCTGCTGGTGAATAAAAAATCTAAGCCCCTTATAATCGGCAAAAAAACTAGCACAGTTTTATTATAGACAGTTTATTATGAGTTTAATTATTTTAACTTGAGGATTTAACAATACGTCTAATTATCTACAGTTATCTTTATGTAAAGGTTGATTTTTCTTTAAATTTATGTTTAATTATTCATTTTTTAATAGTGTATAATTGTATATTTTTAAGCTCGGTTTATTTGTTGTATCGTTTTTGTTCTAGTAGGTGATAAGTTAGACGTCCAAGCTAAATATTTTGTGAATTATTTAAGTATTTTCCACTGGGCTGTGAACGCGCTGCTTTTTTTTTGACCAGCCCTAATAATCCCTCTCTGAGGGACCTTGTCGCATTAAGTACACGTCATAAATAGTTTCCATATCAATTGATACCTGGGATCAGTAATAATGAGCCATAGTTCCTCAGAGACGAACGACTCTGTCTGTCAAGCCAAAGATTTGCCCTGCAAACATAATCTAGCTTCAAAACACAGGAATTTAGACCTTGTTGTTTAGTGATTAAAGTTTGAAGGAAGTGATAGGGTACGTTTGTAATTTGTTAAGCCGCTAATAACATTATTCGGATCTATTTAACGTTCGCTTTTGACATAGGATTAGTGCAGCGGCTTTTTTGTAACGCTTCTAATAAAAGTTTGATAAAATTACCTTATAAACAATTTATAGGCAAATTGGTGATTAAATGCAAAAATGTCGTTTAATTTTATGACCTCTTAATGTAAGACTGGAAGCCCTTTGGGTGTAATTACAATTTTTCAAAAGCAATTTTGTAGTTGACAGCTAACATAAAATATGTCGGTGTTTCTTTTAATGTAGGTACTTCTTGTTTCTTTTTTAAAATATGACTGTGTTTGAATGTACCCTACATTCTAAACTACTACAACCAAACATACTCCATTAAAAAAAATAGTTTCGTTTAAAAAAAAAAAATATTGCTTGAGTGCAGCAGACAGGCAAATGGCTCACTTGATGGAAAGCGGTTACCATCGCCTATGGACATTTGCAACACCAAAGGTGCTACAAATGCGCTGCTGTTTTCTTAATGGAAATTGGAACCTGGTCACTAATGCCGGAACACAACTCAAGGTTGTTGTGGCGTCATACTTTAAACCAAGAGTGGTAGCCATCCATTCGGGCAAACACCCTACCACCTGGCTAAACAAATAAGTAAATATATTTCTGCTAATTTCGAGACTTATTATTTATTTTGTAAGTATAGTTATATTCATAGTAGGTATATTTTTTCATTTCAGTTTATATTAATTTATTTACAACTTAGTTAAATTATGTCATTTTATTTATTTCTTTTTAACTGTAATGAATTTATTTTACATAATTTACTAATAATAATAAATATACAACTTAATTTATAAAGGATAAAACTACCTCTTAACCGTTTTGATGTCTCGATAAAGCCGATGGGCTTCTGGACCCCATGGTCCGAGAGTTTCGACACCAAAAGCCGCAAATATGTATCCACTACCAACGGATGCATATTCCAAACTAATGGTCGTCCCATCTTCCATGGGACCAAAAATTATTAAATTCCTGAAGAATATTAATAATAATAATAAGGGCCAGATACCGAAAGCAGCACTCTTGGACACGGCACGAATTGTAAGGTGTGAATAATAATAAAATATGAAATCTTAGTACACGTAGAAAGCTATCATGTGCAAACCACAGTCCCGTCGTATTTAATCACATGAAATCTTATCAAAGCGGCTTGAATTTTTAATGGCCCATAAATCGAATTATTGCGTGTACTGCGTTGTATCATCTTTTTACGATTTGTGTTTGTCTTGTAATAACAAAGTTCAAAGACTTATTAAGTAAACACGTTGGATTATGATATTTGAAATTAATTATAATGATACTGTGCGGCTGGTTGCAGCTTCCCGTGATAAAGATATAAATCACATCTTTTCTTTTATGTTGTCCTGGTACCTCTGGTACATTGAATTTGGATTTAGAAATGTAAAAAATCTTTTTTTGAGATTGCGCACTATAAAGTATATTATTTTTGTTAAAAACGGATACTTTTTTTGTTGCATGAGTTCAGCAGACAGGCAGACGGCCCACCCGATGGAAAGCGATTTCCTATGGAGATTTGTAACAACAAAGGTGCTACCAATGCATTGCCGGTCTCTAAAGGGAGACTGGAACTTAACTTCTGATGCCGGAATACAACTCAAGGTTGTTATGGCGATATACTCTAGACCAGGGGTGGTAGCCATCCAGACGGGCAAATACCGCCTGGCCGTTGGTTGTTTTGTCTGTTACAACAGGCCGCCGGGACTGAGAAAGAATAGTTTTCTGCGACCGCGTGGTAGGGCATTTACCCAACTGGATGACTACCACCCCTGGTCTAAAGTATGTGGCCATAAGAACCTTGAGTTGTGTTCCAGCATTAGTGACCAGGTTCCAGTCTCCCTTAAGAGAGCAGCAGTGCATATGTAACACATTTAGTGTTGCAAATGTCCATAGGCGATGGTAGCCGCTTTTCACCAAGAGGCCGTCTTCCTGTCTGCTGAACTCCTGCAATAAAAAAAATAGTTCAAAGTTCTAAAAGCTATTTGAGTTGAAACGCTTGGACCGTAGTGTTCTGAGGCCATGAGCTTCCAAAAGATTCCAAAGGGTTCCAGAAGATTCTTCCGGGTATATAAGCAGCGTAAGACGAGCCTACCTGAGAATTCAATTGAAGATAGCAAAGTGACAAATGCGATACGAAAGAGTTGGAAGAGGAGTTAAGTAGAAGACAGAGACAAATTTAGTGGGAAGTTTAGTGGTGCGTTTAGTGAAACGTTTAGTGGGCAGTTCAGTGAAGGAGGAGTGTAGCGTAATTTAAGACGAGGTCCATAAGCGAGCTACGCGCGGTATATTCAGAGGTGAGCACTGCAGTAGCAGGACATGGTCTACGCAATATCAGCGACGGTATGGTGAGTGAGATATCTCATCGTCGCGTCGTGACAGTGTGTCGTTAGTTGTACATGTAGAGGCGACCCTGCGAAGAAGAAACACATACTGCTGTGGAAGACAGTAACAGCATTAAGTTGAAAACGACTTGTGTTTCCTTTCAATCTTAAGTGAGCGTGCCCCGCTCGTAACAATATTTAAGTGCATTCTATAGGTACTGTATTTTCCATTTCTTTTTTCTAAAATTGTATTGAAATTTTTGGGCGCTTCGGACAAAAACGAATGACGACAGTTGTTTGAGAGTAAGTTCCCAGAAAATAATATTAGGTAACTTTTAAATTTACTAGGACTGACACTTATCTCTGTCTATCAGCGGCAAAATGATGTCAATGAAATAGGCATAAAAATAAAATGACATCAGCCTGTCCACTGTCTCATTGGTACTGTTCATTTAATGACATAACCGCTAAACTCGACGCGAATCGATATCCGATCAATTGCGTGTGACAAATAACAACAAAAAGTCGTGGAAAATGTCTTTGTGATGAAAAACTGTATACAGTTGTTATTGAGATATTGTAAATTTATTGGTTAATAGTTGGTTTATACTTTTTATATTAAAATGCGTCTAAATTAAATCGTTATAATAAATTTCACGATATTTCATGGGCCTTTCATATATTTGATGGAAAAGAAAATATTTTGCGTTCATGTGCAGTTATTGAATATTCAATCAAATGCGTGACGGTTCATGAACTATAAAAGACTCCAGGGAGGTGACAAAAGCATTTAATTAACAACAAAATAACAAAAACAATTCCACTTAAAGATATTGTTGAAAATAATTTCTATAATCAATTTCTATTTTTTGCTTTTTAACCATCTTCCAAAAGGAGGAGGTTCGCAACTTGTTAGATTGAAGTCGGTTTTATTGTTGGTAAATTCAAAAAATATTTTTCTTTTTTTAGTAGTGCAAGCACTTGAATAGCTTTAGAAATAATATATTAAGCGCCTGTTGAAATTGTACTACTGGCGGGTTACTATCTCACTCGTCGGTGTTGACTCTCGCCAACAAGGGTTGTTCTCAGTTTGCCTACGATCCACTCATCAAATCCTGCCTTAGCAACAGTACCGTAAATAGCATTTTATGCGCCCTATGCGAGCTTCTATAATTGCGCCCTTGTTTTTTTTAGATATTACAGATACCTAGCTAGAGCAATGCTATGTATAGACCTACTTTATTTCATTCACGGTGCTAAAACAACGCACAAGGATCTTGCTGGACCAATTATCTAATATCTTGGCAGAAAAATCTATTTTTTTTAAGAAATAGAACACAAATACGCTCGTGCGCTGCCAAAAAATGAGTGTGATACTTTGCCTTATTTAAGAGATGTTTTTGATAATACTGGCATGTAGGTACGTATGTTTAGGAATGGAGCACTAGGGGTGCAGCGGGAACTTATCAAAAGCAAATCGACATAATAATAGCCCTGCTTGATCTGGCCATTCTTGCGCCCCCCAGAGTCTACGCCCTGTGCCTAGACACCGGTGGCACGCCCTATTTACGGCACTGCTTAGTAATCATGGGAACACCTCGGATGTATATCCTTACGAATAAAGATTCTTTTCAAATTAATTGAAAAATTTATATCATTTTTTAGCATTCGAACCTCTAATCTCCCATCTGCGCCTTTAAATTCCATTAAATATTAATATAAACATAAAACACAAACAATTATATAACAGGGCGGTGGTTTTATGAGCGGATTGATCCTAATTATGTCGAAATAGGCGTTAATAGGACACCCTAATGGTCATTTTTATGACTCAAACCCACCGCCAAAGAGTCTTCCGTCGTGTTTATAGACCCGTTTTTTCATCTATCTAAAATATTGCGTCAACAAGTGAAATAAGAGAATTGAATCTGTCAATTTGAGCCTTCGAGTTTCGGATGCCGCGTTGTGTAACCGTGTGCTCGTGTTTGCCTTTGTTAAGATTAACAAGTTGTATTAGAGAAAGGTTTCGAATAACTCTTGTTAATATTAAATATTTATGTTAATACTAGGAAGGAAGGTTCTCCATAAGAGTCTGAATCCAACAAAGGCGGATGGTAGCTGGAGAGTTCTAACCAGTCTCGAAATTGAGAATCTCCTGGCCGAGCCCAACGTAATAGGAGAGATAAAAGCTCACCCACTCCGCTGACTCGGTTACGTAGAACGGATGGGGGAGGATCGCAGCGCGAGGAAAGCATAGCCGTCCCAAATATTGCTGGAAAAACAGAATGGAGACTGACCTGTCGGAGCTTCGAACCGATAATTGTCAGACAGGGACAAATGGCGTGTTCTCTTTTCGAGGGCAAGACCCACTTTAGGTTGCTGAGCCAACGGATTAAGTAAATATGTTAATACTAGCTTTTTAAATCTTAAGTTTTCACGACTAGTTATCATAATTAAAAGAATAATAAGACAGATGAGTTTTCTTAGCAATAGTTGTAGTAATAATAATAATATTTTTATAAAAAAACATATGTATTAATCGCAAAGGAATTTGTACACAGAACAGGCAACAAAAAATGTCAATATCTATAACAAGGTCTTTGTACCACCTATTTTATGTACCATGTTTTTTTTGTACAATAAATTATTTGATTGATTGAATTAATAGTTTTAGCACGACATTTTATTTGAAATAAATTATAGAAATAACAATGAAATCAAATAAAATGACGCGCTTAAAACCGTTATAATGTAGTTTTCTTTATGATAGTAGTTTTTGCCCGAGGTTTCGCTTGCGTTAATTTTATTAATCAATTCGAGTGTTTTTCTATACCTCGGAACCAGTAGAGACTTTTCTGTGTCATTGAGGATATGAATGCAAACTTTCGAGATGGTCGTTTGAGAAATTAAGGCGTAAAACATATATATGTATACTAAGACTTGGCCGCGACTTCGAACTGGACGTGAAATTCCCTGGGCACAAAGTATCGCAGCATTTAAAGAAAGAATTTAAGCTATCGTTTTAGTGGAAACTGTCTCGGAATAAGCTAACTCATGCACTCGAACAACTTCAAACCGCTCCCGGGAAAATTCCCGGAAAAAATATCATACATTTTATTACATTACATTTGCTCTCGATCAGTAAAAAAATCACCTTGAAATTCAAATTCGACCTTTTACGGCAATAGGGAGCTTGAAGAAGGCAGGAAAAACGTGCATGACAGCAATATGGATGGCAGAGTTGCTGTCTGTAGCCGACGGCATGCTTACTATTACCAGACATTCGGAATAAAGGAGAGTTAAAGAATACTTCAAATAGAAAAATATGTATGCAAAATTAATATAAATAGATAAAGGAAAAGTGACTTGATTTGCCCCTATGGGAAATAGGCGTGATAATATGTATGTATGTAATATGTATGAATACCTAGTTTTGGTGCTAACACTCACGGTGTGTCCAAAAGAATAGGCACATTGCACCATAATTTATAGCAAGCACAAACCGCTGCTATAACGCCATAATAGCCATCCAGACACCTTAGCGTGTCAGAAAGTGACGCACGTATACGGTAGAACGAGACGGAAAGACCAGAAGCGCCGCTCCACGTCAAAATACGTGCTCCACTCGTTTTATTACTTTGCTGTGATGTGACCCATCAATGGGAATCTCGATATCGATGGTTTGTATTTTTTTAATTTTCATTGTCTAGTCTAGTGTTACAACGTCAAACCACAAACAATTATTACACATTAACAGATAACAATTTAAGTGGTTATTTATTTAATTTACTTACTCTATTAACATTAAAAATGTGGATAATTGTATTATTTTGATTAGATAACACTTTATAGTACAACAAAAGACATAATTACAAAAACTAAATACATAAAATGCATGTATTGACTGCTTTTGTGGTTGATCGGGGTAAGTCTGCCAGTCTACCTCACTGTAACGCAGAGGCTCCGGGTGCGTTTCTCGTCACCCTATTCCCTAGCTTAAACGAAATTCATAATTAATCTGGCGATGTAGGTGAAGCAGAAAAAAGATGGGATTGTGCAATTTAAACAGAATTAATTATATTTTCGAAGCAGTTTTTAGAAGGTAATGGTGGTTTGTATAATTTGTTGCAATAAGATTTTGTATTGTACATACTGCATTTATACAAAAAAAATATTCAAATATTTATTGAATATGTACTAGATATGATATGAATTAGGTTTGGTTAGGTTTGGTGGCTTAATTTGGTGATGGGTGGTACTTGAGACACAATCATATTACTCTTATTTATTATACTTGTTTGATGACACAAATTGGATTTTACACATTAGCTGTCAATCATTTAGACTTACATCGATGTTAATTTTAAAGACTTTCAAATTTAACATTCCGAATATTTATTAAAAATATGAATAGTGGACTAGTAATAAAAATTAAAAGTATCGACATTCAGCCATCTCTCGGACTCTCCCATCACTGAGGGCGGCACGGCGGCGGACATCAAAGGAGGCCACCTCTTTGATGTGGCCGCCGGCGCGCGCCTCCAAACGCCGTAAGCGACAAATCCATACGTCATTCTCCTGTCATTATAACGCCTTACAATCGCGGTTGGAATGTGGAATTACTTACAAGACAATATAAATTGACAAGGCGGTTTAATAGCGATTACTTGCTTTGAGTAACAGTTGAGCTCATGACGAGATATGCTCAGTGTCACTTTTGATTACGCGATGTGGCTAATGGATTTTTATTGGGATTTGGGCATGTTGACAGCATCGAAGCTTTTGTTGTAATATCTGATTGGGCAAGATATTTTATGGTTGACTTCGATTCAGTAGATGACGCTTAACGAGAAGAAAAAGTTTAGGCGTTTTTTGATGTTTAAAAGTGTAGTATAGGATATTGATGGCAAGTCTGAATTAATTTCTTGATTTATCTATAAGTATTATAATTAATTTATCTCCAATATTATTAACTAGTACAATAATGAAAACTTAACCATAGATAATGCTAATTTATATATACTTACAAGTTAAGTTACACTACAAATTTGCAATCTACCTATAATTCCTTAAAATTATAAGAAACAAAGATTATATTTCCTGTATTGTTGTATTTATTCTATTTTTAAGTAAAAACTAGGTATTATGTACATTTAAACTAAAACTAACGTAAAAAATATAATTAAGAACTAAAAATAAACTAAATAATAATATTATATTTATTCAGAACTAAGTTATAAATCCTACAAATAATATTAATTAAAAACGGTGTTATAAATCGCTACCAGATGGAAGCCTGCCCAGATGGCTGGCTGCATTGCCGCGTTGCCTAATCGCTGGGCGAAATATGAAACAGCCTTCTGATCACGAGTAAGCGTCAAAGAATTTCTTGCAAATTTCTCCGAGGAAATTTATATTTATCATTTTCCTGTAATTAATTATACAATTAAGCAAAATGTTTATATAATACATTCTGATACCTACCTGCCTTTTTTTAGCCAGGGGAAATCCGTTTGAGGACCATAAGCCGCTACAATGGCAGAACCTAGGGAGGATAGTTCGTGACACGTGTGTGGGATTCGCCAGGTCCGGGTGGCACTGGCATGATTGGGCGTCAGAACTGGTTCCATGCTGCTGCCATTCGCCGGTTACGAATACCCAATAAAACCCCGGGGTGTCGGTACACGGTGTCCTGTGCCTATCAGTCGTTAAAATTATTTTTACCGTCGCAATAATGACATACTAAAAGTTTATACTGCGACATATCTCCATAGATTCCTCATGTTAGGCAAAACATAAACGTTATATAAAATATAGTATAAAAGGCTCGAGAGAGCTGCTATATATGCTGGTTACCATCGCCTGTGGACATTTGCAACACCAAAGGTGCTACAAATGCGCTACTGCTCTCTAAGGGAGACTGGAACCTGGTCATTAATGCCGGAACACAACACAAGGTTGTTATGGCGACATACCTTAGACCAGGAGTGGTAGCCATTCAGTCGGGCAAATGCCCTAGCACCTGGCTGTGGGTTGTTTTGTCGCCTCTTACGACAGGCCGCCCGGACGCAGGAAATTGTATTATTTCTCCGTTCCTGCATAGATAACAACATCAGCTAGTCTGGATATTTGTCCATCTGGATGGTCACCACCTTTGCTTTAGACTTCTAGAGTATGGCACCGTAACGAGCTTGAGTTCCCGCATAAGTGTCCAAGTTGGTAGAACATAATGTTGCAAATGTCCACAGGCGATGGTAACCAGCATATATAGCAGCTCTCTCGAGCCTTTTATATAACGTTTATGTTTTGCGTAACATGAGAAATCTATGAAGATATGTCGCAGTATAAACTTTTATTATGTCATTATTGCGACGGTAACAATAATTTTAATTCTTTGAAAAATAATTGTATACCAACTTCGGTTGTGTATTTAAAGAAGAGCCTAAGAGAGATAAATAATTATTTTAAAAATGTTCTTTAGCTAGACGTGTTGCTGGAGAGTTTCTTGCCGCTTCTTCTCCTTTCAACAGCGATATCACGTTGCGAAGCGGTGTACATAAGGACATAGATTTAAATTTTGACTTATTTGAAAAATTGTTCTCCATTGGAACTTATTTTAATAAGAAGCTTTGAAATTGAATTTTAACCACTTTTTAACAAATTCGCCGTCAGCCTGTCTTCAGTATTACATCAATAAAAAAGTTATGGAGAATTTAGGTGGCTTTAAGAGGTGTATTTTACTATGCGTTTACTATTCCTATTGTAGTATTTTTCATGGTAATGCTAAGAATGAAAATAAACTAAAACCCACCATAAAAACAAGAAGAAACAACACAAAACTACAAGAAACAAGGATATAATCAAGGAGATCTTAACTTGCACCTTTTCCAAACTTAATCTAACAATACTTAGATTTAATAACGGATGGAAAGAAAGAGAAAATTACAGGTTTCTTGCAAGAGTGCATTGTAGTAGATAATTTGGGCAACCCTTTAAGCATTTGGCATTCGTATTCATGCAACCCAGTGTTGCATGAATACGTTTGTTTCATTTTATTCAGCTTAAAAAAAGTAATGATTACGTACATGTATCATGGAGATCATTGCACTTTCATAGCTTCTGAAATTCATTATTACAATTGCTAGGCGACCTATTTCTTTTATTTTACACTAGCTTTGTCCGCGACCTCGACCGCGTGGAATACAAGACAATAGATACTTAGTAAAACAAAAGACGGCCTTATGTCTAAAAGCGATCTCTTCCAGGCAACCTGAATTAACTGAAATTCTTAAATGATCTATAATTTTAATATTATTAGAATGCAACAAAGGAAAAAATAAATAAATATGACATTATAAAATAAAGAAATATATATTATTTTTTTTAATCATAAAATTAGCAAAATATTTATACTATTTATTCTATGTACGTATATATTATAATTTACAAAGTAAATAGATTTTAATTTAAACAGATTTAAAATATTCAGGTCGTATTAGTATTAAGCCAAAGGAAGGTTTGCACGGAAAATCAGCGTTGTGTCGGATATTATGCCGGCACAGCGCTCAACAACCTGAGTGCGGAAAATGCGGTGTACAAAGTCTCAAAATATATTATTTTTAATATATTTTTGCAATGTAAGTACTTCGCTATTTCTTCAAATAATTTTTTCTTTCTTTCTTTCTTACATGCGTGGACAGCAGGTTACAGTCAAAAGTATAATTATCACATACAACATTATCGCGTGAGACTAACATAATGATTCCTAAGTGAATTTTTAAATATGACAAAAGATTTAGCCTTTCTGACTTCAGTGGGCAAAGAGCTCCAAAGTAAGACAGCCTGCATGGTGAAGGAGTTGGAATAAAATGTTGAAGAGTGTGCAGGTGCCATTAACAGGATATTATTAGTAGAGCGCAAATTGAGTGTACCTGTGTGACATATGAAGGCAGTTGAAACATTCCTTAAAATAAGGAGGGTATATAACAATAGGTGGCCTTATTGCTTAAAGCGATTTGTTCCAGCCAGCCTTATAGGATATTCTTAGCAAATCGTAATGTTTAAATAATCCTAAACGAGGCATATTACGTAATTATTGTACATCGCCTTATCTAATTTCGTTAACAAATACTTTGTTAAAAGGATTCCTCGACAAAAGATACGATAAACCTTAAATAAAAAAAAGGAAATCTACATACAAATGCATTTATAAACGGTTCGCGAAAAAAATGAAATCATAATAAAATAATAATGATTAATTACATTGTTAAGATTTATGTGAAACAGTCTCGAGGCCGGAGCGGACTAACAAGAAGTTGTTTTTAGTATTCTAATAAAATTAATAATGAAAATTATACTTATCTCATCAATCACGGTAAACATAAAACAGACGTAGGTACTCGTAAGCCGCTCCGATCAAAGCGGGCAGCGTATTATTAAATAAATTCAACAGATAACCGTGAATAATTAAGTAACAAAAGTACATTTTTCCAACCATCCGTCAACCTTTATCAACGAGAAAAATCGTCTAATTCACACTCTAGAAAGGACGGCTAAGAATAGGTAAGTGCTGCTAATACGATTTCGGTGAAGCAAGAAAGCCGAATTGAGATAATTTTATGATATCGTCGACGTCAGTGCAGGACTTTATAATTATATTTTTTGGTGACAACATTTTTTCGTCATGTGATTTTCAGGTTTTCTAATAATTAAAATCAAAAGCGCACTGTATTCGTAGGTTTTTAGAATTGACAGCAGAGTGAACGAACAATAGTGATGGACAACATGCAACAATATGACTAAAAACAAGTGCTGTGACAGCTCTTTATATTTAACTATTTTAACATTTTCACCAAATTTAAAGACATTTTAAATAAAATTCTATAAGTACCTATGTCATGGCAAGACGAACAATACAGCACGTTGAGTTTTAATTTTAAAATGACTTTATTAACGCTAAATATTACTTTATTTGGATTATTAATCATATTTATTTCTACAATCGGGATGGCTGGGCCCATAACCTGATGTAATTTTAAGGTTTTCTAGCAATTAAACTCAATATTTAACGGAGCACAGTATTCGTAGGTTTTGAGAATCGACAGCAGAGTGAACGAACAATATTGATGTGACAACATGTAACTATATGTCTAAAAACTAGTGTTGTGACAGCTCTTTAAATTTAATTATTTTAACATGTCAATATTGTGATATATCTGTATATCAAACTAAGGGAAAGAGTTGTTTTAATTTGAACAAAATGTAATACTATACATACATTAATTAAACATTAAATTGCGCCGGTCATTTGACCGTGCTACATTTGAACGCAATCAGTGTTTACCCATTGACTGATAGAATAATTTTCATAATTTCCATATTGCATAAATTTTTACAACTTATACTATGATTTGGTATAAAAACACAGGTTGTGTTTATTTTTCAAAATCAGCTAATTCGATTGGGTGAGTGTGCTGGCTTAGACACCTACATACATACAATGGGAAAGAGGATCGCGCGTGTAAAAAGAGACAGATAAGAGATGAGAGAAAGAAAACAACAGGACTGGACTATAGAAACGATAGAGAAAACGGTACAAATTTTTTTTATTTCTTGTCTGTTTGTTCGGGATTCACGTAAAAACTACTGGGCCGATTTCGATGCGGTTTTCCGGATACCGTATCAAAGTTTGTTAGTATTTTCGGCTAAACAAAATCAATATTCGGCTATTACTAAGTATTTTCGGCGTTTTCACGTCTCTTTAGCCTGTATGCAACAAAGACCAATGTAACGGTCAAATTAATCAAACCAAGTCCTTAATTATGGCATATTTTATAATGTTTTGAGGGAACGACACCGTTTTGACAGAGGTGTAAAGATAAATGATTGTTAATTACCGAATGGTCAGTTCAGGGCGGGGCTTTGAATCCGCATCGATTTTGTCCATCTGTTGCAGTTTTTGCGCATTTACAACGGTTTTCGTAATCACAAGTGGTAGATCCATACTGGTATCTTGATTATAGGCTCTCAGGGCTGGCTCTATCGATACCACGCTCTCAGTTAACATCGGCGTGAAAGGATTAGCCCTGAGCTGAAAATTCCTTTCACTTACTTACCCATTTCTTCCCATCCAATCTTTCCTTTTTTTTGGCCAGGGGAAATCCGTTTTAGGACTAAGCCGCAACAGGCACAGATGCCTGGGGGGATGTTCGCGACCCGTGTGAGTGTGAGATTCGCCAGATCGGGTGGCACTAGCGTGCCTAGTCAGCACTGGTGCCACGCTATTGCCACTTCCCAATTAGGGTTACCCACTAAAGCCCCTGGGCGTTCCGTCCTGGGCCTTATGCCAGGGCTACGGTGCAGCGGGATTCCCAACTCCGCGTGCCCTGGCAGGCGTGGGCCTCCCTCACTAGGCCTCTTCCAATGCCAGGGGACTAGGCCCCCGGACATAACTAGGGCTTTTCCGTGCGTGGACCGGTCTGTAACGCGCCCCACAGGATGAGATATGAGCACGAGCAGAACACTCGCGCTCTCATATCCAATCTTTCCTATCCCAACCTCTTCTTCCAATCCCATATTGCAGAGAACTATAAATAGAAATAAAGATGTTCTAGACAAGCGTACCTCCCAATTTATCTCTAAGCTTATCTGTGTAGGAACGGAGAAAAAATAAATTTTCCTGCGGCCGGGCGGCCTGTCGCAAGAGGCGACAAAACAACCCACAGCCAGGTGGTAGGGCATTTGCCCGACTGGATGGCTACCACCCTGGTCTAGAGTATGTCGCCATAACAAGCTTGGGTTATGTTCCGGCATTAGTGGCCAGGTTCCAGTCTCCCTTAAGAGAGCAGCAGCACATTTGTAGCACCTTTGTTGTTGCAAATGTCCATAGGCGATGGTAACCGCTTTCCATTAAGTGGGCCGTCTGCTTGTCTGCTGAACTCCCGCAATAAAAAAAAACGTATAGTGTGGCCTTAGCCTTATCATTTATTTGTTGGATACTATATTATATATACGATATTATCATCATTCATATGTGTCTACGTCAGATTTGATCATAATACGTGGAATTCCAAATGGTTCCAATTTAGTCCTAGGTCTGCACATGTGAGCTCGAAGGCCCGCTTTAGGTATTACGTAATATACTAGTAGAATCTTTTCAGATTATATTTGGTCGATTTGTGTTTTCATATATTTAAGATATGCTGAATAACGTAGAAAGTGAAGAAGAAAATATAGGAAAACGGACCCCAGGCTCTAAAGTCGTCTTCGCTATGAACGCAAATTAGAAGTAACACTAAGATGAAACAATGAAATCCGCAGTTAAAGCAATTTCAAAATAGAATGACAATAAATAATGCTTGCATTATCACCTGACGTCCTGACAAATGCCATTCCACCGATGTCTTTAATTTTAATGTTTACGATTAATAAAAGGGCAGGTGTGCCTGACGATGTCACACCTTAAAATGTAAAGTGGTTCATGTAATAACTTAATTGCCATGAACAATTAATCATTGTAGGCGCACCATAGGAGATTAGCGAAACTATATTGCCGTGAGAATGTGGAACATATAAATACAACGCTAACAGCTGGCTTCTTTACAAATATAACTATCTTTACTTTGCATGTTCTTCTATCTGTACAATGGGGAATGTTCTGAGGTATTCCTTAGAACACTTTCTATGCAAAGTTTGCAATCGCTTTTATGAAAAATTATCTAGAGGTTGTCTGGAAGAAATCGCTATTCACGATAACCCCGCCATTTGTAACTCAGAGTCATCATAACAGAGGAATTAACAATATTTCACTAAATAGTTGAAATGTTGTTAATTCTGATGTGTACTGCTTTCTTGTGTGCAATAAAGAATATTTTATTCTAACAATATTTCGACTATTTAGTACAAATGGCGGCCTTATCGTTAATAGCGATTTCATCCAGTCAACCTCTAGATAATTTTGCATGTCTAATAGTGGGTGCACATAGTTAACCCGGGAATTTTCGCGAGAGCGGTTTTTTAGTTATTCGCGTGCATAAAAACCTACAGTTTTCACTAAATCGATACCTTACATTCCTTTTTAAATGCTTTATGTCCCGGGAATCCCGCGGGAATTTCAAGTCAACCGTAAACGAAGTTGCGGGCATTTCCTAGTTATAAATAGAGAAAGAAAAACTTTAATTGAAGAAATAGCGACATAATTATATCCCTTATACATTATTGTAGGTACACAGAGCGTATTTCGAGAATTTGTACGCCGCATTTTCAGCAAACAAAATTTGCACTCAGCATATTGCTGTGCCGGAATTATATCTGACATAACGCTGATGTTCAATGCAATTCTTCCTTTGGCGTAAGACCAGAACGACCCAATTTTGTTAATTAAACAATAATAATAATTGATAAAAGTAATTCTACTTACGTAATATTTCTTTAGTAAAAACAAATAAATGAATTTATTAAAAATTTAAAAACCAACAATAAATACTTTATTCCTTCATAATTAAAGTAAATACTCGTGTCACAACTTGTATCGAATAATTTATTCGATTACAATTCGATAGAGTACTTGTGGCATGTACTACCACATTCTATACGTCACGTCACTGATATGAGGCAACAAGTGACATTTTATGTGACGTGAGGAAATAGTCAGATCCTCCACCTTAGCCACAAAATAGGTTTAGGTGGGTCAATGAACGATACAAGATAATTATGCCTGTTCCGGAACAACCGGTGCACTTCTATGCACCAAAGGGTACACTGGTCTTCCTAGGTAAGTAAGGGTAGCCTTAGTCCCCAGCGGGAACACGTAGTTATTTGAATAACGTTAAAAGAAGTTTTGAATGGTCTGGAATAATGTTTATAAAAGAATTGTAACAGCTGATATTTTTGAATTTCGAGCGAGTCTCAACTTACCACCGTCACAGCTTTTTATTTTAAAAATACTCTTGACAGTGATATAGTTTGACATTAGTACTGTCATTGGGTGTCGGTTTTTTTTATGGTGCAAGTGCAACGTTTTGGAGTTTTTGGCGGGAACTGAAAGGAGATGTCGTACTGTGCAGTTTTATTTTCTAAAAGTGTGTAAAATTACTCTAAAATGAACAAGTGTTGTAGGATATTGATAGTTTTTGAGTAGTAATTATGTGTTTTGTGAGAAATGTGTACTGTATAGTCAAATGGGGACTTTTGAGTTGTCACTCCGTTGAATGGCCCTGGATGATTACCTACAGTTCAGCTGTGCTACACATAGGATTACGAAAATGAAGAAACTATATTGTAAACTAAGATCTGGCTTAAAGGCCTAGCTGCCAAGCCATAAACCTAAATAAATAACAAGTGTAACGTTACATTTATTTTATAACCTATAAAATAAATAAATATAATATAAATAGACAGAAGAAACTCTCAACATGGTTAAAAATAATTATATAATTATCACTTGACTACATTTCTCTAATAAAGAACCCAGATTCATATTAATCACAAACTTAACGTCTTAATTCAATAATTAACAGTTTAGAAGCATTAAATCAAATTATCTATGATTTAAATTTGCAGGAGAAAAGCTAACTACCCATTATGTTTAATACGACCAGTGTATTAAGACCTTCGCTACTGGAAAATCACGCTCCCTTTTACCATTAAAAGAAGTTAAGGTGAGAGGAGAGGTAGCTCAAGTTATGACAGATGACAGTTGATAGGAATTGCTGAATCATTGTACCCATCTAGATGTTTTAAAGTGGTACCTTTAATGGTTTCCCACGATCGCGAAACAGATAACGCATTTATAACTATTTGAAATGAAGTTGTGACGGTTTGTTATCGCATTGTTACGAGCTACGCGGGACTAGAATTAAAATACCGTTGGAATTACTATAGAACTTATTAGAACTTTACAAACACGTATAAAATAGGTACATATAACTGGACACAGCCAGTACAAACTGCACGATTCAATAACACGCGCAAAGTTCGTTACTATATCACTTGTCGAATCTACGTCTTGCTCGTATCGTAATACTCGCTTGACTGCCCCACCCCTGCGTTCGGGTATTGTTTTATACTAACTATACAGTACAAAAAATCGACCGCGTGCACTGGGGTTTCCGAGAAACACTAACTTGCACACCTGGCTAATTATTCCTGGGAACGGCCAACAAAGTCGAAAACAATAACAATAGGCTATGTCACATTGCAAAATTTAAATACGAAGTATACAAAAGAACTCCGAATGCGGGAGAGGCAATAAACCAGGTGTGCGTTTATTTGTCGGTAAGTTACAGTATTGGCAATACGCTGTTTCGGATAGATAAACACTGAGAAATCATCATGGCTGATAACCGGTTTCTATATCTCGTACATATTATGTGTGGACGGTGTACGGAATCCTAAAAAAAGTAGCCTATGTTACTCGTTATATCACCAACTATCTGCCAATGAAAGACCCGTCAAAGTCGTTCTAGCCGTTTCTAAGATTAGCCAGAACATCCAGAGAGATAAAAATTAAAAAAAATGTATTTTTTAAATATCCTGGTACGAATTATCCCCATGTTTTTTTCACATTTTTATTTAGACATCACAAAGAGACACTTAAAAATTATTTATGTATACAGATTACATACAAAACAAAAAATTCATAGGTATTACTGACATGGCAATGGCCCACCGCCCCCCACCTGATGCAAAGCGGTTACCATCGCCTATGGACATTTGTGAAATTTCATTGAAAGATTGTACTCCCGACGAGGTGCCATAGTTAACAAGTCAGGATCTGGTGAGCAGATTCCAGGAAAATCGAGAGTATTCATTACTAATTAAAGAACGCCGTACGCCTACATTCTTGGAAAAAAACTTGTAGTGTATACGCGTGTAGATAGGTATTACATTTTCCATTAGTGCTTAATTTTTTTGTATGTATGTAATCCGATTTCTCTGTCTATTGTGAACCGATTTTCAATGATTTTTCTTTATTTGTAAAAGTATGCACCCGACGTGTTTCCATGATCACCAACCAATTCAGAATCTGATGAGTGAATCGCAGGGAAAGCGAGAACAAGCCTCTTTGATGAGCGTTAACACCGAAGTTCAAAAATATAATTTTCAACAACAACAAATCCGAATTCAAACTAAAAGTCACACACACACACACATTTGTTGTTTTTTTATGTTTTACTTAGCACCTAAGTACTTCAATATATTGTAGAAAGAAGGAGGTTAAATATTTATTTTTTTGGTGTTTAGTTTGTTGTCGGATTTTTTCTTGTATTTTTTTTTATAAAATAGGTACTAGAACTCGCAAGAGTTAACTTGAGACTTCGCTTGGATGACGTAAACGCGAGGTACTGACGCGTCGATGGTGAGAGCGGTAAGAAGGCAGGGGTCGGGAGGGGAGCGCGCATTCCGCTAAGTCTCAAGTTAACTCTTGCGGATAATATAACCAACACGTTAAACGCGCCAATTCGCCTTGGACCTTGCCCAGCAGTGGTACGTTTAAGCGCAGATATTAATTTATTTATAAATAGGGTTACACTTCTAACCAATTGGACAATATCATCTAGATATTGCAGTACAACGGGCCAAATTTAAAATGTCACGTGCCCCATTAAAATGTTGCACCTTATGATTATATTTGATTTGGTAGTATAATCCCATGCCGATCGGCTCACGAGGCGGTCTCCCATTTTATAAACAATACGTCAGTGACGTAAGCTTCATTAGCCGCACAGATTTATAGGTAGTGATGGGATGCGATCGGATGCTCGGTAGATCGATATCGATTAGGGAAATACTTTTAATTTGATTGTAAAAATGTTTTATAACGTTCTTAGGTATAATATCTATCTTTAACACCATTGTTTAAAAAATTATTTCTGGTTGAACTTGTGTTTAAAAATATTCGTAAATACCTACTAATCACACGGATATATAGGTATGTAAATATATATCTAGATAATAATTTCTATTAATTTAACAAGTAAATCTATTATTCTATATAGCATATTCTTAAATTTTTGCGACTAGTGCACATAATTAAAACTGCTTTTTTAAAAATTGCGTTAATGATTAAAACTGCATTTAGAGCGACATTTTATTGGAGTGTTAAAATAAATAAAATGCCGAGCTTAAAACCATTAAAACGTAGATTTAGTTTATTATTCTATTCAATATTACAAGGAAAGAATTATATTTTTATCACTTATTATTAGGTATAAACAACTCCATAGCTAGAGGGATGGACACAGAACAACCGTCAAGCAAAGCGCAACAACGATAATCCGCAAGAATAAATACAAATTAATAGGAACAATAACGTGATGTACTTTTGCATATAATACAAATTTATCATTTGCATTAAAATTATTTTAAATTAAACGTACACCTGAATTCAAGGGAACAAAAGAATAACGGTCTTATTCATATTGAGTTAGAGTAAGTTTGTAGGCTTCTTTTCGGTCCTTAAAGAAGATTACAAACTTACTCTACCTTAATATGAATAAGGCCGTGTACAAATTCAAATTCAAAATTCAAAAGTTTTTATTCAAAATAAGTTCCACTGGAGAACACTTTTTGAAGGTCATACATATAGGTTAAAATTTAATTTTACTTCCTAGTCTATATACACCGCTTCGCAACGTGTTATTGCTGTTAAGGAGAAGAAGCGGCCAGAAACTCCCCAGCAACACGTCTAGCTAAAAATTGTTTTTCTTTATATTTGTTGTTCTATTTTTACATTTAAGTACAATTTATTTACATCGAAATATAATTTTAATATAAACGGGTACAAAAAGAAAACTTAACCTATATTGTTTTCTATCTATAATAATAACCTATAAAATAACGAAAAGAATAGTCAAATTAATATTGATAATTTCAATTTTCATAAAACCAACCAAAATAATATTTATTATAGAAAACATATTTTTATCGATACTAAACCACACTATCCGCCATTCGAATCTTGAATCAACCCGTTCATTCGGATTACTACTACAAACACATTTACGCCTTCTATCTCTTTCTTACCCGTTTGAAATGTTCCCTTTCTCCCTCTCACCTCCACAAGTGCTCCCTTTGCGGTGTACCGTCGGCGCCTTTTGATGTCCAAGTCCCGCCCACTCCCGCCGCGCCCCTCCATAGTTAATTCGTCACATTTTAATGACTATCGTTTTAATTAAAATCTGAAAGATCACCCCACTACGATTACTGGGATCAGTAGCCTTCTTGAATTAAGTTTGATAATAGGATTGGTTATTATGAAAATCTCTTTGAAAAATTTAAATAGTCATGAGCACGTTCAATGTCAATTAGGTATGGAAAAGATTTCATAGGAATGACAAACGCGGTATATACAGTAAAGACGTAACTCTGAAAGTTCGTTGGCGCCACAGGTCTTATGCTGCTCTGTGACCGATAATTATTTTTGAAGTGATAACTTCTTATGGGAGGGTAAACTGATTCGTTACGTAACGCGTTACAGCGCCAGTCAGTCTGGTTTCTTTTTTTCTCACGCATACGTCAGGGGTAGGCAGGCTAAGTTATCACTTCTGTCTGGCGTCCCGAGACGCACACGCCTTTTTTATATAAAAATATTGTGTCTTAGTAAAAATCTTTAAAGAATCTTATGGAGATTTTCAATTTTGGACTGATTATAACAAACAAAGATTTTTTTATTGCGCGAGTTCAGCAGACAGACAGACGGCCCACTCGATGGAAAGCGGTCACCATCGCCATGGACATTTGCAACACTAAAAGTGCTACAAATGCGCTGCTCTCCAGACTGGAAACTGGTCAATAATGCCGGAACACAAATCAAGGTTGTTATTGCGGCATACTCTAGACCAGGGGTGGTAGCCATCCAGTCGGACAAATACACTATCTATCACCTGGCTGTGGGTTGTTTTGTTCTGTCGCCTCTTACGTCGACCGCCCGGCCGTAGGAAATTGTATCTTTCGCCGTTCCTGCACGGATAAAATGCTTCTTTAAACATTAATAATTTGATATATTCTGATATCGCAAACACGAAATTTTTACACTAAGACATGAAAAAAATACTTAATAGGTACCTTCACAAATAAAAAGATTATGGATTTGTGAAAAGTATTAATAATTTGTGAAATAATTTATCACACAGATAGAAGAACGGAGATGACGATTTTACACGGATTACGTTTTTGCCCAATTGTCAGGAAACTCTTTAAAGAAGAAAAGTTACTTCAACTCTTAGACCATTAATAGAAAGACGGAGCATCTTAAAATAGGATGCCGATCGCGCCGTAGTGCTTTACGAGAAGTCAATAGATATTAAGACGAATCGTCAGATTGCAGAATCTAATATTTTTAAGTTTTAAAACACGAAATTTGAACTATTAACGAGAAACTGGAACATATTTACAACACTATTTATGTGGGCATTGTGTTTAAATTATTAAAAATAATTTAAATTACCTACGGAACTGCAGTTTTAAATGAATAATTCTTGATATAAAATTGCAAAATATGTGACGTCACACTAGAGAGGGGAGAGTCTCACGGATGTGACCAGCTGTGTCGAGGACCGGGGAGGGGTCAAAATCATGAAATTGGTGTGACGTAATTTGTATATGGCCCCTAAAGGTGAAATAGTTTCCAATGGATACACTACTATTATATATATTAGGAGGACCGAAAAGTAATGCCGTTTTCTTGTATTAAATTCAAATACAGTGTATGTAACGTCGCTCAATTTAACGACAAACTCCCTTAAGCGTCGAAATCACTTGGCTTTGGTTGGTCTTGCTTGTCTTCCGTACAATGATACACTCTATATAGCATTACCCACACCCTCAATAACGACAGAATTAAGTAATAAAAAATACCTACCTTTAAGTTGCCAAAATTAGTAGAAACTGCGCAGCTGTGATGTTTGTGGCTTTATTATTCTAGCCCGTAATATACGACTGTCGGCATCATGCATACCGAAATTTCCAAGAAATTTCTTAAGTACTACTTCGTATATCACCAAGACATCGCAACATGAATAAAATAAGCTATGAATAAATAATAAGTATTTATACGTAGAAAATAAATAAATAAAAAATAATAACAAAATTACTGGTGCAGCAAAAGACGTAAGGCAAAAAACTAGCTTCTCTCCATTAAACAACAACTCTCTATAACGCCATAAAATGCCCACACCCTTCAGTGTCGTTATATAGAGGTATATATGTATATCCTCAAATTAAGCAAGTTACGCTTGTGTTATGGGTAATGTACAACTGACTGCTCTGGAGCGGATTCCAGATACCCAGACCATAGTAAATAACGGAGCAAATAAGTACGTTTCCGAAATTAACTATACCAGGAATCGAACCCGGAGCCTCTGCGTTGAAGTGAGGTAGGCCGGCAAAGGCTTAGCACGCTCAACCACAAAGGCCGTCGATGTGGCACGAGACTTTGAATACGTGTTCAAAGTTTGAACAAAGATTTGCAATTTGCCATGCGGTATCGGTTTTTTGGCGCACATCAAAGCGTTCAAAGCTGAAATGTGTTCAAATGTTTGCATAGCCTTACTTGCGCACATCTTACGCGCCTTCTTCTCGAACGTTTTGGTAGATTTTGCACATGTAATAATTACACGCAATTAAATATTAAAGCCACACCGCGTTCACGAAATCTTCGTTCATCTTGTTTATCATGTACCAGCATACTGTGGAGAAAATTTTTTGTATAGCATGTCCAGCAGATTGCGACAATACGCGTTCAAATGTTTGAGCTTGTATCTGGCGCCGGCTTATGTATAATATATAAAATTTACGCACTTGTTTTAAAAAATACTTCACTTTATTTCACGCTTGTGTTACGTAGGCTCCATCTATGCCTACTTTGATCTCGTCTAAACTTCAACTACGAAAAATACAACAAAAGATAACATAATGTCGGTACATGTGTTAAGAACACTGCACCTATGCAACAAAATTAAGTGATTTACCTGTAACTCTTAACAAAGCCGCTAATTAACCGAAAACTATAACATTCCACAGAACAATACCGTGGAAAATTTCCTTCACAATCACTAAATACCGTAACGCAAAAAGGGTGAAAGTACAAATATTCAATTACCAAACACATTGTTATTTTGAGTCCTAGGAATCCTACCGCATTGTGCCTTTGCCTATATTCCTGCAAGATGCGTTCAGAGTTACATAATTACATACCGCGAGTTCAAAGGGACCGCCAGCGCGAGCGGCGTCTTTGAAATCTAATAAACGAGTCGTTCCAACACATACTAAATTAGTTCTTATATTTTGTGCATTAAAATTGATTTTTGTAAAACTTGTGGGTAGTTTTCTTAACACCTTAGCATAGTAAAAGGGTCATATCAGTTAGAGATTTTGCCACGGATATGTCAAAAAGAGGTTTTATTATGGCTCTAAATGAGGAACGCAAGGGGAGGTCCGAATTAGGTCATTCCGTGTCTATAGTATTGGTTCGAATTTCGAATGAGTAAGGGTTAGTATGATAATCGGTTATGATTTTTAGAAAAAGAACGTATCTTTTGTTCTTTATATATGGTGCGAAAGTATGTAACTATTTTTTTCACCTTATGACTTTTATCTTACGGTTCATTTGGTTCAATTTTATGTTCAAAAGCAATGCTTAAAAAATGATTTAAAATACCTTTAAATAACTCCTTGAAAATATAAGTATAACTTGAAAGAATAAATATTATGACCACTTTATTAATTATTGATATAGATAGGTAGGGTATAGAGGTAGGTAGTATAGAGTCTTTATAGGTAGATAGATAAGAGTATTTCCCATGTTTTTATTATATTAATGCATGTGTTCAGCAGACAGGCAGACGGCCCACCTGCTATAGAAATTTGCAAACATCAAAAGTGCTGAAAATGCGCTGCTGGTCTCTTAAGGGAGTTTGGAACCTGGCCACTAATGCGGTAACTCAAGTTGTAGCGGTATAGTAGACTATACCAGGAATGGTAGCAATATAGAAGAGAAAATTCCCTGCCACTTGACTGTGTTGTTTTGTCGACTTTGTCGTCTCTTGCGACAGGTCGCACGGCCGCAAGAAATTTTATTCTTTTTACGTTTCTGCAAGGATAAAAATTTTAAAATTATACTGTACTCATTTTATAGGTAACACATCGGACAAATCCGATGCCGGTGTCAATGACTTCCAGACCAGAGTAATAAACGGAAAATTCGTAAACATCATTGAATCCAACTCGCGGCTTCCGATTCATAGTAAATCATATAAGCCAATATGCCACTGATACCTGTAAAGACACAAATTTAAATTTGTATTAGATAGATAACTCTTTATTAAACACCAAAGCATAGAAAAACATTATAAAAATATTGTACAATGGGCGGCCCTTATCGCTTAAAAGCGATCTCTTCCTGGCAACCCTCGGCAGAGATTAATTGACTTCTAATGGTGACGGTGATGCAGTTT
Source organism: Dendrolimus punctatus (assembly GCA_012273795.1). NCBI lineage: Eukaryota > Metazoa > Arthropoda > Insecta > Lepidoptera > Lasiocampidae > Dendrolimus > Dendrolimus punctatus. The sequence goes on from CM022549.1 coordinate 9,719,241, forward strand.
ACAAATAATGATAAATACACATTGTAAGAATTAATAAATAAAAACATCTTATTGTTACCATATATCATAAAGAAAACCTACGTTTTTAAAAATGGAACCAATATAGTTTGATCTCCATTCAAATGTATCTATTATATTATTATAACGTAATGATATAAAGTAAGTAGGTATGTAATAATCACAAGGGAACTTATTAAACAAGTTAGAAACAATCATAATGAATGACAGTGGGCGTTAAGTTTAAAAGCGATTATCTATTTATTTAAGTAATTAAGCCAATTATATTATTATTTGTTTTAATAACGAAGTATCGCGTGCCGGTGCATCGTAAATACTACGTAAAAATACTTGTTTATGTTTATCTTCGTTTTAAAAAGGCCCTTGTGTCACATCCGTCCACTGACAACTGGTTAAATGTTGCCAGTTGTCTATTTTAACTTATGTAGATACAATATTTTTTGCATTGTGAAAATAATAACTATACTTTTTATTGTTAAATACTAAACTTTATTGTTATTATTTACCCTGGGGGAGCCTAATCTAAATTACCACGCTTCGCAACATGATGTGGCTTGAAGAGAAGAAGCGGCGCAAGAAACTCTTCAGCAAACATGCCTAGCTCTAATAATTTTATATAATATTAAAATGGGTGGGAGTTAAAATAAAAAGAACTTGTCAATCAAGTTGGTTTGTGTTCCGGTGCACGCAAAAGGAGCTCACAGTGTCTTGAGGTATGGCAGTTGGTTTTTGCTGGGTTTGGGTCTTAGTAGTTTTGATGATCGGATCCCAAACAGACAGTACTTGCCAACTATCTTCTCTATTGAAATTTGTGTGTTTTTTTATTTCAATAGCCTCACGCATCATTCCAGGTATGAAACTATTCTCTTTTGTGAGGATTTATGGGTTATCGAATCTGATTAAGTGGTTGGGTTTATCCAGCGTGTGTTCACTTATAAAGAAAGAAGGAAAGCCATCGGTTATTTGTCAAAGTCGACACACACAAAATGTATTAAGTTAGTGAAACTAAACAATTTTAAAATTAAACTAACTAAAATTAAACTAAACAATTTTTGATATTTTACATATAAAGATTTTCATCAAGTGAACGCTATTCCCCTGCTGCCCCTGCACGAAAGCAAAGATGGAGTTCCTATTTTAATCCTCTGTTTCATTAAAATGATGAACTAGGACTAAAATTGCCAAAAGTATATTATATCTATAAACACTTAAGGCCACGAGTAGAATATCGGTTATGTATGTACTGTACCTGTGTCATTTTTGACATAATTACGAATTAAGTTTTTAGACATTTCAGCTTTCAGATCTGGCAACCGCATATGAGAAATGGCTTTGACATTTTAAGGGGATACCACATTTATCCGCGTTTGCAGAATTACCGTCATATAGGTATTAACATATCATTGTATATACATTTACCTAAAGGAGTTGTTTGTGAAATATTTTTTTAAGAACAAAGACATTATCTTCATTATAAATACTTCGATAAGAACAATCATCATCCGGGTTGGCCGGATTCAAGTATTAATCTAAATTATCCTGGGACCCACTCAAACACAAACATTTCATCAAAATCCTGGAACCCGATGCCGGCGCCACTTTTTGTATGAAAATATAGGAATCCCGGATATTCCCGTAAAAGCTCGAGATAAGTAATGTTACTAAAGGCATACACAACAACAAATGTTTTACTAAAGATTTTATCGATCAGTGAAATTTTCACATCAGAATTCTTTTCGACCTGGCCACTTTAAACCTCTTCCAAGAAAGTTCCTGCAGGATTCTCGAGATATAAAGTACCGCACATTTTAAGTCAAGAAATTAGCTATCGATCAGCGAAAACAGCATCGAAATCAGCACAATAGTTTTCACATGAATCCCGAAAAAACAGACAAGAAATCTAAAAAAAATGCATCGTATTCTCCGTCGGTTAAATAGTATATTCCAGATGGGTTTTTTTAACAGCTTTGATGTACAGTCACGACACATCGACGACAGATTATAATTTATAGATGTCTGCCGATTTGTTTGTGTAAAACAAAATTAGGTTTAAAATAAAAAAGAGCGCTTTAATTACTTTTTACGCTTTATTTAATTATTAATGCTAACTAAAAAAATGAAAATACGGATTGCTTATACTTACAAATTCGGTACCGTATAGATAATACAAAATTTTCTTAAGAACCTTTGCGAGCGAATCTATACACGCCTTTAGGCATCGTTAGGCCACCTCACACGAAGCGGTCATTACGCTCAGAGCCGGCTCGAGCGTGATTGAGATGAAATTATTAACACAGGTAAACGGCACACGGTAAATAGCTGCTATCTTGGCATAACATACACCTTTTTCGCTTGACGAGGACCGCATGTTATTCTCACGACTCTCATGTACTTATTGTAATAAGGTGGACTTGTAAGTAAGGCACTCAATAAAAACGTCGGTCACAACGCTGTAACGTATATATGTATAAGAATATGTAATAAATACTACTTGCTAAAATAGAATAGATAAATACACGCTCAATAAAAGTGATATAAGAAAGCAAATAAACATAAAAAATATATTTAAAAAAATAATTTCATGTAATTGTACACATCACTACTTTTAAAGTCATAAGAACATTTAAAAAATAATATTAAAAATCATCGAATCGATTTCATTCCATTTAATCATAGCTATATACTACTTACTATACCTACACAAAGAATTTTACATAGGTAAAGTATCTACTTATTAAAATGAAAAAACAATAAATCCATTCTATTAGTACAGATGTAGGTAGATATTTAAAAGGTTTCTGATTACGCATGGTTCGTGAATCTAACCAGCGCACCGTGAAGTAATAACGAATATCAAAGTCTGAGAATCATAATAAGTAGCAGGAGACAAGTAGTCCTACCTGTCTATTAAAATTTCCAACCTTAGTTAAATTGTAGGTCTTTGGCTGACACTAAAAATAGGGCACCCTTAAAACTGAGAGGATGAGGCAGCGACTTTTGTCTTTAATTATTCTAAACCTGTCATAGCCCGAGGATGAGTAAATAGAAAGATAATTTCCCCAGGTCTCATTTATGGACCACCATGAGCATCGAAGTTTCGCTCCGGGTGGCCCAAAGAAGTACTGTCCGACCAGATACAATCATCGCAATGATGTATTATTATTACAGCCGTCCAATATGCGTGCATTACTGATCGGGGAAAAGTTTACAATCTCTTATCTCTATGTGGTACACGGTTTTCGGCGGGAACGTGGTAAGTGATATGTGGCAGTGCATTTTTATTTAAAAAATGTGTAATATTAATTAAAACTTGGCTAAACACTACATATTGTCTTTAGCCAGAATTGTAATTTATATTATGTTTCCGTTGCTAATCTCGAGATTTTAATGTAGGTAATAAGACTAATAGGTAATTTACGAACTGCAACAAAATTTTCATTGTTTTGGATCAGTAAAACAGCTACAGTTGTTTGGTCTAATACGTACTGAAAATTAATAGATCAGACTAACACTGTATGAACTCAGTTCCTATGCTCGTCATTGTGGCGATTTAAACAACAGTAACACTTTATTCAACATATTTTTAATTGTAATACTGACTTCGCACTGGATGTTCTCTAGAACTTTGGTTCTGCGTACGTCGATGATCTGTAAAGATCTTCCCGCCGAGGTGCTGGCAATGCCCGTGGTGTTGCAAACGTACATGGACCTCCTGTATGTTTGCCTGTCAGAGGCAATTTGGGCAGTATCCAGTATTTGAAATTTAACGATGATTTAGCACAGTGTTCTACTTGTAGTCTTAAGGGATTCGGTATAAATAGAATACAAAACTCTAACTAAAATTAATAAATTAGGATTACTTAAGGCATGTATTAACGTTAAGTTCATACTAGCTTATAATATTGTAAACATATTAATTATTTTATAATATGAAGCCAAAATTAAATAGAAGAAAAGTATTCGTATTTAGAAGAAATTCTCTACTGTGTTTTTCCCGGGGCTTTCTGCTGCATCTATTTAAAGAAAAGGTAAAAAAAACAAGCTCAGGAGCGTTGGTAGCATCCTGGATGTTTAGGCTATAGGCGGCGGTAACCACTTGCAGTCAGATCAGCCGTTAGTTTGTATGCTATACTCTAATAAATAAAAAAGTTAGATTCGATTGACTTCCTTACATTCTCTACTACAACAAACCTCTTCAATCATCACATAAAATTACATCACCGTCATCACCAATCAACAATCACACGTTACAATCATGGCACGACATTCACCTTTCGCACGGTTTTGGCTAACAGCCAATTCTATTGTCTGATAGCTTCATAATGTCCGAAGAACGGTCACGTCTTAGCATCCCGGCGATGTAATAGGTGTTGCCAGATGATTCTTCTGTATTCTGGACTCAATATAAGTATTAAAAATATGTTTAAAATTGCTTTTCACTCCACTTTGTGAGTATACCCAACCAGTGATTTTGATTTTCGAGTACATTCTCAAAACTACTAAATTCAGCTTACAATACTACTTCTTACTCTTTTTAAAAAATGGCTTCGTACAATGTTGGGTCTCGGCAGGGTGGACTATTCAAGACCGATTTTAAGCAAATAGATATCAGATGAAAGATAGACACATGTATACTTCCAACATATCTGTGAAATAAAGAGCGTCGCTGTGTTCGCTCTGATGTTGCCAATCTATGAACAATGATCAAAGACGTTTGAATAATCTTAATCTAAGACAATTATACGTTATATAATGCTTGGGGTCCGTCTGGAATATTATAGTTACAGACTGTGGCTAAGTGCGTCTTATTAAAAACGTTAAAAATAACTCCGTTGAAGAACAAAACAAACTTTTTAGAACTGGCAGCCCTAATACATATAAATTTCACATGGCGGCAGTACTTTAATTTATTTCCATTTCACAGATATGTTGGGCAGGCAGGCTACAAGATCCTACACAAACTGCAGGCCTTTGACAGATGCGGAACGAAAGTTATTAAAACATTATATTTTTAATTTATTTGGTCTAAGATTTTTTTTTCAAATAATAAAGGCAAAAAAAATAGACTTGTGGCGCCATCTAGTCTTAAAACTCTTAGAATTAAATTTTTTTTAATGGGTAGTGATCATTTATAATATTTTTAGTCTGCGCTAGTAAGTCAACTAATTGTACAGAATTGTATATTTTTTACATAGCAATACTTTCGTCGCTAAAAAGAAATCGATGGATTTAAATTAAACTTTTGACTGGTATTATTAGAAGCAATGCAATAAATCACAGTAGACATGTTTATTTGACGCACGGTTTATATAAAATTGATTGAAGCAAAATTGCAAACGATATTATTTTTTAACACTTTCAATTGCTTCGGTTATTGTTATTTCATTAATTCAGGAAGACTCATTCGATTTTTAAACTTGCTTATAACCTAGAAGTTGAATAATACTAAAATTGTTTTTAACAAAGTTTTTGGCGGGAACATAATAGTGACGATTTGCTATCTATCCACCTATAGTTTTATTTTCAAACAATATTTGTTTGTGAAAAGTGAGAAATTATTGTAAGATAGTAATTGTTTTTAACAAAGTATTGTGTATTTATGGTGTAAATCTCAACTTTTCAGTGAAATGTACCTAACTATTCAAGCTGACAAGAGGGCCATTCTACTAAGCGTATCAATATCTACAACCACATTTTTTTGTACTCATACTAGAAACTCATTTTTGACTACAAATTCACCAATTAATTATCGTTATTGATACCAACAAGGCACTTGATTTAAAGAAATTGGAAGATATAGATAGGACTATAAACTAAACATAGTCACGGACAATGATTCGCTCAGAGATTCGCCCAAAAACTCCCACGTTTGGTTTGGAGGCTTTTGTTATTTTTAATTCGGAAAAATCATGATTGCTTGACACTGTCCAATACCACAAACCGTGCAAAGTCATTTTAAAAAGTAAAACGGTTTAGAAAGGCTGTAAGCAAATAGTTCAATCGTTTGCTCTATGACACAAGATTTACAAAAATGATTTCACTATTAAATTATTATTACTGAAATTACAATAAAATATACATTAGGTGCACACGAGAAAGCAATAATATTTCAAACAAGCAAAAACAGCGAGTTTGAAATAAATTTTTTAAATGTCCGATAATAATACGCTAACATAATGCCGCGGTGAAAGTTTACAAAAGTGTTTAAGCAGCTCAGGAAATGAGATCAGTCATCATTTCATCAACTAATAAATTGAGTTTTCGGGTATCATAATTATCATATATTTACACCGTTATGATAATTGTGCATAGACAATAAATTGGCCAAGTAGTTGTTGAACTACGCACTTTGAAGGGTTTCGTAGGGCAACAGATAAACGTGTAGGTACTATTTTTGTCGTGTGCCTACGAAACTCTAATAAAACCTTTAATTTAAAAGGCCCCACATCTCAACAATTATTGAAAGTAGGTAGGTATATTTTAAATTATACCTCTTTGATTTTACTTAACATTTTCCATTTCATAGTTCAAAAATAATAATGAGCTATTAGACTCGTTACTAGTTAAGATTGTGACGGCATAAGTCAGTATTCTTATACAAAATCAAGGCTGGGATATTGGGTACCTACGATGATAAAAAGTATCCCAGTTGATTTGACTGTCAAATACCTAATAAGTATCTCATCTATTTATCTTCTTAAATTAAAAAATCATTAAGAAACAACTAATTATAATTTTTCAAAATCTACCAACAGCCTTGAGATAATCTTTGTTTTGCGTGTATACTTAGAGCCCGGGAACAATGACTATGAAATACAATACTTTAATAGTTTTAATTTAGCGTGTAAGAACTAAATACTAATAATAAATAAATTGTATGTAGGTAATTAAAGGTAGGGAGGGACCTAGAGTCTGTAGGTAGTAGTAGAAATAAGTAATAATAAAAAACAGACGCCATTGACATCGATTTTAAATAGGTTGTTTACTTTAAAATCGTTACGGAACCCTAGTGGGTTTAAAGCTCTTATAAATCGTGATAATACTCTTTGAAAGGACTGTGTGTTTCGACGGTTTCGAGTTCGAATTGTATTTGTGGGGCCCAGTTAATAAATTACAATCGAGACCTCACATAGAGGGCCCTAAATACGTGGGCAATAACGTGGTAGGCCCCGCCCCGAGCGAGATAGCGATATTTCTATTTCACTTCCGCAGTTTTAAGGTCTACGGGTTGTTGATTTGATTATTTTTTTAGATTAATTAATAAATATAGAACCCTTATTTTGATTGTTGAGAGGATACAGGTTGATGGCCCACTAGATTGGTAACCGTCGCTTATTAACATTTGCAACACCAAAGATACTACCAATGTAGCCACCATCTACTACTGCCTTGAAAAAGCACTGGAACTACGAAAGGTAGAGTTCCATAGCCGGAACACAACTGGATGATATTATGGTGAACATAATATCATTCGCACTGAAAATCAGCATTGTGGCGGATATAGTTCCGGCACAGCAATATGCTGAGTGCAAACCTTGTTTGCTGAACATGCGGCGTACAGATTTTCAAAATATGATCTGTGTATAAAAATGTATAAGAAATGTAATTGCGTCGTTATTTTTGCAAATAAAGTTTCTTTCTTTCTTTCATTCAGTATATTCAGATATTCTAAGTCAGGGTTGGTAGCCATCTAGAGGGAACTTAAATGCTCTATCTACCACCTGGCTGTGGGTTGTTTTGTCGCCTCCTCATACGATAAAACGTTATACTAAGTTGGCTCTATATCTACAGTCAAAATTTCCAGTAAAATGAAGTCAAATATTGTTACAAAATAGTTAAAACACAAAAACCGAGATGCTTTTTCCCTCGAGTAGGTACACCAGTAGGCTTGATGCTGAAAAGTGGTTACTATCGCCTATGGACATTTGTAACACCACACCTTGTGTTCCAATGTGATAGATAGATAGATAACACTTTATTGTAGTACACCATTACAGAAAACTTACGTACTAGTAATAATTAATTGTGTACAAAGGGCGGTCTTATCGCTAAAAAGCTATATCTTCCAGACAACCCGTGGCAAGAATATTTTGATTGGGAGTGGCTATGGTGGTATACATAATTATTGTACGATAACTTTCAATGTGATGCTGACTTAAAAGAAATTTAATGATATATAATATTAAAAATCGTAATAATGTTTCTTGATGATTTAATTTAAGTGAATGTGTGGGGATATAACTAATCGTTTTCAATATTTCAAGAATTTCCACAGCTTACCTACTTCAAAAGTTAAAAGGGGGCTCCTCTAGAGAAAATTCTGGAGTACCTAGGTATTTCAGATGATAGAGTATAAAATCTACTTTCTAAATTTTTTTATCAAAAGAATTGTTTGTGTTTTTGTACATAATTATTGTGGTTCTAATAAATTATTACTTTGGCTTTTCATATTTTAAAAAAACTTTCAATAAGTTTAAACTTAATACCTTAGATCATATAAAATAACAACAAAAAATGTTTGCGCTGGGTTCCAAATCACCATAAATTTGAAAAATCATATCTCATATTGTTTTTTTTATCTTTCCTTAGGTACCTCGTAGCAAACCTGATAATAACTGGTTACCATCACCCATTGGACATCTTGAATAATTAAGGAAACGATATGTTGTCTAACTCCGTTGAAACTTTAAATATCTATTTACGCCCTTTTTGAAAACCCCTTTTTCTAGGGCTTCGGGCAACCTACAGTTGCAAAGATAGTTGAAGAGTACGATTATATCAGTATTTAAAGACATCTAGTGATTAAAATTTAAAACTTTGCTGATGCAGTTTAGCTACTTGGTAGTAGATGGCGCTATTGTTTAAACAGTCAAACACGGGTGACGATGCTGACACTGACAGTCAGAACTGTCAAAGTATTGTTATTACATCTAGAAGATAAGTAGCAGAAACGTCGAAACGGTATTATATTCTTATCTTCTAATTAATTAAACAGTTTTACTTCTATTAGTAAAAATGAATAATCAACTAATTGAGAAAGTGATCAAGACACATTACAAGACATGTCCAACAATGAGTTACGATAACCCTTTAATTGATAGAAAAGTTGCAAGTGCTCTGTCGAAAAGTTTTCTGAAGATTTTGAATTTATCAAATCAAAGAAATTTAAATAGCAATGTAAGAAACTCAGTATTAGGCAGTATAAGAAAAATTTGCAAATCTCAGCCAGAAAATCATTTGAAAATTAATGAAAACTTAACGAAATTACTAATGGATTTCTATATTAAAATTATTGAAGATTCTTTGATGACAGATTCGGCCGATAAAAATCTGGATAAGTTTTTAATGAGGAACGTAAAAGACCTAAATACGTGTTCTAAATATGAATATTCAGTGAATCCTGAAATAGTACAGTCATTACTCAATCTAAGTGAAGGTAATATAGTGGAATTAATATCTGGAAATGTGCTACACTTAGGGGATACGAACAAATATTTAATACTATTAAAAAGCTTATGGAACAATAATTCAACAGACTCAATAAATTTAGATGATATATCAATAAAAATTAAATCGGATATAGAACATACACTTTTAGAAACTTGCCATAGAATATTAATTGACAAGGATTTGAATTTGGAAGATTTATTTGAAACGGACTTGACCGATTTGGCTAAAAAATGTGCCAAATCATCCCAGTGTTTTCAAATATGCTGTAATATTTTTAACTGTTTGTTAATAGAAACTAATTTTAATTTTAGAATTCAAAATTTTATCCCAATATTTATTATTAAAGTCCAATCATATTGTTTTGAAACAATATCAGTTTTATATCCAATTCACCTAAGGCATATTGTTTTGTTGATGGATATTAATATAAATTCATTGCCAGATTCTATAAAATCAAATTATGTTCAAAAAGTCGTAACTTTACTTAAAGATCTAAAAATAGAATCAGAAAATGATGTGATTATGTTATTAGCACATTTTCCACATTGGTTTGATGTTTATTTAAGTTAGAATAAAATAAATTACTTAAATGAAGTTTTATTTAAGAACATACATCAAACAAAAAAAAAACAAATGCTGCACTTAATGCCGATTATTCAATTATCAGATAAAAGAGTTTATTCAACAGATAATATAAAATTAAATTTTTCAATCAGTTGGCTTCTTCTGATGAATAACTGGACTTCCTTAGGAATAATTACACTGCCTCTTTAGATAATTGTTATTCAATAGATAATTTCTAAACAAAACTATTGACTTTAAGATTTGTCTTAAGATTTTGCATAATTATGAATATTAAACAGGACATTATTACAAATATTTCAATAGTATTGGTAGATTTGGCAGATGAATAAGAAACTCATTAAACAAAGACAATGAGATGAAAAGAAAACATATAAATTAATTCATCAATCCCTTTGAGAGGAAAATTAAATTTGTAAGATCCACATAAGATCATTTCACTAGTTAAAAAAAACCATTATGATTCCTGACTTTCAAGAGTTTGTGCAATATTTACTCCCTATGATCATAGATAAAATCAAACACAAAAATGAAAGAGGCAGATAAAATAATTCCCCAATTACTCGTGATATACTTGTCTTAATACAATTTCTAAAATAAAAATCTCTTTCCAAAATAGAGCTAAAATTCCCAATCTGGAAACCCTGACTGACATTGTTTCATTTTTGTCGAATTCTACAATTGATGTCTATGGAAATGTCTCTCCTGCTCTAATGTGTTTAATCAATATATTTGTTTCGCTCCCTGAAGCATTGTTTCCACCAATCAAATTATTGTATGGCTATTCATCAGTTAAATATCAATTGAATAATCTATTTTGGGCATATAAACAGTCTGATAACTTTATTCCTTTTCTGGTTAGGCAATTATTGAAAAAAATATCTGACCATTGAAAAATCGGCCCTTAATCTAGAAACTTTAAAGAAATAGTAAAAAAAATATGCAGTGATAGTAACTAAAAAAAAGTTTTAAGCATTTAAGTAAGATTGCTTTTTTAAGGTAACAAACAAATGCAATGTGAAAGTTATGAATATTTTGAATTAAAAATAAACATATGAAATGGTCTTCTCTATTAACTATGACATTAATGGTAAAAATAAATCACCAGTATAAAGAAAAAAATTATAAGGTCCTCAAAAAAAAGTATGAAACTTTTTTTATTTGTAATCAATTAAGGAATCACTTCTCTAATATAATTCTCCAAATTCAAAACTTTACTGTTCTCATTATGAGAATAGTTTACAGTTAAATATATATTGGCACCAAAAACTGCTCTCAATATATCTAAATAAAAAATTTCACAGCTGTGAGACAGTTTTATTTCAATCATATTACCCAGGTAACCTTTAAATTTAGAATTTAATACATGATAGTTGCTATTGCAGTCATAAGCAACCCTACTTAATGTGTTCCAATTGGGAAATAAGTTGTTGCATGAACAACAATAAAAGAGGTTCGGCTTTACCTGAAAAAAGAAAAGATATAATAAATTATGAGTCGTGAACCACAGGTGCAATGGTCTCTTTTTAATGCGAAGTTAGTAAACAGGGAGATAGCCCACCTAATGAAAATGATTACTGTCGCCTATAGACAATTGCAACATCAGTAGCGAGGCAATGCCTTGCTAGCTTTATTATGGGATAAAGGGCTCAGACAGAGAGAATATTTCGCGTCTAACCCCCCCCCCCCCCCCCTACTCGTTGCTTTCTTATGTATTGTATTTTATAACAAATATTTAACCATGTTTATTATTTTTCATATTTACGGTAGATACATAATTAAGTAAAACACGTTTGTTTTACATCGGCTGTCCCGCCCCCGTTAGGCATAAATGAGAAAGTGTTGCTATTGAGTAGCTCTTTGTGTGTATATGGATATTGCAGACTTTACTGCAGTAGCTTTTCCAACCTTTTACAACTCCGCTACAGAAGCTTCACCCACACATTGAAAAACACTGGGATAGAGGAATGGAGTAGGGATGGTGTAGGGGGAAGGGAAATATAATAATAATAATAATAAGCCTTAGGTGAGTGGCAACACCTCGTACCTGACTCCGGGGGCCAAGACAAGGCCCCCGCCTCCGTGCTTGCCTTAGCCAGCCGGCACGGAGCGGAGATCGCTAGAGCTCTCAAGCTCCAGGGATGGAAGTGATAAATGGCCTAATGTCGGAAGTAGCTTCGGTGAACCTGCAACCCACCTCTCTACACCCCTTAACCACTCATACCCATGTTGCCCCTGCCTTTTATGGCATTTTTTGGGGCCCATGCAGGGAGTGGCGAGTCACCATCTGCCCATTTTTCCATGTTCCCCATTGCGACGGGCAGACGCCATAGTCCCCATATTCCCAGACCGCTAGTACCACTAATAGTTCACCCCAATAGCCCGGTACTTTTTGTCCTCATTTCCCACAATAGTCCTACACTGGCCGGGGCTTGTCTTTGGGTGCATTATAATATGGTGTAGACAGGGATAATCGCCGGTCAGTGTCACGCCACATATTTAGATTAAATTTGTCAAGGGGCCTCTACGTGTTGGCCTCCCCATGGCCCCACGCAAGCCCTCCAAAAGTCCGGGCCATTTTTATGGCCCATGGTTTTGAAAGACATACATTGAAATAATAATAATAATCGGCAGACAAACATACATATTGTATATGCCCAAATTAATCAATTAAGCTTATTTTGGGGTTAATATACAACATACTACTCCACTCTGGAGCTAAAGTCTATTTCAAATAGGAAGGCATGGCTGACACATCCATAAAACAATGCGTAGCAATATCATAATTTTAATTATATAGGTAATTAAGGAGCTACGCTACAAATATGTATGGGCAATGGTAGCCACTTCATATGAGGTTGGCTGTCTGTATGTTTGCCAGCTTTGTAATAAAAAAGTATCTCACGTACTGTACCATACCACAATTTAAACAGACTTTATAAATACCTCTCGGAATAAATGGTCCTCAGGTTCCTGTGTAAATATCACGAAACTGGTAAAGAAACTCTTCTTATGTTCTAAAGTCATACAATGCGTAGATTCCTTTCCACATGGAAATAATACACCACAAGCCAAACAGAGGCACTTCTTATTATTTTTGTCAAACTTTATTTCCTTCCACATCATAAAACTACTTTTTGCTATTAAATATTCTTTGTTCATCCAAAATACTTCTATATCTGACAGATAGATGAGACTTTCTACTTTTTTCATAAATGGCATTATTTCAAAATCTTCGTCTAGTACTGGCTGAATGGAAGGTTCATTTGTGAGCCTTAGTTTTAAGTGACTTCTATGAATTGAACCCTTCACATGAAATTTAAAGACGGACATATGAACAGACAAAAACTTAGCACACAAAACACAAAAGCCTTTTACTCCTCTTGCTGTTAATTTTATATAGTGTTTTCTACCATATCTCGCCAATTTAGCTCTTATTTTGCCATAATCTTTTATTTCTTCATCATTGGTATGACCTTCAAGTTGTGAAAAGATTTTAGAAGTATCCATATGATGTTTTAGATAATTATCATCATGTTCTTCTGTCTTAATGTGGTTAAGTAAATCATTGTTTAGAATTATTTTCATACAATCAAAGCATTGGAATAGTTTTTCATTGATCTGTAATATATTAAAGTATATATTTTAATAAAAGTTGATAGTCTACATAAATAAAAATAATAATTTCAAGTTATCTATATATTAATATGTGAAGCAACTTTGTACTCCTTTTTACTAAAATTGTGCGGATGGAGGAGTATGCAATTTCGTACAATATAGTATATAAAGAGAATAAACGAATGCTACATTTTTTTATTTATGCATAAAAATTCATTAAATCAATAAAAAAACATTACAAACCATGTATTTGACACACGCACGCACACGCACACGCACACGCGCACGCGCACACACACACACACACACACAAATACTTTTATATAATGTTGGTTACTTATTATAACATGTTACATCAACCTTACCAAATTTCACAATTTAAATAAAAGCGTATGACAGATGGGGTGATTCATGAAATTAGGATTCTAGATATCCTACTTGGTTATTGCACTTTAGAAAATTTTTGTAACTTACTTGGCGATAGAGAAAACTTTCATTTTTAACATATGTTTTAATCAATCTAATAATATGATCACGTTCTGAAATATGCTTGTCAATGCAATCAACTGTCATATTGCAAAGCAAACATTTATGCTTAATAATTCCATGCCATTCCCATTTTCTTAACACTTTGATCATACCATAATTATTTTTCACAACAACATATTCATTTTTATAATCCACATACAGTTTACATGTTGGGAATTTAGTTAATTTACTGTTAGAAATATGTCTGTCTTGACTTATATGTCTTGATATTTTTGATTTTTTCTCGATACGGTTGCAGAAGATACAATAATAATATATTCGAATCTGAAACAGATTAACGAATTAAGTAGGTGTTTTTATAAACATGATATTAATCCTTATCCATAAATACCTTATTCATCTAATTCATCATTTAATTTAAAACAAAATTGCCATTTACATAATTCAATTTCAATGAATATTTAGGAGATATGCAGTTTTAAACTAACATTGTAGCAAAATAATGATCAAGTACTGTGTGCGGCTTAATGATGTGCAAGGCCAGCGGGCAGTCATTATGAGTCGAAAATATTTTCACCTTCTACATAAAGAAAGTCATAGGTTAAGTTAGTAATAGTCGCGGGTAGAAGCCAGTGACACATACACACATAAAAATATAAAATAAGTTATAAATAAATTAATATAAACTATGTAAAACTATGAATGATATAGATAGAAAATGTATAGTTCCCGAGTTATTAATCTTTTTGTCAATCTAACCTCACTTCTGTTTTTCACTTATATATAAGATAAATAGTACCATACCAGTCGGTTCTGGCGCTTAGTTCTACACAAAACCTAACCTAACCGACTGTTTAAAACTCCACATATTTAAATTTTCTGATACATACAGTCTCCTATTTAAATAAATCCCATCCTTTTGAAAATGTACACTTTCTGGTGGACAAAAAAAGTCTCAGTGACAAAATTACCAGATCATTGTTGTGAATTTTAAACTTCGATAACTAATTGAATATGTATTTTTTCCACTCAAAACCAATTTCAGTTGTTATAAATAAGTCTTAAATATATTCCCAAACACATTAACCATTAAAATCATCCGTGGATATATATGTAAACCCAACCCCTATGCAGAAACATACACAACTTAATTTTATTTTTTAAGGGAGTTGGCGGGTATTGGAATTATATGACTCAATTATTTGACAGTGAAATATGTAATTTGTTACAATCAACAGATGCCAATGGTGTATGTAAACATAGTGAGGAAACATGCACATTATTAAATACAACATCATAAAATGATATATTTTTCATGCCCAAACCCAACAGTGGACTGTAATTATTACATACATCAAACTTCATTGAGTAATGTGTTAAACTTAAGAGTAATTTCAAATTACTACAAGAGACTGGGAAAATCATCTACATATCATTGTAGACTATAAAGTTTGGTGTTGACAATAACTTATTTTATATTAATTTGCCAACATATATTTCGCTTCTATAGTCTTAAAAAACTTAAGTATATAGAAATAAAAACTATGTTCTCACCAAAAAGTTGTTACAGAAAAAAACTTGTTCAATTATTATTAAAAATACAATTGTATTTCATATTACCTGATAAATGCCGTCCTCTTTGTATTCATCCAGGGGCACTGCATGAAACTTACAGTCGTCGTGATAACTGTTTTCAATATGTCTATCCAAGTCTTCTCTGTGCATGGTCATTCTACAAACAAGACAGTGAAAATCTGCTTCACCGCACAGTATGAAATTCTCATAATATTTCTTCATGATTGTTTAAGTATTTAATTATGTTTTATGTAACTATGATAAATATTACTATCATCATAAACTTCCCAATATAAATTCACTTTACAACACAACTTTTGTGGGTATATTTTTATTCTCGCAGTTTGTCTCTCCATATATTCAATAAACTCTTTGGTCTGTTTGATTTTGAAATTTTAAATTTAATTTGAAACTTGACGCGCAGGGTTACCAAATTCTAAAAATTAACACCACTACTTAGGCCACGTTCCACGTAAGGCTTACAACGACCACGCTCACGACCGCGATTTTTCCGTTCCACTTGCTTGCAGACGTTACAATACAATCTACTCCAGTGGAACAGAAAAATACACAATACATACTACATACAGAAATACACAAATATTATTGGTTGATTTGACAATCGTACCTTTTCAATATCCATCGATAGAGATAATACATGCTCTGTGGTTAACGCCAACTCGACCCACCTCTTAACATAGGTCGTTGTGAGCGCTGTGTGATCGAAAATGATGACGTCATTAGTATCGTTTTCGCCACGACTACAAACTATATATGTAAAGTACGACCGATGCGTCGGTGGCCGGTGGCAATACGGTCTTATATATAATACTATTATTTATTATTATTACATAACTCCAGATTGCTTTAAGACGCTCAAAATCACGTCTGCGACTTAGAACTTAGAATGTACACACTTCAATGGACTTCCATGACCAGATACGTTGTAAGCCTCGCCACTCGTCTGTCAGCCGTAACCTATACACACCTTTATTCTGGCTTAAAAGCCTAATTGCCAAACCATATATTTATTTTTTTAAAACTCTCTTACTCGTCTTGTTAGTTTTGTTGTTTCTAAAATTTATAGAATATAGATTCTTAATTAATTACTAATAAAGAAACTTAATGTGTATAGTTGGTTTTTATGTAACCAAGTTGTGGATATTAAAAGTGGATTGATATTAACTTAACGTTTTCATAAAAAAGCTTAAGAATGAGTAAACGCCGCCGAGCATCGTCAGTGGCAAGCCGTGGTGCTGATGGAGACGAAAGTGACGATGGCATTGAACTTAGTAATCCTGGACCGCCCCCTTCAAGGAAGAAGAAAAAATTAGACCCTGTATGTATATTTTTGTGCTGTTCCCATGTAGTATTTATCATCCAGCCCTTACGAATATACTATAATAGTTTTTGCCTATTTTTTATCAACCGGCCTGTATTGCATTCAATGTATGTATGTACTAGCACATACAGACATTGAAAGCACTAAATTGATATTAAATTACTTAACATTCAATTTGTGATATTCCACATATAAATAAGAAAAGCTTTTTAGGCTATTCATTTTCTTTATGTATACAGTTTATTCTGTAAATCATGTTTTCTGGTGAGAGTCCAAAGTCATCTATTATATTAATGTGCTCTGTGGTCCAAACTCATGTCATTGTAGTGAAACATCATGCATTAGCTACTAAATTACTATGTCTGACAATATCTGCCTACACATGAGTGTATTAAGAAGACACTGAAACTAAAATGTAAGCCTTTCTCCACAGCATCTGCTAGTGAACTTCAGCCACTTCATTGCCATGATAACATTTGTGAAGGAATTGCAATGCCAGCTCTAAAAAAATGTGATCACCTGCCATATTTTTAGCTATATTTGTGTTACCATACAAATTACTCTATTTATTACCCGCAAGAGTTAACTTGAGACCTGAGCAGAGTGCATGCTCCCCTCCTGACCCCTGCCTTACCACTCACGCCATCAATATGTCAGTACTTCGTGCTTACATCATCCAAGCAAAGTCTCAAGTTAACTCTCACAGGTTGTACTGGGATGAAATGTATCCTAAGTGTTGATAGGAGATATACACTTACTTCCTATTTTTTGTTGAGTGTCGTATAAATTCTTTCAGTAGTTTTTATCTAATGCTCTCAGAGACAGGTGAAAATTTGAACAGTTGCATTTTCGGATTTTGTTCGTTCAAAATAACCCCTTTATTGGTTATCTTTACTATATCACCTAAGAGACTTATTTGAATATATTGTACAGTTATATATTTATTATTAAAATTTAAGTAATCATACCATAATTATGTGTACCACCATCGCCCATTCTAATCAGCAATATTCTTGCCATGGGTTGTTTGGAAGAAATCACTTTTTAGTGTTAAGACTGCCCTTTGTACACAATTATAATATTACTAGTTTGTAAGTTTTCTATACTGGTGTAGAATAAAGTATTATCTATCTATCTAATAGTTTCGTGCAATAAGAAATTCTTGTTCTAGATACTATTGATTTGAACATCATAAGCAGACTGTTTTTTTCTAGGGAGAAATATGCCAGCAGCTTTATGACACAATCAGGTCCTTTAAGAAGGAAGATGGTACTCTATTGTGCGATTCATTTATAAGGGCCCCGAAAAGGCGTCAAGAGCCACAATATTATGAAGTTGTGTCACAACCTATTGATCTATTACGAGTATGTTTATTTTTTACGATTTTACCTAATTTATGTTAAACTAGCAGACCTGCACCCACTTCACTGGGAATCTGAAACAAATTATTAATCAAAATCTGATATACCCTATGTCATTTAGGGATAATGTAGCTTTCCACTAGTCTGGCTGGGCGTAACTCTGTTCTAAGTGTCAGCCTTTCCTATATAAAAGTGCGGGGCACATGGGAGGATGGTTTTAGTGGGTATTGTCTGTTGCCTGTGCAACTTTTGGAGTCTCCACACAAGCTGATTGATTGCGAGTGGGTTACAAAGCATGCGGTAACCCTATCGCATGCGATGTTGGTCTGATCCCTTGCCAGGACCCAGTATTGTGCATAAATAGCATTTGCCCCGCCTGAAAACAAGCTTTCTACTAGTGAAAGAGTTTTCAAAATCGGCTTAGTAGATCCAGAGATCCCCCTACAATGTCACAAATGTTACCTCATATAATATTAAGTATAGATATAGAAATGTTGCAAAGATGCAAACTTCAAAACTAAGTAAATTTTTTGCAATTTATTTATATAAATATGAATAGATTTGCTGTAGGTTAATGGTAGTTTTCCTCCAAGGAACTGACTTAACAGTTTCGAAATCCCATATTTGATAGTAACAAGCCTTGACACTTTTAATAGTTTACTTAATTTTGTGATTAAAGTTTTAATCATCATCATCATAATATTTAAGAGTTTAACCTTGTCATGGAGCCTACTGCAATCCTTTCTATTATTAGCCAGCTGTTTCACTTCTTTATACAACATGACATGACACCTACCCTTTTCTTTACTTGGTTGATAAAAATCCTTCAAGTCTTTCTTCCCTACCTTTTTCTACCTTCCACTTTGCCTTCTATTATCTTACAGAGAAGGGTGTCATGTCATAAATGTCCAAACATACTTCCTCTTCTTTTTTGTATGGTATTTAGAATTGCATGCTTTTTACTATGTTCAATTCTTCTTGATTGGTCTTGTTCTCCTTCCAGCTTATTCTTTCCATACATCTCCTACACCACATTTCAAATGTGTCTAGCCTTTCTTGATCCACATTTTTTTTAAAGTTTTAATATGGGTTATGTCTGATGTATGATTTGGGCCTATGAGAGTGGTTTCTATGATGTTTGTAGAGTCTAGAGGCTGCCACAAGTCATTATCTCATGTTATATACAAGGTTCAAATCTCATTGTAATGAAACACTTCTGTCTGCTAGACCCACTAATACTCATATATTTATCGTAAATTTTGAAGGTACAGCAAAAACTTAAAACAGACACTTATGAAGACATTGAAGAGCTGTCAGCGGATATAGAATTGCTTGTGAACAATGCAAAGGCTTTCTACAAACCTGACACTCCAGAATATAAAGATGCTATAGAACTATGGAAGTTGTTTGTTCAAAGTAAACAAGCTTTAGAAAGTGGTAAGTGCATAAACATATTTATTAAGAGTAAGTTTAAATGTAAGATTTTCATTTGTTATAGTCCTGGCATACACATTTATCACTTACTATTTCACACGAAGGTTTAAAATATACTTTTACAAGATTGTGGTTGACTTAATCATCTAAAGTTATCATCAAATATTATTTTCATTTCACTGTTCTGTCTAGGAATAGCACTAAAAATTACACTGCATACCAATGGCATGCACATCATTCTTCACATTATAAAGACCTATACAAATAATCTAGGTTAAATCAACAATATTTAGATGTACTTAAACATCGTTTTCAATCTCCCCATACAAATTTTCTGTATGTCTAAAATCTAGGTTAGTTTCATATTTTAGCAGTATAGATTTGTGACAGTTATAAGTCAGTATTTTCTATCAATAAATTAATTAATTAATTAAACAATAAGGTGATGAAATCAAAACGACAAAACTGTCCCGTACTGGATCTTCGAGCAGACGTTCAGATGTTGCGGAAGATCTATCAGAGACATCCACTAACAATGAGGAAGACAATGTTTTCGAGGAGCTTTTTAATACTGTAAGTAGCCTTTGTATTTTCTTTGTCTGCTTACTGTCTTAACATAAATACATATATATATATATATATATATAACATAGCAACACAGGTAGAGCAATAAGTTGAACAATAAATGATATGTTAACCAATAGAGTTTATATTACATTGCATCGGTGTTCCAACAAAACCTAAATGCAACCCAGAAACCATCACTATATGTATATAACATTCTAAGTAACATCTAGGTATTGACACCTAACCAAACTGACACCCAAGTTATGTATAATTGCATGGTTTGGCACTCATGATAAAACTTATCATATCTAAGTTATTTAGCTTATAGGAAAGTTATAAGGTGCAAAAATGTTTAACTTACACTAGCCAATAGATAGCTTTATAGTGCTTCAAATTCTATAGGGTTCAAATGGTCACCATTAAAATTGGTATAGACATTTGGACAATTTCCCTATTCTTTAATCCAGAATCAGTTAGAAAGCCACAACAACTGCGCTTAAAAAAGAAAGCATTATACTTTTGTTCTATGACTATCTTCTGCCCGCAACTTCGTCCGCGGAATAGTTACTTTGGGCTAACAATAAAACGATAAAAATCTTTTTAAATCTTAATGACTACATGCCTTTCACATCATAAATGCGCGCGCAATACTTGACCATTATTTTGCTGCGATGTTATTTTAAAACTGCGAATCTCCTAAGATATTCATTGAAATCGAATGATGTAAATGGTTTAAAAAAAATAATTAAATACTTGTTATGAATAACGTGTTTATTTGGATAAGGATTAATATCATGTTTATTAAAAACACCTTCGCAAATAATACATTATTTTAGAACAAATTTGGTTAGCATAAAATAGGTTTTTAGAACTGTTAAAGGGGAACAATTCTATCACATGATTTTTGCGAAACTTTAACTGTTTACGCAGCGCACGCAGCGGAAGCTCTCAAAAGGAAAAAAAACCCGATTTTGAATCATTCTTCATTAGTGCTCCGCTCCTATTAGTCTTAGCGTGGTGATATATAGCCTTCCTCGATAAATGGGCTATCTAACATTGAAAGAATTTTTCAAATCAGACCAGTAGTTTCTGAGATTAGCGCGGTCAAGCAAACAAACTCTTCAGCTTTATGTATTAGTATAGATGAACATGAAAAACATTTTGAGCCATCTATTTTGCTATAATTAGCCACTAGATGGATTATTTGGTTTTTCTCGCAAGGTGATGACAGCAAATGTGGAGGGTCGACCGATATACCCGGCTTTCCAATTCCTCCCGTCGAAACGACGTTATCCAGAATACTTCAGCGTCATCGACTCCCCGATAGACCTGAAGACGATCGCTCAAAAGATTCAAGGTGGGGAGTATACGAATCTCAACGAGCTGGACAGGGATCTGCAGACTATGTGTAGAAACGCTTGTAATTTCAACGAGCCAGGTAGTCAGATTTATAAGGATGCGAAGGCTTTGAAAAAGGTAAGTGTTTTTGAGGTATAGAAAGTGGCGAAAACAAAATGTATGTTCTTGTTATTTGACTTACGGTTCCAACACCTTCAGCTTTGATTTTGGCAATTGAGTCCAAAAACACAGAATAAAATGCTTAATTCAATCCAAATTATTATATGAGTTTTTGCAAATATGTAGATAATAGACATTACTAACTACCTTACACATAAAGCCATGTTGGTATCATTATCTTGATTATAGCTTTTAGGGATGGCTCGTTCGGTATAATGCCACATTCTTACAGAATTCTATGGCCCACGCCCGCTTCCCTCGTATCCTATCTTTCTTCTGTCCCTCCTATTCTATCTCTTTCCTATCCAAAAGGCCGGCAACACGTTGGTGTCACTCCTGGTGTTACAAACAGTTATAGACGACGTAACTACTTTTCATTACATGGGCCATCTGCGTGCCTGTCAACTTCTCATATTTTTTTTCACAATAATAAAACCTACTTCAAACTTAAAAGCAAGAAATAAATATTTTCTACGACATCTTGAAGTCATGAAGTGATTTTTTAAATAGCATTATTTTCTACTATCTAGTTGCTTGAATAGCTTTAGAAATAATATTTTAAGCGCCTTAGAAATTGTACTACTGGCATTACACATATACAAGTTTTGCCTTTCCAAGAGATAGGCGCTTGGCGCTCTGCAACAAGTGTTGCTCACGATCTCCGTGGCAGACACCCATTATATCCTCACTTGGTGACAATGAGACAACCTCAAGAATATATTCTCGAATAGAGAACAAATTTGACAATCGGTCCACAATTAACACAGAAATCGCGTAACAAACAAAAAAATATACAACCAAATTGAGAACCTCCTCCTTTAGCAAGTCGGTTAATAAATAAATATGCAGTACAATTTTTGGATTCAATTAAAATATTTTCTTAATTTAATTTTTGAAGGTAATACAAGTTCGCAAACACGAGTTAGAACAACATGGCAGGTGTGGCCCACCTAAGACGTCGGAGAGGATCCGCAGCAAGCGCACCTCTCGATTGGGTCCCGTGCCTTCCAGCCGGACTCTTGCAATCATGGACCCCCCAGGATCGGATACTGAGCCTGATGTAAAGGTAATATATCTTCATGGTAATTCCATGAAGGCCACGACACACCTTCCATAATCAAATTGATCGTGCAGAAGGTGATGTCAGGAGCCTTAAGAATAGACGAGCGTGCATGACAAGAGCTACGAATGTCAAAGAAGCAAGTGAGGTGTGTAAGAATGGGCCTGTGTGGCGCTCTGTTGTTCGTGCCTACCCCACAAGGGAACTGGTGTGAAGATATATATGTATGTATGTATGATAATTCCAAAAACTTTCAAGTAAACTTCTATGTAATAAAACTACGTTTTAACGGTTTTAAGCGCGGTAATTTATTTAGATATGATTTGTTGATATATTAAATTGAAACGTTTGCCGCGATTCTAGATATATATTTAATGTTTTTACAGCTTTATATGTAGTTTTAGATTTTATACAATTAATATTTGTGATGATGTTTAGACGTATGTAAGACGAGTGACATGAGTGATTTTAATAATATAATGTTTTGATGTAATGAGGTTTTATGAAGAAGTTGCGTTAGTAGCAAACAAGATAGATTAGGCTCCGTAGAGTAAATAATAACTATTAACAAAATTAAAATGAACAAGTTGGCGGTAGGCTTAATAAAACTTAAAAGATACTCATCGTTACTCAAACGTCGGAATAATACAAATCAAATAAATTACCGAGATTAAAACCGTTAAAAGTAGTTTTATTATGTATATTATAGTCAAACATCGCAGCTCTGGCGCTCCTTGGTTTGACTGTCAAATCTCAGGTCTGACAAAGTCTTCAAATGACGTTTTTCTGCCTTTGTCAATTTGTTGTTTAACCCAGGCGAAACTATTTTTTATTTTTATCCGTGCAGGAACGGAGAAAGAATACAATTTCCTGCGACTGGGCGGCCTGTCGTAAGAGGCGACAAAACAACCCACAGCGAGGTGGTAGGGCATTTGCCCGACTGAATGGCTACCACCCCTGGTCTAAAGTATGTCGCCATAGCAACCTTGAGTGGTGTTCCGGCATTAGTGACCAGGTTCCAGTCTCCCTTAAGAGAGCAGCAGCGCATTTGTAGCACCTTTGGTGTTGCAAATGTCCATAGGCCATGGTAACCGCTTTCCATGTGGGCCGTCTGCCTGTCTGCTGAATTCCTGCAATAAAAAAAAAAACTAATTTATACAGTCAACGCCTAAACTCAGGAAATTTGGGTTTGACTAGTCAGACCTCAATTAGATACTGAAATATGCTAGTTTGGAATCCTTAGCCTTATCCAATGAGCCACCACAAATACATATTATACAAAAACCCCCCAAAAAAATGTGATGTATGGATCATGTCTTTTGTATGTTCGAGAGTGTATCTGTTAACATTAAGATATTATTTCCAGCATTCGGAGGACAGCGGTGGCGAGAGTGACGAAGACAAAGTGGAAAATGAAGATTCCCCACAGTGGAAGTTATTAGAGACCGTCAAAAGCAATTTGGGGCCCAACGGTGAGTCTTATGTTAAGCCTTAAGATGGATGGGTGCAGATGTAAAGGTAGACCAAAAAAAGATGGATGGCTGCGTGAAGATGATATGATGATTTGTGGTGTGACAGAAGATGTATGTCAGAATAGAAGAGTGCGGAAGAAAAGACATGTTGTGCCGACCCCAATTATTGAGATATGGTGAAAGAAAAGAGAGAGGTGAGTCTTATCCACTATAATATATATGTATGGGATTGTTTATATATTGTTATTTATTTGTATATTAAATTTAAAAAACATTTTTTTTTGTGTACTGGCAATATTCTATTTTATCTGGTGTCAATATTAATTGTAATGAAAGTGAATTATCCATGTTATTTTAATGTTGATCTAAGTCTAAAATACACTAAAAATAACTAAATATGGATATAACAATACCAAATTTCACATGATTTTTAAACTTTACCAAGAATGTGTAGCAGAATTTAAAGCGAAAATATTTTCACCATAATTTGGTGATGTTTACCAAAGAATCACTGATATGACAGGTTTGTAATGGTTTGATTAGCTTCTTTTAAATGAATAATTGCTCCATTGAAAGTTCAAGCTCCAAATTTTGTATCGCAAACTATCCCTTCTCCTGGGATGAAAAATATCCATGTACATTGTCCATTACACAACATATCGAGGGCTTCATAACAAATGGGCGTACAAAAGTTCAGTTTTACACAAAGGACATAATTGTATATAAAACAAAATTAGTTGATTATATAAGGCTGAAATTTGGAATACCCATCTATTTAGATACACTTGTATACTGGTAAGATTTTAACTTAAATTGTAACATGCATAGACTTTAGTAAACAACAACAAAATGGCATTTTTTCGTATACGCCCAAATGGGCGTATATTTATATATTATATATTTGTTATGAAGCCCTCGATATGTACAAAATACAAAACCGATCCAGTACGCCAGTAGTTTTTCCGTGAAAGCTTCACAGATAGATAGACCGAGCTATCGGTATTTTTTTTATAAGTGATGAATTTATATATCTATAAACTTGAGAAATGGTTAGTTCCAATACGAAATTTCATCCCCTATTTCAACCCTTCCTAGTATTATTTTTATGATAAAGAGTAGCAGCCTGTGTCAAGTCTCGTCTATCATTTGTATGGAATATTATACTGAGTCAACCAAATCGGTCCAGTAGTTTTCCTATGCAGGTGTAACAGACAGACAATTACTTTCATATCTATATACATATAATGAAATTGTAGAGGTCAAAACAATGCTAAAAACCGGGTCAGGGGGATGTAAGAAGTAAAATAGAACTAATTTGGATTTTTTATTTGTTTGTTTCTCTGTTTATCGGTTTGTCTGTTTGTACCGGCTAATCTCCGAAACGACTGGACCGATTTAAATGAAATTTTGTATGGTGGTAGCTTATACCCCTGTCAACATATAGGATACTTTTGATCCCGAAAAATTAAAGAGTTCCCGTGGTATCGTTAAAAAACCGCACCGCGCGGTAGAAGTCGCGGTAGTGTTAAAATATGATTATGTCACAATGTAGTTTTGTTCACGGGTTGGTCCCGATAGGTGTCGCTGTTATCGGCATATCGATTGAAACTTTTCCGGGCAGGACGACGTCTGCCGGGGCAGCTAGTTTGTAATATTAATAGGGATATAGTTATAATGATAAGATATGATTTATTTAGGTAAATCTCTAGCCGAAGCGTTCTGGAAGCTTCCATCGCGTCGTGCCTATCCGGATTACTATAAGGAAATCAAGAACCCCGTTTCACTAAACCAGATCAAAAACAAGATACGTCGCGGCAACTACGGAACGCTGTCCGAGTGGCCGGCGACATGAATATTATGTTTGAGAATGCGAAACAGTATAATGTGCCGACGTCAAGATTGTATAAGGATGCTGTCAAGTTACAACGGTAAGTGTTACCTATTGTTGTATTATCATGTTACGAGTTTAGCGGGAGCCGAATTAAAATGCCGTTAGAATTATTATAGAATTTAAAACTATACAAACACGTATAACACAGATACAAATATAACCGAACATAACAAATCGAACGTAATGCAGAGGGTCGTTATTCAATAAAACGCGCAAAGTCACTATTTGATTCCCGAATGTAAAACGTCACGCTCGTATCGTAGTGTTCGCTCGACTGCCCCCCTCTCTCCACCAGGTCGTCGTTTTATACTTAACAAATGCAAAAGAATCCGCAACATCTAGCTAATGATGCTAATGAGCGAGTACAATAAGACTATAATAAGAAACGTATGCCAATAAATAAGTGAACAAAAGAAAACGATCATAAATGGATTACAATTAGTTCAAATGCCGACAGGTAATAAAGTGTGCTTTTACAGATCTGTTCATAGAATTTGTCTTTGTCGGCGACTATGTTGTAACTGTATACTATGTATATATGTATATATATATATATACAAAGCAAACACACAGTTTTTGTAAGGAAGGTTAAGAAGGGAATTTCTAGTTGATTTAGAGAAATAAGTTTTCTAGAACTGGCAGCTCTAATTCGATTCGACATTTCAACATAGCGGCCGTAGTTCCATTTTTTCCATTTCACAGATGAGTTCGCCGGACTATACGCCGAAACCTAATTTAAAAAAGTTTAAGACGCAAAACATATATTTAAATCTGCTGTTTGTCGCTCATAAGTTATCAAAAATTTGAAATACTCAATGTCAAGTGTCAAAAACAAGTCTTAGTGTAGTATTCGTAGTATGTAGTAGTCGATATGATTACATGTTTAGTGTAGATATGTCCAAAAAAACGTGTGCATCTCGGGACCGCTGCTGTATGCGTGAGGGAAAGGGAACCAAGACAGACTGGCGCCGTAACGCGTTACGTAACGAAGCGGCTTACCCTCCCATAAGAAGTTATCACTTCAATAAGTTTTAAAATTTTAGGATAATGCAACAAAGAGTTCAGGAGTTACTCGACATTGTGCAATCTTCATCAAGTGACGATGAAAGCCTTTCATCTGTGAAAAATCAAGCTCAAGTTCAGACTCCCAGGCCCAGAGGTATTTAAGTTTCAAATTTATATTATAACTAGCTACAATTTCAGAATCTTTTTATATCTTATCCTAAATAAACATTTTATTCCTAAACTTTTTTATTATCATTTTATCAAGGTCGTCCTCGCGTGAACCCATTAACAGTACCGGCGTCATCTCCAGTACTAACGCCGACATTGTCGAACAAATCGAATCTTCCATTAAAGAAGAAACTGCACTACATTTCAAAGCAATTAGTCGAATTCACGTGTTCAGATGGAAGGCAACCAATGTTGTTGTTTATGGAGAAACCGAGTAAAAAACTATATCCTGAGTACTACAATGTGATCGATAAACCCATTGATATGATCACTATTGAAGCTAATATCAAGGTAAGAGATTTAATGTCAATCCCTTAAGGTAAGAGATGTATATCACGACCTCGTAAGGTAAGAGATGTATATCACGACCTCGTAAGGTTAGAGATGTATATCACGACCTCGTAAGGTTAGAGATGTATATCACGACCTCGTAAGGTAAGAGATTTAATTTCATAATCTCGTAAGTTTAATAGCCCCTTTGACTCCATGACGTATAAATGGATTTAATGAAAGAAATTTAATGTCACAGATACAGACTACCTGCTGTCTCAGAAACAATCTTGAAGGTAGCGAAAGACGAAATAGAAATATCTCTATACAATCTATAATTTTCAAGTTGCGAATTAAAGGAATATCATAAATGAAAAGGAATGTATTGGTTCCAAAACAGTATATTACAGATTACTTTTGAAAGTCATGAGTCTACCACCGCTTTCATGGCAATTTTAGTTACTGTTAAAGGTTAAGAAGCAACCCAACAAAATTCTTATTATGTTATAATAATTATTATTTACACAATTTTATGATATTTTTAAATAATTTTGAACTAACACAAGGTTTAACTAAATAATTTGATTCTATTATTACTGAAAGAGCTTGGTGCGATCGCATTTCTTAACACATCTGCGTTTTTACTTCGTTTAGGTGTATTGAAAAATGCGATAGAAAACTCGGCCTTAGGATCGATTTCTCAGTAGTCAGACAAAAGTTATCAATCGATTCAATTATGACCTGAGTGAATTCAAAAGTGTAACAAACATTCAACTGTTTTATTCATGCTACTGACATTTTAAATTTTTCCATGTTGACGATAAAATTCGATGAATGAACGGCCTGCTCGGTGTTGCCTATAAAATAAAATAATTAGTAAAATACATATAAATACAAATAAAATAATATATATATATATATATATATATATATATATATATATATATATATATATCCAGTTGTGGTCATATAATTAAGAACGATTTGAAGCTCTAGAAGTTTTTTTATTTAAATCGTGCCATACACAGAGATGTATACCTTCTGAGAAGCAACTAGTTATGTTATAAAATAGCCACATTACTAGAGCAACGTAAAATTAATAGTTGATAGCATATCCTAATTTTAGGCTTTTAATTACTGCTTTACACCGGCGAAGCATTGACTCTATTAATTTTTGACATATTTTTGCACTTACCTGTTTGTGAATTTTAGAAATGAATAATAGCTATACGAGTGCATAGAGAAGAGCTGAACGCACGTACTTCAGTCGGGATTGGCTCGAGTCTGTTGCCGCGCGACTACCGACCGTGCCATACATTCGATTCTCTAAGCAACGGTTAACTTTCAAACCCTCAGAACCTTGTTTAATTCTCGTTTGGACGATCGAATGTCGTATCCGTTACACATATTATACTCTATTCTATGAATAACTTTTAGGTGGGGATTGAAAAATTGGCCCTTGGTTTAAAAATGTATTCGGACGAAGTCGTAGGTTAATGTAATATATATACATAATAGTTGGTATATTAGATACAAATATTTTCTGCTGGTTAAATATACAAGGAATAAATGGTGTACATAGAGATCTGAATCTTCTGATATGAAGCGAAGCTAAAAATAGATTGTAAACATTCGATAACATGGATATTTTATCCCAAAAATTTACAGAACGATCGATACAACTCAGTAGAGGAGATGGTGTCAGATTTTCGTCTTATGTTCTCAAACTGCCGCCAATTCAACGAAGAAGGTTCAATGATATACGAAGATGCGAACCTTCTGGAAAGAGTTTTGAATGAGAAGTTAAAAGATCTGACTAGTGGTTACGAGAGGAGAACACCATCGAGAAGTATTAAATCGGTTAAATCGAGGCAATTGTCGCCGTTTGAACAGAAATTGCGAACTTTGTATGACGCCATTCGGGACTATAGAGACCCTAAAGGTGAGTGCTAATAATCCAGTCGTACAATTGCAGAACTCTGCAAATGTTTTCTAAGAAATTTTAGAAAAAAGCACCAAAAACTACACTTTAAAAACTACAATAACACGCTTCGGAAATTATTGGAACGAAGTTCCTTATCGCACATTACTCGGTAAATGGGGGCTAGAAGAAAAACGTTTTTGCGAAAGAAAAACTGCAATGTAAATTATTATACAATTTCTAACTTTAAAGCAGTGAAATAAAACCTAAAACAATATCATTAATGTAATATACACTGTTTTGAAAATAGAAGGTCTTATAATAGCTCTTATTACTATACAACTTCTTCAATGGTATGATGATAATAAAATAATATAAATACATTCAGTTAGTCCTTATAAATGAGTTTGATTAAATATTAGCTGACGCATGCCCACTTTGCTGGCCATCAGAAAAAAAATTACAATCAAATATATCCTATGTCACTCAAGAATAATATAGATTTCCACTGGTGAAAGAATTTTCAAAATCGGTTCAGTAGATCTAGAGATTACCCCCTATAACGTTACAAATTCACAAACTTTACCTTGTAGTGGATGCACTTACCACGTTTAGCCGTAGATAATTTTATATTATATTTTTACTTGAAATGTACCACGATCCTGGTTACCACACGCTCAGGCTTTCAACTCATTTATTTGCTTACATTTATAGTATTTCAATTTATTTCTATGGAAGTTTTGTAGTAGATAAAACTTGTATTTTAACCTATTCTCATTTGTAAACAAAAGCCGGTCAAGTTCAAGGTCAGCCTTTTGGCATTTGAGTTTGACGTTTGACAAGTGCTATCGCACAAAATACATAGCAACAACATTCTGTTAATCTACCGTATATTTTCCATTCATGTTTAAATCATAATTTCTAATCATAAAACAAATTACATATAAATATCTATTTCAATTTTCTTATTTATTTAATTTAATTTATCAACTACATAATTATATTCTATTTTGTTACTCAATGCCTATATGCCTATATTAGCCAGGTCGTAAGGATTTGACCAACCAATGAGAGACGAGTATAAAAGTCGCTCTCATTGGTGGGAATTCAAAAAATGAAAAGAGGACACCGTTTTTGAATTGAGTTAGGAAGAGACCATTTTGTACGACAAAAAGATACGTACAAAAAGTGAAAATAAAAAGCCAGTTTAAGATTGAAGTTATATTTATTCAAGAACCTTACATTACAATAATAATATCATAGCACACTCTTCAACCTCTTTATAATATTTTTTTTTACAGCTAACCGTCAATTAGCTTTAATATTCATGAAGCTACCAAGTAAAACCGAGTATCCAGATTATTACGAACTGATCAAAAACCCAATAGACATGGAGAAGATTGCCCACAAATTAAAAAATAGTGGTTACGCCTCTGTGAATGAATTGGCGTCAGATTTTATATTGATGTTCGACAACGCTTGCAAGTACAACGAGCCGGACTCGCAGATCTACAAAGATGCCCTCATCCTGCACAGAGTTTGCCTACAAACTAAGCAAATGTTGAGGTAAGTAATGAATTAAACATTCATGAACAACCTTACTAAGCACACATACACGCAACCACGCATACGCTCACACGCGTGCACATATACACGAACAAACACAGGCTCGGGTATGTTTTCATACTCATTTGTATGAAAACTTGCACATTATCGTAAAATTTGGTACATTTGAAAATTTCCATAACACTTCCGTCGCCTATGGACATTTGCAACACCAAAGGTGCCACAAATGCGCTGCTGCTCTCTTAAGGGAGATTGGAACCTGGTCCCTAATACCGGAACACAACTCAAGGTTGCTATGGCGACATACTTTAGACCAGGGGTGGTAGCCATCCAGGCGGGCAAATGCCATACCACCTGGCAAACACTTCCAGTCCTCGACATCTCAGCATTAAATCTAAGTTGTGTTTGGAGTGATCGAATGCAGAGGTCGGCTCGCCTACTTTTTTCTTTTTAACCGACTTAAAAAGAGGAGGTTCTCAATTCGTCGGGATCTTTTTTTTTATGTATGTTCACCGATTACTCCGTGATTTATGATCAGATTTCCGTGATTCTTTTTTTGTTTGACGCGGAATAGCTTCCAATTGGTCCCCTAAAAAATTTACATGGTTTGGCCCAGTAGGTTTCATTTTATGAACACTTTTTATGAAAAAAAATCCTTTTCGTTCCATATGTACACCAATTACTCTGAGAATACTATATTTTGAAAATTACTAAGCACAGACTTTAATATGTTTTAGATAATATATATTAATAATAATAGCTTTAGACATACATACATATATAACTTCACGCCAGGTCCCTTGCGGGGTAGGCACGAACAACAGAGCGCCACACAGGCCCATTCTTGCACACCTCACTTGCTTCTTTGACATTCATAGCTCTTGTCATGCAAGCTCGTCTGTTCTTAAGGTTCCTGACATCACCGCTTTAGAAATAAGTTATTTTATACTTTTTAGTTTTTGAATTGGGTTTTTTTTTACTTCAAGCCATCTTCGGTATCTCTTGTACTGAGATCATCATTGTATGTATGCTTGTATACATCATCCATGAGGTCAAGTCAGCATTTCTTTGGCATATCCGTTCTCCCGGGATCTGGCGGAGGCGGCATGGCTAGATATTTGTAATCGGTTTCATCACACTACCAAAATCCGCATAAAGTCTCATTACATTTAGAAGATATTTTTTCTTATTCTTAGGGAAGACGAAGACACAGTACCGGACGTTCCTGCAGCAGTGCAAGAGTTGCTTTTGAATCTGTTCACCAGCGTGTACAATCATCAAGATGAAGAGGGAAGGTAATAGTACATTATAGTACTAGTGTGTAACATTGGTGATTACCGCCGAGGCGCCATTGAGACCCGAGCCGTAGGCGAGGTCTTAAGAGAGCCGAGGACGGTAATCATCAATACACACGTGTATTATACGACGTTTTTTAAAACAATTGTGAATAAAATAACAAAAAAAAACCTCATTTTATTTAGTAGATAACAGTTTTCCTATGCGCGCGCATTGCGATCGGCCACAGACTAAAGGTAAAAGGTTTTTTTTATTTTCCGCGCATAGGGTTTGCGCCTATTCTGCCACGTACAAAAT
This sequence comes from Dendrolimus punctatus, assembly GCA_012273795.1. NCBI lineage: Eukaryota > Metazoa > Arthropoda > Insecta > Lepidoptera > Lasiocampidae > Dendrolimus > Dendrolimus punctatus. The sequence continues at coordinate 9,752,201 of CM022549.1, forward strand.
GGGGAATTTAAAGTTCTCTTTTATTACAGAAAAAAAAAGTTATATATGAGTGAAAGTTTTATTTATGAAACACGTACGAGTTAAAATTATCTATTTAAATAAGAAGCTGCATGAAATAAGCAAGCAGTAGGAACATTAATTTATTTGTTCTATAGAACACGATCTTTTTTTTTGAATAAAAACTTTTTTAAGAACAAAGCAACTTAACCAATAAAATTTAAAAAAAATCTATATAACTCACTAGTGAGTTCTTTTTTACTCACAGTTTGATAATGGGTGTCATTCTGTGCCTAATCGCGGTGACCATAGAGCCACTTTATGAGCAAGTGTGTTGAAAATATTTTTAAACTGACTGGTTCTTTTTATCACGTATAGGTTCGCTTTTGACCATTATCTCGATTTGAGTGGAGATATGGTCTAAGATCGAGTACTTTACTTAGAAGGTATCTATTCACACGAGACTTGAAGACACCCAGGTTGTAGGTTTCGGGACAAACAGACTCCGACTGTACACTGTGTGGACGTGAGTGTATAAAATGTTGTAGTGAAATTTAATTTTTAAGTTTGCCTGATAAGATTGAATTTAATAACTTTAAATCATTATAATCAATTCATCCTCAGGTCTGTTTTATTAGTTGATTAGCTTAAGTATAAATCACGTATGCCATGCTAATTTATTTATGAAAATAAATTTAAGTTTATTATAAAAAGTGCTTTAATCACAATTTACACTAATATTATAAAGAGGAAATATTTCTATTTTTGTAAGTTTGTAATGAATAAACTCAAATTGGATCGATTTTAAAAATTCATCATCTGACCATTATCTCTATGTAACATAGGCTATATTTAACTAAAATAATCGGGTTGTACATTTTTTCAAGGCAGGACAACATCTGCCGGGATCGCTAGTGTGAATTTAAAAAAATAAAGATTATTTATGCTTACGAATTCAGTACTTATACCAAAAAATATTCAACAGCGAAAAGTATTTAAATGTAATAAAAACAAGGGGAGAAAATCGACACCATGCTACTTGTAAGGAGTATTTAAGAAATGTTTTAATGTATTAAAATATTTCTTTAATTCTAAAGCGAAATCAAATGTAAATTGATTAAGAAACCCGATTTTCCAAAAGTGAATAAGTGCTTCCCAAGATATTTCAATACACATCACCGAAAATGTTTAAAAAATATTATTATTAGAAGTAATATAATACTTATTGGAATCAAATACCCTATTTTGATTCAGTTTTAACTGGTTTTGGTAAGCATAAGCAGACGCTTAGGGAGATAATTAATTTACAAACATTCATTTAAATCGAAGTCAATTGAAGACATGAGTGGATGAGGGTGATAAGTCGCATAATTCCTATTCTGAGTAAATCGAGATAAAAGTTTTACTTTTATTTTAAACTGAACTGAACTTAACACCTTTTTCAACGTTTTATTTTTTAAATATGCCTTATATCTATGGTCTAAGGTCTGTAGTCATTTGGTATCGACCTTCATCTACGAAAAAAAATCAAAAAACCAAATATGCGACATATCACCTTCATCCACTCACGTCTTCAATTGCTAGTAATAAAACTACGTTTTTACGGTTTTAAATGCGGTAATTTATTTGTTTTTATCTATATTTTTCTAAGTGGCGCAATTTTGTTTTTGTTATTCACGGAAGATAAACATGTCAAGTGTCAACGAGTATTCTTAAAGTTTTCTGCAGTCTACCGCCAACTTGTTCATTTTAATTATATAGTTTTAATTTGTTTATGGTTATTATTTACTCTATGAGAGCCTAATCTAATTTACCATTCGCATGTTATGGCTTGAAGAGAACAAGCGGTGCAAGAAACTCTTCAGCAAATATGCCTAGCTCTAATAATTTTATATAATATTAAAATGGGTGCAGGAAAAATAAAACGTAGTTTTATTATGTATACAAGTCGCGTAAATTTAAGAAAATATCATGCAATTGCTCAGTTTGGAAATTGTACAGTCAAGTTCATTAATATATATGCATTGACAAGGATTCAAAATATTGTATGCAGTAGAATGTTAAAAAATATCTTTACAGTCAAACAAATCAATAATTTGTGGTCAACTTTAAGATTCATTTATATGTGACAGACTCCGTTCAATAATATATATGCATTACGATCATAATTATGTGTGCAGTGACGGATTCATAAATATTTTGAATACGGTTTACGTTTAAACTTGTCTATATTGTCAAAAATTAGATTTCATGAAACCTTTCAAACTCTTTAGTCAAAGTTTGCGATTAGTAACATTAGTTACTGGTCGAAAAGATAAATTTGTTTTTTTCAAAGATAAAGTGTTCATGCTTATGAGACATTTAGCTGATATTTCTAAAAGATAAATTAAAATTTCATCTTCTTTATTTTTTATTAAAAATGTATAGAATTGATGAACACACAAAACATAAAATAGTGTGTATGTGTGAGGAAGGTATTCCTAAAGCAAATATTGCCGAAGAATTGGGAATATCAAGAAATACTGTTTCTTTATGGTGTAGAAGGTGGCTGGAAGAGGGTGATGTAAAAAGACATGTGTCGTTTGGTCGACCCAGAAAAACAACATATGAACAAGATCAGCAATTGGTGGAAAATGTTCGAAACTCAAAATTTATCAGAACATCTACATTTGCAACAGAGTTCGGTGTATCCCAATTAACTATACGACGACGACTGAATGAAGCCGGACTTCATCACAGAATTCCAGCTAAAAAACCTGTATTGACAGAAAGGCACAAATTATTGCGTTTAAATTTTGCCAACAGATATTTAAACTATGATTTTGAACACGTCGCCTTCATGGATGAAAAAGTATTCGTTTCTGCAGCTGACGGACGAATGTCTTTGTATCGTATGAACAATACGCGATATAAAGAAGAAAATATACTTCCAAATAGACATAGTGGACGTATTACATTAGCGTTTTGGGGGTGGATTAATTCAGGGGGACCCATAGAACTTTGTGAAGTGCCTGGTCGTATGAGAAGTAACGACTACGTAGAAATTTTAAAAGATGTTTTTTTACCATCAGCCAAAATAGTTTATCTTGACAACCACAGAATAACTTTCATACAGGACGGAAGTTCTATTCATAATTCGAGACTAGTTCAAAATTGGATTGCAACAAGAGACGATTTAGAATTAATTAAAATCCTACCACGAAGCCTAGATCTTAACCCCATAGAGAATCTATGGGGGTTAATGATCCAAAATTGGGATAATAGTGAAGCCCGTACACAAGAAAATTTAAAGGCTCACGTTCTTTCCATCTGGGATAGTTTTAGAAATCGAGATTACTGCCATAAAATGATTAAATCAATGAGGACTCGATTACAAAATGTCATTGACGTAAATGGATCGTACACAAGATTTTAAAGTAATACTCGCTTTAAAGTAATACGGCGTAAACATTCTGTAATCGAGTCCTCATTGATTTAATCATTTAGTGGCAGTAATCTCGATTTCTAAAACTATCTTCGTGGTGGGATTTTAATTAATTCTAAATCGTCTCTTGTTGAAATCCAATTTTGAACTAGTCTCGAATTATGAATAGAACTTCCATCCTGTATGAAAGTTATTCTGTGGTTGTCAGGATAAACTATTTTGGCTGATATTTTTATCCCGGAAACTATCCCATTTTTCGGGATAAAAAGTATCCTATGTTCATTCTCGGCATCAAAAATATATATATACTGAGTTTCAGCCAAATCGGTCCAGTAGTTTTCAGTGAAAACGGAACAGACAGACAGACAAGAGTTACTTTCGCATTTATAATATTAATAAGGATGTATTAAAGTTCATTGAAATGTTTTTATTTTGTTGATGTTCCATTCAATTTTTGGTTAATAATTTTAAGAGATGTTAGTTCTTTTTTAGTTTCGTAGTTACAGAAAAATAAATAAGTTTTCCAAAATCTTATCTTTTTTTAATTTGTATACTTTATTCTGCAAGTACCGAGTTAAGTAATACAACGAGAACACATTGATATTAATCATAATCCTGAAAACGCTAGCTAGTTACGCGACGTTGCCCAATGGGCAGTTGCACGTATTGGCAACGATGCATTATTACTTGCATATAAAGTACTGCAAAATGAATTCTAGGAAAAAGGCAATTTGAGTGAAATTCTCATATCTATAAGATATTTATGAATATTTGTCTAGTAAGATATTTTTGAATCCTATGCTATTGAGTTATATTTGATCATATGGCTGGTCACAAAATATTGTAAAGTGTCCAGGAATATATTATTGAACCAATCACATGATGATATATTAATGAACTACAGACTGTAAAGATATTTTTTAACATTCTAGTGCATACAATATTTTGAATCCTTGTCAATGCATATATATTAATGAACTTGACTGTACAGCTGCTGTATGATATACATACAGGTCAAACTTGTAACAATGTGTTAGAAAATAGAGTTATATTGGCGAATCTGACTTGCACAGTGAATCATTGTTGAAATTTAAGTTAAAAATACACTTTCAGGTGTTATTCGGACAGTATGGCGGAACTTCCGGAGCACGACGAAGCGGCGAACGGCGAGAAAGTGCGCGCAATATCATTGGATTTGGTCAAACGGAGGCTGGATAAAGGATTGTACAAGAGACTGGACCACTTTCAGCAAGACATGTTTGCTGTATTTGAAAGGTAAGTTATTATATATATCTATCCGTGCAGGAATGGGGAAAGAATACTAATTCTTGTGGCCAGGCAGTCTGTCGTAAGAGGCGACAAAACAACTCATAGCCAGGTCGTAAGGTGCTTGTCCATCTGCACCGGTATTACTACATTCCTTACTCCATTTGTAGCACCTAAACGCTGTTGTGCACCAACTTTTAACCAATGATTAAAATAAAATAATCACTAAAAAAATATTTTTTTGGTATATGTTATATATATTTTTTTTATTGCAGGATTTCAGCAGACAGGCAGATGGCCCACTTGTTGGAAAGCGGTTACCGTCGCCTATGACATTTGCAACATCAAAGGTGCTACTAATGCGCTGCTGCTCTCTTAAGGGAGACTGGAACCTGGTCACTAATGCCGAAACACAACTCAAGGTTGTTATGGCGACGTATTTTAGACCAGGGGTGGTAGCCATCCAGGCGGGCAAATGCCCTACCACCTGGCTGTGGGTTGTTTTGTCGCCTCTTGCGACAAGCCGCCCGGCCGCAGGAAATTGTATTCTTTCTCCGTTCCTGCACGGATAAAATCCACGATCCGATATAATCCACGATCACTCGCATCCCGACATTAAATGAATGGTTTGTACTAAAAATGTATGCATAAACAGTGATTATTTAATTTTAGTTGTTGGTTAAATATCGGTGCACACCAGCATTAGTGTTGCAAATGTTCATAGGCGACGGTTATTACTTTCCATCACAGTTGAACCACTAGCCTGTCTGTTGTACACCAGCAATAAATAAAAACATTTTTTTACACTATACCAGAATCCAACTGGTCATGTTATACGGGTCTGAACATTGGGCCACTAAAGTATTAGTCCAAAAATGCCTCCACTCACCTGAGTATCTCTGAGATGAGGTGTTGAAATGGATATGCGGTGTTACAAGAATGTATAAGGTTAGAAATGAGTAAGGGCATTTCAAAAGTCGCACTTGTGACTGAAAAATTGAGAGGAAGAAGGAATTCCTGTGACAGAACTGCAACAAGAAGATTGATGGATACAAATGTAAAGGTAGGCCAAAGAAGAAATGGGTGGATTATGCGAAGGATGATATGATAATTTGTGGTGTGATAAAGGATGTATGCGAGAATAGAGGAGTATGGAAGGAAAATACATGTTGTTCCGACCCCAAATATTTGGGAGGTTAGGAAATAGACATCGGAGAAAGATCACCTTCGCCCACTTGTAAAACCATTTTACATAAGAAAAGATTGTTTATAGAAGGGTTATTTAATGTAAGGAATATCACTAAATTATTTCACAACACTTTTGCTTAAATTTATCCACTAATTGTAGATTGTAGATGTAAGGTTTTTTTTAATTTAAATGTCTTTGTTTTGTTTTCATTTTTTATTTGTTTTTTTTAAATTTTTCTTTCTATTCTTTATTGCCAAAGTTCCTTATTTAAGCTGTAAGGTTTTAAAATTTAGCAACAATTTTTTTTTATAAATAACACTTGAATAGCATCTTGTTAAGATTTAATGACACATTAATTTGCTCTGCTAAAAAATTTCTTGCTAGCCAAGTGTAAGTATCTATCACCAGATATAAATAATTAAAATAGTGAAAAAAATGATGAACTTTCATCGAGGTCATTTGGAAATTTTCTTTATACAGGGCACGTCGTCTATCCCGTACAGATAGTCAAATATTCGAAGATTCCGTGGAATTGCAGGCATATTATGTGGACCAAAGAGATACTCTATGTAGGGGCGCATTAATTTCACCAGCGTTGACCTTCACAAGAGATACCCTCACGACTAGCGTGGAGCTGATCAAGCAGTGCAAATTGCTCCAGGAGAATGATGATGAAGATGAAACGAGGTACATAGTAACTTAAAATATCTATCTATAATAATATTATAATATAGACATAGGCACACAATGCATATGCACTTACTCACAACACCAGCATGTATTAGATACACTCTACATTACTATAAGTTTAGTATTAAAGTTAGAATAAATTAATAACATAAGTTATTCGTAAGGTACACCACCACACTAATATCACTAAATTAATGTCACACACAATAGTAAAAATAACCAATAAGCGTGTGTAAATTCTAAAAACTTTCTTAGAAATTAAGTTGTTAAAAAGGGTACGGAACTCGAGTCCGTAGAGTTGTTAATTTTTTTAATTAAATATTGAAGCAATTTATAAACAAAACATCTACAATAAACTATATAAACGACGGTCAACACATTGCGCCAATTTTTAGATTTCTTGTCTGTTTGTTTGGGATTCACAAAACTACTGGACCTATTCAAAATCAAATCAAATCCTAGTTTTCTACATGAAGCATTTAAGGTATTGTTGGAACAGATATAGCTATATTACTAATATGCTTGATTTATTTTAGCCCTTTGGTGGCGAGATAGTCGTTTTCAGTCATGAAGAGTGTTAGGCTGAGGCTACTCTTGAATTATAGAGTGGAACAATCAGAATAATTTAAGGTTCAAAGACGTTTTTTAAAGAGTTTTGAAATATGGAGTATTTATTGGCTATGAAATAATTTTGGTAGTCTAATTGACCTTTACCAGTGTAGAGATTGTGTTTGACTGAGCTCGAACTGATTTAAATGATATAGATCGTGTCTCCTTAGTAGACAGCTATAAATTCAAAAAATTACTTCACTACTTTGCTTATTACGTACATGTATGTACAATATTTTTTGTTTATATATTGTATTTGTTTATCCAGATCGAGTACAGACGACTCGATACCTCCCGGGGAGGCGTCCCAACAGGCCCAATACAGCAGAGGCGAGTTTGTGTACGTCACTCCGGAGAAGGGCAATAAGGAGCCGGGCATCGTGCAAGTGGAGCGCGTTTTCACTAACAGTGACGGCGTGCCTATGTTTTTCGGATATGTCTATTTTAGGTATGGTATTATTATTTATTTCATTGGGATACATTTGAGATTAGGACTCATTCACACATTGTAGAATCATCATTAGTTCCATATCGTGAAAATCATGATCAGAAAATTTTATTTCTTAAATGACATACAAGCTCTTATGATTATATTTACAGGTTTTGAATCGTGAATACTAGCGAATACGTTCATAAAATATGAATCTGTACTGAAAAATCGCCTAAGCTCTCTTTTACGCATACATCTGTCATTGATGATTAATTAATTCATTAATGACGGGGGTTAATAACGAATCGTGAAAGAATATATGTTCGCATTTATTAACCCCCATCGTTACTTAATCAAATCTATTAAAATAATTCGTGATAAATAAAAACTACTGGGGGGCCATGCTCGTGTAAAGTACGAGCAAAATATGAATGCGTCTCTGAAGTTTGCACACATCCTGGCGCATAACGCAATAATAAAGTTCACGTAGTACATACAGAACTGAGAGGGATGTGTTGCGCTCTCGCTCGGCAGCTATCCGGATTAGCATGTCATCTCTTTTGCACTGCATCTGTCATCAGTCAGAACCAGAGTAAACTCACAGCAACTACAGCTAACTTACCCGAGGTGCATTTAAGTTTTGCATGTACCGTATTAATTTTTCTTACGCAGCTTACCCAAGTTTACATTGTACTTCTTTCATGATAAAGAGTAGAAATGTGGCGAAGGAAGTGAACATGGCATGTCCAACATTTTGTGTTTATATACTTGAGCTGCCTGTTTTGTTTAGCTACTTATCTGCTTGCTGCCGTGGAAGTGTGCGTAATATAATAGAAATAATAATCATAAACTTTATTTTCAGTAACAAAAATACAGCTAGGTAGCATAACAAAAATTTTAGATGTAGTACAGTACAAATATGTTTGTGATGATGTGATGAACGATGCATAAGAGATTTGGTATGGTTTTCCCGATGTACTAAGATATGTATAAGGTTTTTTTAAATGGTTGTCTATACATTTCTTAGAGGCCAGCAGCGCGTTGATAACACTTCCGGTTGAAAACTTCCATAGGGTACAGTGACCACTTTCCACCACGTATGCTGTTAATCTGTCTGCTGTACTCCATCAACAAAAAATGACAGGTTTTGAATGTGTATAACTGAGATAACTATGAAATATTGTTGTCTTTAGACCCCCGGAGACGTTCCACGTGCGCACGCGCAAGTTCCTCCAACAGGAGGTGTTCAAGACGGACACGCGCCGCACGGTGCCGCTGGACCAGATATGCGGCCGCTGCCACGTCATGAACGTCAAGGAGTACTTCAAGTTCAGACCCGAAGGTAGGAAATCGAAATGTTTACTTGTTGCTAAGAAAATACAGTTCGTTTTTTCGTGTCGTTTTATTACTTGTTGAAACATTTATTATTTTACTTATTATGTTTATTTAATATTATTTATACAGTAAGTTTTACTTATAAACAATCGTAAATGTCTCTCTGTGTTCGTTCGTAGAAGGGGGCGCAGAGGTAGGTGATAAGTCACCTGTCATAACTGTCAAACAATATTGACAGTGACGTTTTATTATACAGATTAAATACTGTTAGTACAGTATAGAGTATGCTGCTATAACAACTTTGAGTTATGTTCCGGCATTAGTGGCCAGGTTCCAGTATCCAGTAAACATTGTGTGTATATGCAGTACACACACAGTAAGAAGTGAAACGTCAGAGAATATATTCACAGATAATATTATATTTCGGTCCAAATTGGGCTATGTTCAATCACCGGTCTTATTGACTCTCTAATCTGTGCTGCACAACGTAAAACTCGTATTTTACTTTTACGTAGTCTTAGTCATATAGATTCATGTGTATATCAGTTTTTAGTGTCGCTTTTACGTTTCATTGAGTTTCAAATCACAATTTTAAAGAAGTCTCACTTCAAAGTTAACTGATTAACAACTATTTTTTTTAATTAAAAATTAAAATTCCAAACAGGCTCTACTTACGATCAAAACATTTTATATTATTATTTAAAGACACGAGACTTCTACATAGATGGAGCTGTCAAACATAAAGGCAGACACTGGAGTGAGACTATGAGCGATTTTTTATCTTTAGATATCAGAATTTTAAAAATGTACTGTTTTGCAGGTTTCGCCGACAAAGATGTTTATGTATGCGAGAGTCGATACAGCACCAAGCACCGTTGGTTCAAGAAAATCAAAATATGGGAGGGGGCCGAAAAGGAAGCGCCCTTAATACCGAGAGACGTAAGGATAATATATATTTCATTAAATATACGTAAAGATAATATCTTTACTGCTAGTATGTTTGTATGTACAGACAGGATGTGTAGTACATTTTGTGTGAATTGTTACAAATATTTGTAATGCTATTATTATTCTATGAGAGCCCAATAACTATGAACAAAAATTAAATAATTAAAAAGAATATCTTTGGGGTAAGCTGAGTAATAACTTTCTTATTACTCATTCACACTTGACTTCTTTGATTGCTGAAAAGTGGCCGAAACGTGGTAATAAAAGTCAAATTAAATGCCGCGCTGAAAATCGTTAAAACGTTAGTTTTAATTATGAGTACCAGTTGCGAAAACTTAAAAAAACCTTTTATAATGTTATCAATGTGCATAATGTATTACTTATAAACAGCAATTTTGTTTCATGTTTCCAAATTTCATGTTAAAAATAATTTCAAATACTTTTGTTAATTAACAAAATTGTGCCTATGCCTAGTGCCTATGACTTGATGTATCTCACCTGTGTTTAAATAAGAGTTGGGTAGGACATGATTTTAAAATGAGTTTGCAAGAGTAACATGACATTTTATACTGAACCAGTACAACGTACCACTTGAAATGAGGCGAGGAGATTTGTATGGTTTGTACCGCGGCAGTATATTTGAAGCGATGACGCCGGTTAGACGGTGAGTGTCATTCCCTCATTTGTCTCGTACAAGACTTCTAATTCGGAAATTTTCGTTTAGGATCGGATATGATCGGCCTTGGTCACCTCATTTTATGTACGTGTCATGCTGTCCCTCTTTATCATGTGAATATCCGTAGAGGCGTTATTCTACTGTTGTCCTCGTTCCGTCCTTCCTCTTACATTTAAAGCGCGAGTATAGTATAGTAGCGGGACAAAATTTTTGAAGTAGTACAAATTTATATTTTGAGCCGTATCAGTCTATTCAATCATTATTGGTCACAAATCTATTTTGTACGATACAAATGTACTGCCTCACTCGTGTACTACTTCATCACTAGTAAATATGTATAGTAATAGCGTAAAGTTATATAATTACGTTACATTTATTAGTTTAAAAATTTATAATGGTAGTAGGGTACATTCTAAGGTAAAAATTCTAGGGTCACGCAATTAACGCAGGTTATTAACTTTTTATTGAGTCGATATTCGCCCTCGGAAAATTGGCTTGATTTTATGCCGGGTACTATCCCATTTCCCGGGATAAAATGTATCCCATGTCCATTCGCGGTATTGAAACTACATATATATCAAATTTCAGCAAAGAGTGATTTTTCTGGAAAAATGTAACATACAGGTGGACTTTATTAGTCAAGAATACATTTTTCTCCTTTATAATAAATGTTATATTTCAGGTGCCCCTCGAGCCTAGCAGGACCGTTTCAGTTTTCCGGGAGAGGGTGGAAAAACATAAAGACGAACTCGCCGAATTGGAAATATTGGAAAATGTACAGGAGAAAGAACGACCGGTAAGTCAGATTCTTATTAAAAAATATATACAATAAAATGTATTTATACATTTATATGTAGAATGTAGATTATCATGGTAGAAGAATACTAGGGATGACGGTAGTTCAGTAAAAAAGAATAAGTCAGAAAGTAGATTTTTTTCTACATTTTAATGCTAAACACAAGGTGCCGCAGCGCAGGTCATCCTATCCTATACTATCAATTATTATTGTTATTAAATTATTATTTTTGCAATCAAATCATTCAAGAATTATAGAATAAGTTTCTTTGTAACTTCATTTACAAATGAAATTTTAAAGCGAAATAAGTTTTCATCCATGAATACGTACTAGTGTCATCTAAGGAAAACTAGTAAAATAGAAAGAATTAATACTTTAAAGCACCGGAAGTTATTTAAGTGTTTTGTTGGCATTCTATTGATTACGAATGTGTGTATATTTGGGCATGTTTTGTAGTTGAAACGTTTGGTTTTTATATAAAAATATATGTCGTTAAATTCGTTAAAATCATAATATACTATAATTATTTCTGACCAGTAACAGTTTATGGCTTGTAAACTATTAATGTTATATGTTTCAAATAGATTGTTCTTTCGAACAGAAAATCATTTTAATACTTTACGACAGCATAGCATTCGTTTACTGATTGACACTTATTGAATGTTTAAAATTTTTAATTATCATTCATGTGTTTTCATGTCGAAATTTATCATCAGGACATCAAAATTCAAGTAAGAGTCCTTTATAAACTTAAGAAACTATAGCCCTTTTTGCCAATCTGCAAAAAAAAATAATTAAAGCTATACCATTGTAGAAGCTTTCATGATATATAATCATATTTTATATAGGGCTGTGAGGAAACAAACCTTTTCGCCCACTACCTGGCAGGGGAGATTTAGAGTTGTCAATTATTTTATAATTGGCAACGGTTATGTCACATGAATACAGAGAAGTCTCATAAAAATGTACATAGTTTAATCGTTTGAAATCCAGTTATAACTTTCGGCTATGTAAACATTATATATCATATTACATATTTGCAAATGAACGCGTTCCTGCAATGACAATGACCACTCTGCTTTTCTTTTTTTATAATTTGAATAATAATAATAATCATCACCAGAAAATCACACTTATTGAATATCCTCAAATTAAGCAAGTTGCGCTTGTTGTATATACAACGAACTACTCTGGGGCTGATCCCAGGCACCCAGACCATAGTAGTTGCAGTGAAGTAGGCCGCCAAAGGCTCAGCCCGCTCAACCACAGAGGCCAAATATTACACTATTTGAATCCTCTCAACGATTAGAATGGTTCAGCTCAATTCATTAATAGAGAACAAATCTTATTTGCTTCAAGTTAAGTTAAGTGACTGCCTCCTGACCGGTATCAAAACCTGTGTCGTTAGAATACAATGCGTGTGTCTTAGCCACGAAGCTACTATTATTTTTGTCTTCTTTTTTCATGTGGCATTTCCAAAATCAGTTGGATGTAACCCAAGTTAACTGTTATTTTCACACTATTTTGTTTTGGTACCCATATATATAATTTTTCTTCTTTTCTTTTTATATTACCTCTATGAAAAAATATGTCATATAGTATAATGCAAGAAAATAATTTTACATGTTTAAACAAAAATTATTCAAGTGGCTGGACCAAAAGTCCTATTGTAGCGTCCAAGAATATTTAAGTGAGAGTCATGAATGACAAGATATTGTGTTGTTTTAAATCTTGTATGTATAAAGAGTTAAAATAAATATTAGATATTTTACAGAGATAGTTTAAGTTACATTAATATTGCGATGCTATTAAAGGCCACTAAGTAAGTGCTATTCTCGGATATATTGTATAAGACCTATGTAACACTTAGTTCACAATATAAATGATTTGGGGTGTGGTATAGTTATAGGGCATATTTATTTATTATTTGAGATATAAAATTAACTTTGGATAGTTATAAAAAAATAACTACGAAGGTTAGAAAGTTACCCTTCTGACCTATATTAAAAAAAATGTTCGTAATAAATAAATGTGCCGTATCTATATGATGATTTGATTGAAAGTGGCTATATAATTGTTTCTTTTTAACAGGATGTCGTAATGTACAACCCGCTCGGTACAGACGACGAGAACACCTACTATGAACAATACAACACAGTGTGCTCTGGTGTGATAAAGACCGGTGACTACGTATATGTTGTCACCGATGGTGGGAAGCAAATGATTGCCCAAGTCGACACTATATGGGAGACCGGCGAGTGAGTTACCTTTCAGTGATTCTTATCATTCTTTTAAATCAATCATTCATTCATCAAATTTATGGAGGTTAGAAGGTCAAATAGGAAATCATCTCATATAAGAAAATCTTTGAAGAAGTGTCCAGTTGTAAGCTGTAGATAACAGTGCAAAAAGCGTCCACAATGGCGCTGATGTAGACAAAGGGTATGGGTTTGAATGTAGCTGTTGTAGATGAATCGAAGTATGCCGAGTAAAAACAAATCCATATTGTTACAACTTAGGCTCTGACAAAAACAAATTCCACGTACAGATCTGTAAAAGCACACTTTATTACTTGTAGGCATTTGAACTAATTGTAATCCTTTTCTGATCGTCTTCTTTAGTTCACTTATTTATTGGCATACGTTTCTAGTTATTGTGGAGAACAGCCTATTGTTCTATTGTAGTCGCTCAGGAGCATCATTAGCCATGTGTTGCGGATTATAAGTACAAGCTAACCCTAGGGAATTACCTCGACGTTGCAGGGCGGGCACATTTGCATTTGTGAAGTATAAAACGACGACCTGATTGAGAGAGGGGGCAGTTGACCTACAACTACACAATACAGGTGTGACGTGTGTACATTCGGGAATCTAATAGTGACGCACTTTGCGTGTTTTATTGAATTACGACCTTCTGCATTACGTTTGGATTTGTTGCGTTCGGTTCTATTTTTACCTGTGTTATACGTGTTTGTATAGTTAAAAGTCTCTAATAATAAACTCTATAAATAATTCTAACGGCATTTTATTTCGAGTCCCCCAAACTCTTAACAATATCTTTGGCGACTGGAGTAGTTGGTGACAGTACACTGTTATAAAACGTCAACTATTTACGTAGTACAAAGTAATTTACTAAATATAACCTCAAAGAATTGCTATGTGAAAACCTGAATACTGATTTTATTTCGTAAATTTTGAATAACACTGTTACATGCCGACAAAAAGTGAATGCACATCTGCCTGCCATAAACCTGCTTTATTACCTTTCTCGCATTTGGACTTCGTTTGTTTACTTTGTGTTTAAAATTTGTCATTAAGAAAAACATTATATTGTTATTGTACTTGTTTTATGGCAGTCATTAGGCAGGTGTGTCGAACTGAATTCTAAGAAATCCGATCTATGCGGGCTCGCAGCCATATTGTATCGGTGCAGCAATGGCCCAATGGAGAGATCGGCAGTCAAGCGAGGGTTACGATACGAGCAAGACATACATTTGATTAGCTATATAGTGACTGACTTTGCGCGTGTTATGTATCGTGCAGTTTGTACTGGTTGCGTCCAGTTATATTTGTATCTGTGTTATATGTATTTGCATAGTTCTAATAAATTCTATAGTAATCCCAACGACATTTTGATTCGAGCCCCACACTCGTAATAATACTCATAGTGATTTTGTAATATGTAATTTTATAAAACTAAAACATTATAATAATACTCTAATAACTTTTGGGGCTTTGTTTAAAATTCAAAGTGGCGTCACCCTAATTTAATGCATTTTGATGAACACTTCATATATAGAGATTGTTCTCGTTACCTCTAACCTCCATAATCAAATTGTAATAAAATTTATTTAGAGTTATGTATAACCGCGTATATATATATATATATATATAAATAAGTCTGCGATTTGAATCCTGGCCGGAACACTTGAACCACTTGGGCAGTTTTCAGACCTAATGTGCATGTTGTTACAATTACCACGTGCAGACAACGGTGAAGGCAATCATCGTGATGAAATTTGCACATAGAGATAACCGATGTGTTAAACCTGCCAAGCTGCCTCGGACAAGCGTGGCGGGTACACTGTCCGTTCCCCTATAATAGTAGAAGGCCCGAACCCAACACTAGGACGTCTATGGGCTGTTATTATTATTATATCTTCAACAAAAGTGATCTAATTTGTGAGATTAGAGTTATATTTATATGTCTGATAGTTCAAGTACCTTATTGTATGAGGTTAATTTCCTAGTCGCATAAAGACGGAGCGCAAAGGTGTTAACCTGAAAGACGGTACCACCACGAATTTGTTGCTGAACTGTCACACACGGCTAATTGGGTAGTCCCACAAAGTGGTCAAATACAGATAATTGAAATGGACGTTGAACTGATGCTTTCTCCCTCTAACTACATAGAATTTTTATTAGAGTAAAAGAACGATATTATTCTCTTGGTTTTGGCGCAACAACCTTGATGCCAGCTGACAGCTTGTGGACAAAAATAATACTAAATTTGGCCCTTATAGATAATTAAGAACTCGCATGTCAACAAATTTATATCGTCCATTCATAAATCATTTGTTTGATGGCCGGTTCCTATATTTTACACACTTAATTTGGCTTACTTGCTATTTGTTAAAATTTGACCTAAGCTCCATGCAAGTATTGTCAAATTCCTACCAATGGCAAGACAATCGAAGGAATAGTAATATATATATCATATAGGAACCGGCCATTAGAGATCTTTATGGTGATTGACTAGTTATTTTGTGTCGTATGTATATCAATAACGGTTACAAACGAATGGAAGACCGTTAATGAGTGACTGAAAGTCGAGTTAGGTATGAATTTTTGATTTTCTTCAAGTATTATTCTTCATTATTATTCTATACTATGGTTATTGTTATAAAGTATACATTAAATATAGATGATATTCTCTTAGTAACACTAGTAACAATATGTACACTATGGCTCTTTCTATATGTATTGTCTGTGTTCCGGCGTCCATGTTGTTCCGTCTTGATAAAGTGTTAATGCTTGTCATCGAATACCACTGCGTTTTATTTAAATTATGATAGTTATAAATAAATAATGTACATTTAAGTAATGTTTGAATGTTTTCTTTACATGTTATTTTTTTACAGCAATAAATGCTATTTCCGCGGTCCATTCCTGATATTCCCGTCTGAAGTAGTCAATATAATTAATAAGGTAACATTTCTTTAATAATAAAATTTAAAAAGCATTGATTTTGAAATCAAAGACCACACATTTATATTTTATAATTAATAGGTGAATAAAGCTTTTTGTTTTTTCTTTAGCCTTTCTATAAGCAGGAAGTGCTTTTGACGAATATACACGACACTAGCCCACTTGTGGGCATTGTGGGAAAGTGCGCTGTGTTGGACTACGATGATTATTTGAAATGTGAGTACTTGAGGCCTTTATTTATTTATTATATATAAGTTTTTGTGTAAAAATTTGTCAATGTATTGTGTATTTTTTCTTTTATGTATAGCGTCGTATTTTTTAAGTCAATAAATCTTTTCTTTCTTCTTTCTTAAGGTGTTGTTCATATTGTGTCATCGCACTGTGAGCGAAAATTCTTGCGCAATGCTAATATCTGGCTTGAAATTCTTTTCTCGTTTTTGATAAATAACTGTTTATATATTCTAATTTAGACCGAAAATAATTTATATACAAAACACTACGTTCCACAAGAGACTCACAACGCCCGTGATTTTTCCCGTTCCACTTGTTTGCGGGCGTTACAATCATAAATTCTAATGGAACGGATTATAGAGCGTTGATATCATTAACAACAAAATACACATGTCATTGACCGATTTGAAAACGGCGCCGTTTTCAATGTCAATCGTTAAAGAGAATTAATGCTCACTACGACCCCCTTTTAACATGGGTCGTTTTAAGCGCTGTGTGATCGAAAATAATGATATCACTAGGGACGTGTTCGTCACGACCATAGCAAGTGTAGTCGCCATGTGGAACGGCAGACGGAGCTTTTTGAGCGTTGTGATATACTAAAAAAACGCGCTCAAAATTATATTTTACTTAAGAAATATATTTTTTTTAGGAAGGCTTACAGGTCTAATACATACAAGTTATAGTAACAAAAATATTTGGAAATAAAAAGTTAATAACAAACCTCCACCTTTTGATAAATTAAAATAGACATACACGATGTCAAGGGTATAAGATAAAATATGTCAAAATTTTAACTGTTAAACTTCTAAAAAATTCTTCATCAAATGTGCGCTTAATAGAATTTACGCTAGTGCAATAAAGATCAAGATTTAAACTTACTACTACATTAATGTATGTGTGTATTTAGTATTTATTGTAGCTAGCTAGCTGTACCCGGCAGACGTAGTCATGCCCTTAAAAACTAAAAATCTAGTAACCGATTGCAGCGCCTGTTTATCTAAACCATTCTCGAATCTACTAGAAAAAACATAAAAATATTCAATAAAATGAGTCCCACCGTTATAGAGGTGTTCAGCGGCGCCTCCTACCGAGTCCAATCGTGAAGCTAAACTATCCCGGGATCCATTTAAACACACACAATAATACATACATACATACATAATTTCATGCCAGGTCCCTTGCGGGGTAGGCACGAACAACAGAGCGCCAACACAATAATAATTTCACCTAAATCCTGGAACCCCAATGCAGCGCCATCTACCCGGTTCAAATTTGAATCTCAACCATCCGGGGGCGGAATCGGCCGGGAAAGATCATAACAAATGAATGGCTAGACTATTGGTTTTAAATTATATTTTTTTATTGATGATGAATATCTTAATACTTATTATCCTATTCCGGACTAAGACAATTCCAAAAACACACAAATCATAAAAATTGCTCCAGCCGTTCTTGATGGTGTAACTAACACGACTTTATTTTATATATATAGATAGATATCTACACATCCCTTTTTACTTGTCTTGACTCATGCTTCGAAGTCATTTGTTTGTTGAAATAATTCTATTATGAAATGATTCGTTCGAAACTGGCCTCGATGTCATGCTATCTCTCTTTATCTCAGGCCGTCCGACAGAGATAGGCGAGAGCGACGTGTACGTGTGCGATCCGTTTACGACGAGTCGAACAGAATCGCGCGCAAACTCAAATCCGGATTGCGAAAGTTCGAGCACACGAAGGACGTCACAGTCGACGAGGTATGTTTGTAATATACTTGTTATTTATCATATAAGTTCAGCAAACAGGTAGAAGATCCACCTGATAGAAAGCGGGTACCATCGCCTATGGACATTTGTAACATCGAAGGTGCTATCCATGTACTGCCGCTCTCTAAAAGGTGATTGAAACCTGGACTATAGTAGAATTATTTTCTCCGTGCAGTTTGGGTCATAAATCAAAGCTCGGCCTCAGCTCGGCTAAGCGGTGAGCATGTTGTGCCGGCGCGACGCCATTGTCGATAAAAACTCATTCTTATCGAAGAAAGATTATCATTCTTATAAAAATCATTATTATCTTTTTCGCTGTTAATTTTAAACTTACATATGTATTTATTTTTAATATAACTTGTTACATTTTAAACTTTTGTATTTATAGTTTTTTAATACATAGATACCTAATTAATAATTTATTTTAAACCATTATTATTCTTATTTTAATAAATACGTTTTATCTATTTTTTTCTTTCATTGATCTCACTAACCCTGCGTATCACTATGCCTGCCCATAAGGCCATGAGTGGAAGATAGAGCGAAATACTCGCTTCACCGCTCCGATTATTTATGACCCAGGACACGGAGAAAATAATTCTACTACAGTGCCCAAAGGTTATTATGGCTTTACATATTGTTACGACCGACAAAGAACAATTCACACCTGCAGTTTATTATCTTTCGGCATTTGAACTTCTTTTGCTTACTTTGTGTTTAAAATTTGTAATTAAAAATAAAACAGCACATTATGTATTGTAATCGTTAGGGGTAGTCGTAAGCCAGGTGTGATTCTTTTATTATAATTGTTATGCGGTCAAGTATTGTGTCGCGATATATTGTATTGGTGCAGTATAAAACGATGCCCCAACTAAGAGATGAGGCAGTCAAGCGATAATCGCAAGCTAGACAAAACGTGTGTACATTCGATAAGCGATATAGTGACGGACTTTGCGCGTGTTGTTCAATCGTGCATTACGTTTGTACTGGTTGCGTCCAGTCATATTTGTACCTGTGTTATACGTGTTTGTATCCCTATTAATATTATAAATGCGAAAGTAACTCTGTCTGTCTGTCTGTCTGTTCCGTTTTCACGTAAAAACTACTGGACCGATTTGGCTGAAACTCAGTATATATATATTTTCGATACGAGGATGAACATAGGATACTTTTTATCCCGAAAATGGATAGTTTCCGGATAAAATGATATTTGTCTGTTTGTTTGTTATGCTTTTACGGAAAAACTACTGGACCGATTTGGCTGAAATTCGGTACGTATGTAAATTAAATATTGAGGATGGACAAGGGATAATTTTCATTTTTCCTTTTTGGTCATTTTAGCCTATTTGGTAATTTTTCCTTTTTGGTCATTTTGGCCTATTTGATCATTTTGGCCTTTTTGATCATTTTGACCTTTTTGGTCATTTTGGCCTATTTGGTCATTTTGACCTATTTGATCATTTTGGCCTTTTTGATCATTTTGACCTTTTTGGTCATTTTGGCCTATTTGGTAATTTTGGCCTATTTGGTAATTTTGGCCTATTTGATCATTTTGGCCTTTTTGGTCATTTTGGCCTTTTTGGTCATTTTGGCCTATTTGGTAATTTTTCCTTTTTGGTCATTTTGGCCTATTTGATCATTTCGACCTTTTTGGTCATTTTGGCCTATATGGTCATTTTGGCCTATTTGGTCATTTTGGTCTTTATGATCATTTTGGCCTATTTGGTCATTTTGACCTAATTGGTCATTTTGGCCTAATTGGTCATTTTGCATATTGTCATTTTGGCCTATTTGGTCATTTTGGCCTATTTGGTCATTTTGGCCTATTTGGTCATTTTGGCCTATTTGGTCATTTTGGCCTAATTGGTCATTTTGCATATTGTCATTTTGGCCTATTCGGTCATTTTGGCTTTTTTGGTCATTTTGGCCTTTTTGGTCATTTTGGCCTATTTGGTCATTTTGGCCTATTTGGTCATTTTGGACTTTTTGATTATTTTGACCTTTTTGGTCATTTTGGGCTTTTTGGTCATTTTGGCCTATTTGGTCATTTTGGCAATGTCGTTCAGTTTGGCCTCTTTGGTCATTTTGATTATTATGGCCATTTTGGTCGTTTTTGCCTACTCCGTCATTTTGGCCATGTCGGTCACTGTGGTCTTTTGGTCATTTAGACCATTTTGGCTTTTTGGTCAAGTTTTGTAATTTATTTTGTTGACAGATAGACGGGGGATGGTATAATTAGCGATATAAAATGAAGTGTATCTTCCGTGGGCAAATACATAAAAAATGTAATATAATATAACCTTTAGCACTTGCACTATAAACAAGAGACACGCACTAGAGGTTAACCCGCGGCGCAGCCGCGGGGTAAACTCTAGTAGTTCTAATAAATTCTATAGCAACCGCAACGTCATTTTAATTCAAGTCCCGTAATTGGAAACAATATCTATGCTTATGGCAACACAAAAAGAAATTTTAGTTTTTTTACTTTTCGTTAAAGGGCTATCCACATTTTAGTTACGTCACCATTAACCAACTTCAAAAACGGAGGAGGATCTCAATTCGTCATGTGAATATTTTGTTTATTTTACATAATAAAAATAAATCTTTATTAGCTTTTAGTGTTTTACAATTTAACTAAAAGGAAAAATGTGTTAGTTCAAAATACGGCTATGGAAAGAAAGAAAAAAAATTAAGTGACACTGACAGACGGACAACTAAAGATAGGCAAGGACTAGTTGTAAAAAGAGTGCTATGATATTCTGTAAAAATTACTTAATAAAATATTTGTTTCGTTCTTAATGTTTACAGTCTTACATAACATCAAAATATATAATATTGTACTTGTTTTTTACTTATAAGTAACAACTTCATACACCCTGATTCCTTACTTTTGTCAACATTTTTAGTCATGAAATTTTTTTCTACAGATCTACTATTTCCCGAAACGTCTGGGCCCGCCAGCTCTAGCCACTGCCCAAGAAGTACAATCCTCAAACACAGCGGCGTTTACTCAAAAGTCTTACCCACAAGTCAACATGGACTCAATGGTAAGAATTTTTAGCTGTCGTGTTGTATGAGTACGCCGTGGTAGCGGCCGATGAGTGCCTGAACCGACTGGTGATGGTGTTTTTTTTTTTAAATTACGAAGTTGGTAAATCGGCAGATGACTCACGTGCTGGAAACTGGTCACCGTCGTCTACACACGTTTGCATCACCACGTGCTAAGTCAACGTGTCGTCAGTCTTTAGGAAGGGCTAAGGGGTAGGAGGGATGGGATACGGGGATGGATTGGGAGGATCAGACAGAATGGGATATGAAATACATAGAAATGGGAAAGGGTAATCAGAAGTAGGCCAATTTAAATTTGATATTGACTGAGTATTTTTTCGATAAATAAAATAATTTTTTTTAATAATAACACATGTATTTTGGAATATACATATGAAATTTATATAAATAAAAATGAATTGTGGAAATGTGTGTACATGCATAATTTGAGTACGACTTTCCCGATTTTTTTTGTTTAAGGGGGTACCTGGATGGTTTAGATGCACAATTGAAACCAGGAGCACTGGGATCGGGTCGTCGGTATTTATATTTTATGGGCAGGACAACGTCTGCTAGGACCTTTAGTATTTATATATATGACTATATATGTATGTGTTTATTGAACTTTTAAAATAGCTTAAGTATATTGTATATAGTCTATATATAGTGTATCTATTGCCTCTTTTTCCCGTACCACCTACATCGCTAGATTAGCTTATAAAACTTAGGTTGACTCGGAAGAGATCGCTTTAAGCAATGAGGCCCGGTATTGTAAATAATAAAAATAACTTTGTACTACTCGTTTTGTTATAAACTCATTAACTCATTAGAGGAAAAAAGTGTTCTTAAGTCCCTAGCGTATAGAATTCACGTTCTGTAGACAATTAAAGTGATATGAACGTTTAAGAAGTCGCTTCAATGATAATTTTAGATCTCCAAATTTTTGTTGTAATTTTTATTTGTGTTGTTGAGAATTTAATTTGTTATATAAATTTAGTTACTAAGTCACTGAAAGCCACTAACACCTAAGGATACAGGCTTGGCCTAGTCTAGTCTTAGTATATATGGTGAAAATAAACTTATTCATATACTAAATATGGTTTTTTTGTACTTGTCTATTCTGGTCTGCAATAAAGTGTCATCTATCTATCTAAGGACGGCAAGCCGCAGTTCACGAATCTCATAAACACGACGATCGGGAGCCAAGACGTCGAAATGATATTGGAGAATTCGTTGGACGACTCGTCGCTCGCTTCGCCGGCCACGCCACTCTCTATAGGTATCTCATTTTTATTATTTATTACTTATTTTTGTCTTTCTCCAACTATGTGTTTATTTAATCGATTTGCTTATTGTGTGCATTTTAAATTATATTAATAATTTAAAAGAATCTGCTAGCTATTTTGTAAATAGTACGAAAGAGTGAGTTATTATGTCATGCAGGACGTGTCTGTCCAGGTACCGTAAAATGGAGGGAATAGGATCTATGGGGTGAATTGGGACAAACCTCAAGTTTTATTTGCGACCTTATATACACATTTATGTTACGTGTTACACTTTGGGGTAGGATTTAAATTTGAAGCTTGCAATATTTTTTCTATAATCTTTCAACACTCAGCCATCCTGTCATAAGTATTTAAAAAAAAAACGTACTTCAAAACATTGGGTCATTTACGATAATATATTAGAAGACTGACACTTTAAAAAATGGTAGGTATGTGTCAAGTACCAACGTACCTAACCTAAAAGGACACTACCTACCAGGTAGGTATTGTAGGTATACCTGCCTATAGTATGAAAGTGTCAGCCCTAGCGAAAAACTCTATTAAACCCTTAAGCGACCCGATTCACCCCACCGCCTGGCTGAATAGGGACAAGTGAGTTTTTGTAACTTGTCATGATTATTCTTTAATAAACAATATCTTAATGCATTAGAAATGAAAATTTAAACTACCGGAACCATTATGGTCTCCGTTTTATTACTATAACTACAAAAAAAAACAATAAAAATCAATGACGAACTTAAAACGTGTCCCGATTCCCCCATTTTACGTACTGTTAGATACACCCATATCTACAATGATATTTAGCAACCCTCAGATATGTGTAGAGTGGTACTTTATTATATATTGGAAAAGTAGTTGTTTGTTTAAGTGGTCAGTTTTTATTTACTTTTTACAAGATTTTATTTAACTTGCAATTGATGTGCCTATGTATGTATGTAAGTTCGGGTGGAATTTTGCAAGTTGAATTTAACCAGTTTCCCGGTTTCCAATTGAGCTGAAATTTTGCACACATATGTATATCGCGTGACAATGCAATAATATGCTACCATGGAGCTGAATTGATGATGGAGTCGGAAAGTGGCCATAGGAACTTCTGTACTAAACAAGATAGACCCGTAGTGTTTGGGCTCGTTTTACTTGTCTCGGCTAACGTTCTGCTACTACATGATATCCAGGATCTCAAAAGTTCGTATTTAAAAACCTTTCAAAAAAAGCTTATCTTACATTGAAAAATGTTAACCTCGGGTGAAAGTCCTATTTTAGGCGCTCGAACTATTAAAGCTCTCGCTACGCTTGTGCGCCAAACCATCTTATGCCTAAATAGGCCACCTTCACTTCTCGTATCACAATCTACTATGCACCTGTGTTTCTTAATCATTAAATATTTTCATTTCTATATATCCACCAGGTGGCAACAGCAACCCGTACAACCCGTCTCTAGCGGCAACGCCTAGCCAAGAGCGGTCCAGCAGCCAAGCGTCGACCACACCGGCGACCGGCAAGAAGAAGAAAGAACACAAACAGAAGATCGTCACCGGATACATTATGTACTCGAGTGAAGTTAGAAAAGCTATTATTGCTAATAATCCTGAAGCTACATTCGGTGAGTGCTCTATGATATGTATATATTGTATTGAGCCATTATGAAACTAATTTTTCAATAGTTTAAATACTATTAAATCACTTTGTATTACGTCTATGATGTTTGAATGTAATAGATATATCACCAAAAAACAAACAATACATTAATTACAATATTTTAATTTAATATAATAGGCGGCATTATTGCTAATAGAGATCTCTTTCAAGCAATCTATCTATGTATCAAATGTATCTCAGCAAGAGAAATAATTCATAGATTATAGAAATTATTTCCTATGTATATGGTACAGTCGTGTAAATCAAAAGTTTCGTATTTTAATTATCAACATCTTGTCAGGTTAAAATGTAAATTGACTTGAATAACCTTAAAAAAATCGAGTGCAGTAGAGCATTGAATCCTACAACTTCTAAAAGTCTTTGTAATGAATATTTGAATATCTATACGCATTATATTTATAATTGCGATGAACGTTATAAAATTAAAAATGTATCGATAAGTGCATCAAAGGTATAATATTCGAGCATCGCAATGCATAACAGTGGCCGGCGAGTATCTGTGTTGTCAAATTATTTTTACATATAAATCAACTCGCACACGGCTATTTGCTTTCTAATAAAGTTCGTGATCATTTGAATGTTTTTATAGTGTTGCTCGCTTTTTTCTAAGGTTAGTTCTTTTTCATTTTGTAAAATTGCTAACAAGTAATAAATATATGTCAGACGAATAAAATGTAGACAGATCCTACTTGACAAATGCGTCAAATGAAGTAAAATAATTTTTTTTAACTTGCATGTGTAAACTCATGTAGTATATACATCGTTGGGGTCTGTGTGGGTAAAATAATAGTAATAGTGTAGAAAATATTTTACCACTGTTTATACTAATTCGATTACTTAATACCAAGTTTTCATAACGTACTGCGGCGCGATCGGTTTCCTTTAGTCGACTTCACTCTTTGCCGGTTCCTCTATCTTACTATTTATTCACTTGCCTTACTTTTGAACTTGAATTTGACATTACTTGTATGGAATTTATTTCAAATTTTCTAGGAATCGGCCATCTGACTGTTCGAGGGTTCGGTCCACCTATTTTGTTCGTCTGAGTAAATAATCAAGAACTAAAATAATTTATCATCCTCGCAAATTGCTACTGCGCCTGGCCGCCATTTTGGTGACGTAACCGTGGCCGAACACTCAGTACTGTTAGCATCACTGGCCGGCGAGTACGCGTACATATCGAGTTGCGGATGACGTCACGCGAATGTTAATTTGACAAGGTTCCAGCGCATTACCAATTTGCGGGGATGATACAACTCTTTTAATTTGGACTTTTATGTAATTAAATCACAAGAACGTGACATAATTTCTCTCGTTGCTTTTGTTAACGCACACCCAATGGCGGATTATACAACAGACAAAGATGGCGCGAGAAAGATTATGTCTCGCGCATTTAATAATAAGGTACGTGCACTTTTTTCACTTTATACATATATAAAAAATACGATTGTAGTGTCGTTTATCTGTCAGGCGAGATATCGCGTATTGTTGGCAACGAGTGGAGATCACTGCCAGCCTCCACGAAACAGAGTTGGGAGGAAAGGGCCACTAAGTGCAACGAGGAGACCTCTGCAAGGTTGGCGGAGGAGATGCGGGAGTTGTCGCAACATGTTAGTGCTTTGCTTATGTTGTTCTTTTTAATGGCTGTACACCTATCTCTATATATAAAACTCTTCTGTTCGTGTGTATGTCGCTGAACTCCTCCTGAAACCCTGGACCGATTTTGATGGTTGGTTTGCTTTCATAATTAGACCTGATCGCTGGCGCTGTGGATTATAAGTTTCTTTTTAGGGCAGGACGACGTGTGTCGGCTTTGCTAGAAAAAATAAAAAATGTGTGTACACGCGTATGAAGTGAAACTTCTTTATGACCTTATTTTTTGAAAAATGATCTACCATATGCAACTTTACAGAAATTGGTTAAATAAATAAAGCCCTACCACCGTCGATTCGACCGTGTTAGGATCAAGAAAAAGATGACGCGCAACGGTAAAAATGTGACGCGTAACCGAAAAATGTGACGGTAAATTTTTCTAACGGCGATAAAGAAGTTTCACTGCAAAAATTATCTTTCAATTTGCTTACATCCAAATGTATAAAAACATGTTCCACTAACACCGAAACCTCATGGGTTTAGTGGCGCAGTACAACAGAAGTATATACATAATTACTTGACCTCACTGACGGCTATATAAACGTATATCCCAAACTACTTAGGTTAGGAACGAGAAATTTGCATTCGGTGTCTTTCTATACCGTAGATACGTAAGAAAATGATTTCAACAATTCAATTTCAATGAAATTCAACCCCTAGGGGGGGTGAAAAGGGGAAAGTAAGAAGTATGAAATTTTATATACCTGTTAAAACTGCCCTGCTGCTGGTCAAAAGTGAATATCCAAGTGTATCGATGTTTTTGCAAATGCAACGCCTAAGTGCTTAAAACGGTGTAGAAGTTTCTCAAACTATTAGTACTTATTTTCAATTTACGCAAGCGAAGCCACGGGCAGCATTTAATTTTTTGACAGCGACGCAGCTTAAATATTTGATTAGACTTAGACTGAATATCCGGCTCGAAGGATCATGATTTTTTATGGCATTTTTCTATGTATGTTAGTCACTGTAGCTTCCTGACTCGAAGGGCGTGGGTTGGGGTCGTGGCCGAAATATGCACCACTTAGGCAGTTTTCCGACCTAAGGTGTTGTTACAATTGCCATGTGCTTTGCTCTTGTTTTGCCTTACATATTCTGCTCTATACATTTTAATTAAATTAAGACGTGACACAGACATATCGCTTTAGGACGTGGGAAGCCATGCTGGTATCATTACCTTGAATGCAGCTCTTAGAGTCGCCTAGATCGGTGTGATACCACGCATCACAGAATATCGGCGAGAATCGTTATTTATTATAGTCGCTAATCATTTTTACCTTAGGATGAGTGAGAGTTTCAGTGATCCACTTTGCCCTCTATCCCACCAACTTCGTTTTATGTCGTTAGGGGGATGTTTTACGCATCCCATTGGACCCCGGGTAATAACGAGCGGTATGTAAGCTCCCGGCGGCCAGTGAAATAGTTTTTTTTTCTTACAGCGATGAATATATATACAGATATGATAAGCGGAGGGTGCGGTTAAATTTATAATATGTTGTTTAATTAACACGCTTTTATTAGCTTCACCTGTATGTATGTATGTTTGTAACCGACCCCTTTGAGCTCGATTTTGTCCTACTTTGAACGATCAGATTTAATTCAAACTTTGCATACTTGCCAAAGGTCGATGACAATGCAATAATATAGTACCATGGAGCTGATCTGATGATGGAGTCGGAAGGTGGCCATAAGAACTCCTGGACTAAACAAGATAGACCCGTCGTGTTTGGGCTCGTTTTACTTGTCTTGGCTAGCACACTGCTGTTACATGATATGCAGGATCTCAAAAGCTTGTATTTAAAAACATTTAAAAAAATCAACTAAAAAATGAAAAATAAATAATAGTTTAAAAAAAGACGCTGTCAAAAAAATCTAACTTTAAAATAGAAAACAAAATTTAATAAATTTGGTTTCTGATGAATTATGATGAAAGGTCTTAAAAAAAAGCGCGGGGTGTATTTATAGCGCTTTTTTTCTTCTTTAATATCTTAAAAAGCGCGTGTTTTTTTTTTATATTAGTTATTTAATTTAATAAGTTTATAATTTCCGGGGTGGCTTTATTTAATTTATGATTGCACGACAATGAATGAATTGAAGCGCTTGAGAAAAAGGGAATACGTCGTCAGACTTATAGGAAGAATTCCAATTAATAGAATAAAAGTTTGTATAGGCTTATTACTTGACGGTACCATACTAGCTTCCTTCCGCGTCCTGTCCACTTCCTCTATTTATGCTACTTACCCTCCAAGTTAGGGGCCAGCCTGTAGGCTGGCAGCTTGGTAGGCGGCATAACTTTCCTGGTGAAGTAAAAGTCCGTAGGCAACAGTAACCACTTTCTATCAGGTGGGCCGTCTGTCAGGTAATGAAGAGAACTTGTACCTTTTCAGACGCCTATGGAGATGACGTACGAGTGCGCGTGGGATACCTGCGACTTCCAGTTCGACGACCTCACGGACTGCATGGAGCATTGCATAGGCGACGGGGGGAACAGTAAGTGGGCCACATTTCGAAATATCAAATAAAAAACCCCCGATTTGAAGCATGCCTGTATGGCAATGCTGTTCGTTGCGCGAAATTCGTACCAGCCTTCTGATCACGGGTGGTATCAAAGAGTTTCTTACAAATTTCTTTGAAGGATCCCTTTGCAGATGGACCCCACGGACCTAAGGTTTCGACTTCAAACGGCACAAATATGTAACCCTTTCTAGGGTTCCATATTTGCGCCGTTTGAGATCTTCAGCTGTCGAAGCAGTGTTGCCAGCCAACCAACTATTTAAGTCTTAAATAGTTTGCGCTAATTAAATGTATTTATTTGATTTTTTTGTGGTATCTTTTCTGTCAACATATTATAATTGAAAATAAACTTCTTAAGTATCACTTTCAATTTCTTAGTTTTAATCTGAAAATATTCAGTCAGTCAGTTTTATCTCGGTCCACATTGGATCTATGTTTAATCATCGGTCTTATTGACTCGATAATTTGTGCTGTTGTTCGTGCTTACCCCGCAAGGGACCTGGCGTGAAGTTATGTATGTAATTTGTGTTGCACAGTCTAAAACTCCTATCTCAATCTCTCGTAGACTTAGTCCTATCGATTTGTGTTTATCTCTTTTTAGTGTCGCTTTTTGTTTCATCGAGTTTTAAATCACAATCGATCTAAAGAAGGTTCACTTCGAAAATTTGCGTATGTCAGCTTCAACGCCCGGCCGTAGTTTACTCCTAAAATTAAAAAAAAATGTGTACGTGCGCGGCAACGGCGGCCGAATTAGGTCAAAAATCAAGAAGTTACAAGCAGGGAAAAATCGTACAGACAGACAGATGACTACTTAGACAGTAGAAAATACGCATATAAATACAAAACACATAGACAAATATATTAATTTAAGATTAAAATAATATAAGTAATTTCAGAGCGCCGGACAGAAATAAAACAGTTATTTTGCTAAAACTCATCTTGGAAAGCAAGCTTAATGTAGGAAAGGACCCATACAATGACATACAGTTTAAATTGACCGATTTAAATATATTTTTTGTTTTGTGGTTTAAAATAAAGAAAAAAAAAAACTATAATTTTGAAGTTGTAATCCGTACATATAAATAAAATTGGAGTGTCAGTTTTTAATATTGAAATAACCGCTTTTTACTACATCCATATGAATATATACGGTACATACACCAAAATAACATTTTTACCAACTTTTGTGTGTCTGTCTGTCTGTTTATTCCGGCTAGTCTCTGAAATGGCTGGACCGATTTTCACGGGATTCTTATTGGCAGGTAGCTGATGTAATAAGGAGTAACTTGGCTACTTTTATTTTAGTTAGTTTTATTTTGGAATTATGACGATTGTGAGATAAAAGGGTACGCACTTTGCATAAATTTGTCGCGTCCTTCGATAGCTTAATGAGCAGGCACCAGTATAACACTCTCACATCTTCTAGTTTAAAAATATTATGTTTTACATACGTCGCGGCGCAGATGGATTGATTTTGAGTACTTATTTGAATATTTTGAGTTGATACTTTTTAGTAGGTGTACGTGCGTAGCGAGCGAGTTTTGCATCGTCTTCTTTTTGTGCGGTAGCGGGTAGAGGGGGAGATTTTGAATACGGAACGGGAAGGAGTGAACGAATGGAATGAACGGCCCGTACAACGATTTTCAATCACCGCTCATCAAATTTCTATACCGGGGGAATTATATTAAATCGATTCTTAAGGACTAAACTCCAACGAAAAACTGGATTTTCCACTTGGACAAAACACCAATCTAACCTTAGTCATGTCTCTCGCCAACATATCCGGCGGCGGCGGGCCACGTCCAGCAGCACTACCGCGGCTCGTTCAGCGAGTACCCGTGCATGTGGCGCAGCTGCGCCAGGGTGCGGAAGGGGCAGGCGCCGTTCCCTAACCTCTCCAGGCTGCTGAAGCACGTCCGGGACTTGCACGTGAACAAGGGAAACGGGAGGATCATGGCTGTGCACGAACGATCCAGGTAAGAATAGTCTTATTTTATTGCAGGACCTGTAAAATAAAAAATCAAGAGATTTTTTATTTTTCAATACATATATTTAACGCGTGTATTTATCCTAAAATGATGTGTTTGAACAGAAAAACTTAGCTTTTTTCTTTTTTGAAGTGAAACTTCTTTACTGTTACGGCAATATGGCGTCACGTTTCTGTACCATCCGGTTTTCAAATATTTTTGATTTTGTCAATAGATAGTTTATAAACAAATCAATCATAAATTTTTGCAAAAAAAGAATTAGTAAAAAATATTAAATTGAATAATAATAATAATAAAAATTATACAATAGAATTAATTATGTATAAATATTTAATTATACATACAAGTAACTAAGGTCTTTTCAGTATACTAACTTGTACAGTCGATGTAAGTGATTTTTTATTGAATGAAAATATCTGAATCTCAAGAACATTTTACACCGTCATCTGTAGTTTTACTTCAATCGCGTGTGAACGTTACACGCACTCTTTTTTCTTTTTTTCTCGTAGGAGTTGTAAAGACAGGCAGACGGCCCACTTGATGGAAATTGGTTACCATCGCCTATGGACATTTGCAACACCAAAGACGCTACAAATGCGCTGCTGCTCTCTTAAGGAGACTGGAACCTGGGCACTAATACCGGAACACAATTCAAGGTTATGGTGACATACTTTAGACCAGGGGTGGTAGCCATCCCACCTGGCAACTCTAGTGTATTACTTATTATTCTAATCTATTATTTATCATTCTAATCTATTAATTATCATCCTAGTCTATTATTTATTATCCTTATTATTTATCATTCTAGTTTATTACTTATTATCCTAGTCAGGGCTTCCCAAATTTATTTTAACTAGGACGCCCTTGGGAATGCCGTATTTTTGTGACGTCCTGGCCTTGTTGCTACATTTACTTGTAGTTCTAGCCTAATAACAATTCGTCAGAAAAACCCCAAATGGCATCTAAATGTATTATTAGAAAATAATGTGTATCGTGTTCACTCGACTCGGTCGTATCGACACAGACAGCCAACCAGAGCGTCGCGTCGCAGTTAGTCTAATCTGTTTTTTCTCATTCAAGTCTATTATTTATTATTCTAGTCTACTATTTATCATCCTAGTCTACAATTTATCATCCTAGTATACAATTTATAATCATAGTCTAAGATTTATCATCCTAGTCTAAAATTTATCATCCTAGTCTATTATTTATCATACTAGTATATTATACTGAAAAATCTCCTATTCCACATCACATTCCCACAGAGTACAAGGCAAGTGCTATTCATTGATTTATTCATTGTTGTATAATAATTTTGAAATTTGTGTACAGGAATTTTGTTGCGACGAAGAAAGCAAAGGCAGCGGTTACAGGATCCGTCCGCAGCGGCGTCATGTCGCCTGGAGGTACAAATAGCAGTAGTAATAGCCAAGGTTTGCATGCAGAATAACCAACTAACAAACATAATATAATTATTATAAAACTCCCAACATTTATTTTTGTATATAACTTTTTTTATTAAAGTAACATTTTATATTGCTCCTGACACACCTCCATATTAGTGACTGTCATGCGTATGTAGCCAAAAGTTTAATGCGTTATTTGAAATACGATATTGGTAAGAACTATAGTAGAATTATTTTCTCCGTGCAGTTTGGGTCATAAATAATCGGAGCGATGAAGCGAGTATTTTTCTCTCTCTTCCACTCACGGGCCTTACGGGCAGGCATAGTCATACGCATTATTGTTGTTGATAAGCGTTATTGATAGTGTTTTTAGTTTTGTCTTTTGTGGGTTAGAGATATAAATGAAAGAAAAAAATAGATAAAACAACGTATTTGTTAAAATAAGAATAATAATGATTAATTATATTATTAATTAATGATTTAAAATAAATTATTAATTAGGTATCTATGTATTAATAAACTATAAGTACAAAAGTTTAGAATGTAACAAGTTATATTAAAAATAAATATAAATACTTATATCTAAGTTCAAAATTAACAGCAAAAAGATAATAATGATTTTTATAAGAATGATAATCTTTTTTGATAAGAACGAGTTTTTATCGATAATGGCGTTGCGCCCGCGCAACATGCTCACCGCCCGGACTGAGGCGAGGTTGATTTATGACCCAAACTGCACGGAGAAAAATTCTACTATAGTCGCACGCATTTCATGATTTTTGACCCGTCCTCGTCATAGCCGGTCACATCCGTGAGACTCCTTCCTCCCTCGTGTGACAGCACATATTTTGCACGTTTACATCAAGAAATTATTAAATTAAACAGCAGTTCCATGATTAGTTTCGTTAAAAAAAAATAATGCTCATACAGATCAGAGTTAGAAATATTTGAAGTTTTTCATTAACCCTCTAAGACCTTCACAAATTTGTTGCCGAACGAACACACGGTTAAGTGGGAAGCACCACAAATTTGTGGTCAAATATAGATAATTGAAACGAACGTTGAACTGATGTTTTCTCCCTCTAACTACATAGAATTTGTGTTAGAGTAAAAGAGACCATATAATTATCTTGTTTTGGCGCGTCAATTTAGATGCCAGTTTTTAGAAAAAAAAATATTTTGGTCCCCGTTTGAGGGTTGATAGTTCAAATTTCGTGTTTAAAAGCTTAAATATATTAGATTTTAAAATGTGACGTCATGAAATTTTATACTTGTCACTCTTCGCCGACCCCTGCTTCCTTCCTAACGTGTCACGTAATTCATGGATGGTCCAAAAACTGCCGACGGGAATTATAATTTGTGTAAAATTTTAACAATAGGTATCTATGGTGTATGGTACTAACAAGATAGTTTAGTAATAGTCACTTATAGTATAGTAGAACCTCTTTAAGCCGAACTTGAATGGAGACGTCAAAAAATCGAGATAATGAATTTTTGACTTATGAAGGACTTTGACTAACCCAATTTTGTAAAGAAACATTCGACTTGTAGATTTTAACATTTATTTAAATAATCCAGTTGTAAAGGTTGTAAAATCAAATATTGCTATCTTCGAAATACAGAGGTCCAAATTATTTTTGGAGTTATAGAGGAAAAATAAGTACTGAATTTGCTTATGGGAGTCGTTAACATTTCGACTTATAGAGGATTCAGATTTTGAGCAACGAAAGTTTCAGGGTTGAAGGGGCGGAACACAATTTTTTTCGAGTTTGGGAAGTTTTCGACTTAAGAGGTTCTACTGTATTTTGCTTACTTGGTCATCCAAATGGGCGCTCCTTTTTCTAGTTCAATTCGGTCTTCATCTTCTGTGGAGGCTTATCAATAACTCATATTGACCTAACATTGTACTAATTTTTAAGACTACATACAGCTGTTACTTAACAAATGAAATAATAAATTCTTTTTTTTATTCCGGTGCTGGCAAACAAACAGACGGCCCACGTATTGGTAAGTGTTCGCTGTCGCCTATAGACATTTGCAACACAAGGGACAAAACTAAGGTGTTGCCAGCCTTTCCCTTATACACCGCCTTATACCTTATACCCCCCCCCCCCATCATAAGATAAGAAAGCCGGTATTGCATTTCTCTTGTATATATAAAAGGTATCCCAAAGTTATGCCTCAAGCAGGAGAAACACTATTTAAATATTGTAGATAGGGTATTTTGCTCAATGGGAACATATGTTATTTCTGAAAGTAAGTAAAACTGCATTCAAAGATTTTTTTAAAGTTGCTTGCCTCATCTGGGTACCAAATCGACCAAATGTTAAAACAATCAGTGTATTTTTATGATGCTGATCGAAAGGATTATTTAGTCATAAGGATTAATTACTCTTTACATTAATACTCAAATATGCCAGCCTTTAGGAATGGAGGCGGATGTATAGAGGGATGATATAGGAATGATGGGATAGGAGAGATGGACTAGGGATATGACATAGGAGTGATGGGATAGAGTTCAGGAGGAATCGGATAGAGAAAAGAGGAAGTGGGCCATCGAAACTCGCACTCATCTCACGAAACACGATTAGTTCAAGTCTAACCGTTTCACGCTGTTATTTCCGAGAGCGTGGTATCACACCAACCGAGCCGGTTCTAAGAGCTGTAATCGAGATAATGATTCCAGCATTGTTTTAAACTTGGAAAATGACATATTTTTTTATTGCATGAGTTCAGCAGGCAGGCAGTTGGCCCACCTGATACAATGTGATTACCATCACCTGTGGACATTTGCAATACCAAAGGTGCTACAAATGCGCTGCTGATCTCTTAAGGGATACTGGAACCTGGCCACTAAAGCCGGAAGGTTGTTATGGCTGTGGGTTGTTTCGTCGCCTCTTGCGACAGGCCGCCCGGCCGCAGGGAATTGTATTCTTTCTCCGTTCCTGCACGGATAAAGATTTAGGGTCTTACTTATAATAATTTCGTTATGAAAGGATTAGTCATCTCTTAAATAACAGACTCTTAAGTCTTTAAGCAATGGCTGCTTCAAATAAAACTTGCCATCTTGCCTCTTAGTAGTCACTAAACTACCTCTCGATGTTGGTTATTTTTGACAGTTATTTACGAGTTACTTTACCACCACCTCTTATCCTTACGAGGAGTTTATGGGTAAGATTTCCGTTAATCAGTTGCTGAGCAGTTCTTAAAATTTAACAAACGATTATAAGTAAGGCCATATATGTGTATTTATGTATCTTTTTGGAACGAAGTTCCGTATCGGGCGTTGCGAAACGGGGCTAAACGGCAAAATTAAGACCAAAAGTTGTAATGACACTTTTTGCTATAGTTGTAAGCCGTGCAGCGTGCGCGTGTTTCTCTGTCTGTCTCTCTCTCTCTCATTATTACTAAAATTGAGCCTACTGATTAAGTATATATTACATTATATTTGTTAATAATATAACTTAAAGAAAATAAAAAAATATTACAATTCCTTCACTAAATCGAAAGGAAAGTTCCTTCTCTCCCGTGCCGTCCGTGTGTCCCTTGACATCTCTCAAGTTTTTTTAAATGAATATATCCAGCGTCGTTGTCGGGCATGTCGCCGATGGCGCGCAACACGCCGTCGCCGGGCGCGGGCGAGGGCTCGCTGCCGACGGTCGCTCCGCCGCTCACTCGGCCCGGCCTCGACCCG
Source organism: Dendrolimus punctatus (assembly GCA_012273795.1). NCBI lineage: Eukaryota > Metazoa > Arthropoda > Insecta > Lepidoptera > Lasiocampidae > Dendrolimus > Dendrolimus punctatus. Next base: position 9,788,013 of record CM022549.1, read on the forward strand.
CTGTTCGTGCCGGCGCCGCCGCGCGCGCAGCGCCTCACCCACTCCGAGGCGTATATCCGGTGAGACGTTTGTAAAAGTGTATTCATTATTGAGGTTATTGTATTAATTATTTCTATTAAATACTTTATTTTGACATTCTATATTTAAAAAAAATCAAATACAGTGTAAACTCCATGTAACGTCACTCGATTTAACGATAAACTTCCTTAAGCGTCGAAACTTGGCTTTGGTTGGTTTGGCTTTTCTTTCATACAATGATACACTATAATAGCATTACACCCACTCTCAATAACGACAACAACTGAGTAATAATAAGTAACTGTTAAGTTGAAAACATTAGTAAAAACTGTGCAGCTGTGTACGTTCTTTTATCGCTTTATTATCCTAGCCCGTAATAAACTCGACTGTCGGCATCATGCTTACCGAAATTTCTAAGAATTCCCAAATACCGACACTTCTAAGTACTTCCTTTATCACCGAAATGTCTTAATATCGCAAGATATGAATAAACTAAATATACAACTAAATTACTGGTGGAGCGAAAAAGTCAGACAAATATAACAGACTTCCTTCCATTTAACGACAACTCTCTATAACACCATAACATGAACAGTTCCTTTAGTGTCGTTATATAGAGTTTACATTGTATATAAAAAGTAATTCAGGTATAAAAATGAAAGAATTATGAGATAATTATAATTATGTAATAACGCTCTAATTGTTGTTTCTTCATTGTATTTATTCACTTTTTCAGATATATCGAGGGCCTACATTCAGAGCAAAAATACATAACCCCATGGGAGAAATCTTTAACCCCCATGCCTATTAATCCCGACCCTAGCCAATACAACATGCACAAAGTGCCAGCTCATTGGATGACCGAGGAGGCCGTCAATGGCTACCTGGCCCAGGACAAGAGCGTCTCAGAAACGGACATACAGAAGATGGATCAAAGCACGAAAATCTTGAAAGGGCTGTGCGCTTTGAGAGATTTCATGATGAGGGATGCTCTGTCTATTTATAAGAGTTACTAGTTTATGACAGTGTTAGTAGGAAAAAATATTACCATATAGGATATGTCCATGATTTAGTCCACGCTTGACTAAAATTCCCGGGATACAAAGTACCGCAACATTTTAAGAATAATGTAAGCTGTGGTTTAATGAAAACTGTCGGAATAAGCTCTTTTTTATCGCTCCTGGGTCAAAAAAAATATCACACATTGTATTACAGAAAATTTGTTATTTTCTTATTGTTTTTTTTTAATCTGGCCATTTTAATCATTCCTAGAAAAAAACCCGGGATAAAGAGTAGAGCTGATATTAAGTCTAAGAATTAACTGTCAATCAGTGAAAACCGCATCGAAATTAGCTCAGTTTTTATGTGAACCCCGAATTAAAATTCTTTGTTCAATTTTGGTTTGGCACCGTTCGTGCATCTTCTACTTCACCTAATAGATGATAACATTTAATTATTTTTTCATTTTCTCTGAGTGCGGGTACCATGTCAGTGACAATTTTCATACTAAGCCTCATTGATAAGTATTAATAAAAAAAACTTATGTCTCGAAAGAAATCTTTTTTAATAAAAGGAACTATTATATAAATATTTTGAATTACGAACGAATAATAAAGGAGTTAATGAGTATTTAGTTTTATTTACATCACATTGTTGGCAACACAACATGTCCTTTTTATTTTACTAGTTTTTAATTTAATACCGCTTTTATGGTTGCTTTTTATTTAAGGAACACTAAACGCATTTAGTACCCACCCTTAAATACAATTAGCGTTTTGCACAACGCAAAATGCGTCTCTAAATGTTTAAAGAACTGTCAAAGTTAATTACCCAAATATGGGTATTTAACTGCCCTAAATGAATTTAAGGTCACTAAAATTGATTAGAACTGCCAGATGCTCTTGCACTACCTATTATTGGCCCATCAGATTTGTCTGGCTCCTTGCAAAATATTTAAAATATTATACTTGATAATATTCAGCTTTCCTAAAATGACGTAAGTTTCCACATTTTTTTTAAGTGCCTTTCAAAAGTTATGGCCCACAGGAAGTGCCTGGCAACTATAGATATTTGTTTATAACAATATCATATGTAAAAACTAGCTTTGCTACTTCGATGGTTTTTCTACTTTTGATACTTGCTACCTGAAAAACGGCCTCGGTTTCAGCTTAGCGAGTATCCATTCCTTTAAATTTATGTTAAACTACCGATCCTAAAAATATCATCTTTCCTAAAATCGGGTCAGTCTGGGTTGACAGGGATTTTAAACACGGCATAATCGTTCGATTGCTTGAAAAAATCAGCTGTTATAAAATAAAACTACTTACAATGATTAAAGCTCACATGTAATAAATTTAAAAAATATAAATACATACAGCAATTATTATGTATGATATAAATATATAATAGGTCAAAGCTAAGACGGTTTAAATGCTCTCTACTTCTTCTTTGATGAGTCTCACTAGATTATTGAATTTCTTTCCCTCGAAGATTAGGACCTGGAACAAAATTATTCATGTTTACGATATTTCGAAAGTCGAAAAAATATCGTGGTAACGAATGCACCACTTAGGTAGTTTTATGATATAATGTGCATATTGTTACAATTACCACGTGCTAATAACGGTGAAGGAAAACATCATGATGCAACCTGCACATCGAGATAACCGATGTGTCAAACCTGCCAAGCCGTCTTGGACAAGCGTGGCAGTGGTATAAGGGTATACTGCCTGTTCCCCCTCTATAATGGGAGGCCCGAGCCCAGCAGTGGGGCATTTATGGCTGATATTATTTTGTTATATTATGTTTTTTGTTTTATCCATACATACATAATATAATTACTTGACCTCGCTGACTGACAAATTAATGCACAGTCCACAAACTACTAAGGCTAGGACGGAAAATTGAATTGAAAATTCGCATGCCTTGCATGTCGGTTCTTTCTATACTGTAAGTAGATCCACTAAGAAAGGATTTTGAATATTCAACTCTTAAGAAGATGAATATACAGTATACAATTTATACATATGTCGGATGTCGTTTTTGGAAACCCCAAAGGTGATCAAGGGGTAGAAAAATTTGCTGTAATTATTTTTAAATTACGCGAACGAGGCTGCGACCAACATCTAGTTTCTAATACACTTGCACAATTTGAGTAAATAATTAAACTTACAGTTCTAGGTATGGAACTCAAGATCTCTATGGTCTAATGATAAAGATGAGTCAAAAGACTATGACTAAATAGGCTCTTAATCTTTGGACACACATATTGTTTAATAATGTAATTTTAATTGTTGCACTTTAGAAGTTAGTTTTACCTTTCTGCAAGGTGTCAACGCTCCCCCCTCATAGTCCCATTGCGATAAGTCTGCTTCAGCCGTAACATCTACATCGAAACTGGCCAATGCTTCATCTGCTAAGGGTTTTTCTTCTTGATTCGCAAATAGCACTTCGGATGACTCTTCTGATAAAAGATTATTATATTTCAAAATATAATGCTACTGCTTGATGTGGGATAATGATATAGTTATTGATCATTTGATACAAATATAGTGCTGAGTTTAATACATTATTTGTGAAGTAATATTATCAAATTATTTACTAGTGGTGGCCCAGTGGTTGAAATTTGGCCATAATTTATTTAAATTATAAGTCTGAATGTTATTAAGGTTCTGTCATCAAAGCCTACTTCTATAATCACATATATTGCGAAGGTTACACTGTTAATTTGACTAACAATAAATTAAAGATATATATATATATAATATAATATATATATATATATAATATATATATATAATACATGGTGGTGTGTATAACTTTTAAAAAAATGATTTAATGTATGTTCTATACATAACTTTAAAATAATATTAGCATGCGTCACTTCTCCATATAAACTATAAGTGTGCGAAATTTCATATTCCCACCGCACAATTATCGTAAAAAGGGGTACAAAGTTTTTGCTTCACATATTAATAATGATGTTACATACTGATAGAAAATGTATGTCACTATCTATCAATATTATTTTTAAATGCTATAAATAAGAGGCATTTGACCAGATAATAATAATAATACTATTGCAAGTGAAAAGGTTAAAGATAATTCATATTTCAGCATTAGGTTGAGTGTTTACTTTATTCAGAAGTTAAGTCCCAGGTAACAGCATATAATATTATAATTTCTATTCAATCTAATGTTATTATAAGTTTGATAGTATTTATTTAAGTTTAAACATTTTAATCAAATTCTTTTGTCTTCTATTCACAACAAACACACTTACCTCCAGTGTTGTATGTTTTACATATCCAAATTAAGTACTGGAATGTGTAGGGCATGTTTTTCTTTATGGCTTTTTCTAATTCTGTCTGAAGTGATGTGAACAGGGGTACACTTATGGCAGCTGGAATGTTTAAAATCCTGAAACGGTATTAAATAAAATTATATCATGTGGTAGATTATTCTGCAACAGGGTAATTTGTACCAACCGGGTCACCCCACCACATGGCTTGTTCTGTCACTACTTGAATATAAATGTGTGAGAATAGACTCATGAGACAACATTTCACTCCTCCAATAGATAGATAACACTTTATTGCTCACCAAATACACAATTTCAAAATATACAATTACAATATTGTCATGGTAGAAACAAAAGGCAGCCTTATCGCTGAAAGCAATCTCTTCCAGGCAACCAATTTGCAGTCTTACTCTGATTTTGATCCGAAGGATATAGCAGCCACCCTAGGCTAATTATTGTGTGAGAAGACTAAATTAATTGTTAGATCGGTATGAATTGCCCATCTTGAGTGTCTAATTCTTGGCTTAATTAATCAATAATGCAGCCCAGAAACATCCCACTGCTGGGCTCAGGCCACCCATTTTTATAGGGGAATACACAGTATACAGACCAAACTTATCGACCCATATCCCATTGGCAGGTTTCACTTGAATTAGGTAAAAAAAGGGTCAGCCTCGGAATGAAAGATAATAAGCTGTAAATTGGTATAAACCTTTGTTTTGTCTAAATGTCTCAAAAGTCACAAGTGCTATCGTGTCGGCGTTTTAAGATAGAAGATATTGAAGTTCAAAGGTTGTTAAAATCGGTTTTCGTGAATATCCTGCTTTCTATTGCTTAAATGACATTTGCACCTCTTCTAAAAGTTGTAGAGTATAAAATTTTCTACAACTTTCTTGATCTGTATGTACTGATAATCGTAACACAATCTTGACCTTGCATTAGGCCATAGACTTTATGCGGTGCACTCTTCACGGTCTACCGTGAAAACATTTGATCATATGAAAAAAAGATCAAACAAATTTTAAAAATAATCCTCAGCGGAACCCAATTTCAATAAATACTCTTAAATTTCAAATTAGAATTTAGGCCATAAAATTCTTGGCTAGGATTTTTTCACTGCTGGCAACACATCGGCCTTAATCTTGCAAATGTATTGTATTCTTTCCAGCAAGTAGGTGTTATGCTTTTTGCCCGCTACAGGAAATTTCAAAAATAAATATAATTATTTTCAGTATAATCTGGGTTGCCTGGAAGAGATCGCTATAAGTGATAATGCCGCCCATTGTTCTAATGCAAATGTATCCATATCAATTGCCTAGATTTAAGAACAATAAAGAGTTTTCATTCATTCATTCAATCTATCTACCTTTCATTGATAACCAAACCAACATGTTCTGCATCATTAGATAGGATTTTGTTTATCAAATCTTGTGTCTTTTTGTCTGCATTGTCATTTGCAAGGGTCGTGAGAAGTGTCCTAATTTGTTTTATAGAATTTTCATCCTGAAAAATAAAATTGTAAATTTTATTAACATAAAATAAATTGACATATACTAAACAATTTTGCATATTTAGTATAAAGCTAAATAAAAAATTGTGTGAAGTTATACTTCTATGGTGTATCAAGATAAAAATCTTTTCAAAAATTTTATTGCCTCGCATGCATTGCAGTATAACTTCAAACTAAAGTGTTGACTATAGCAAACTTCAGGGTGTCGGTTGACTATAGCTAACTTCATGGTGTAGGTTATTTATGTGATGGTGTGCATGCGCATCGGTGTGCATGTGCTTCATAAAAATTTACTCTCATCATTTGTACCCTAACACGCCTTAAGAATTATTCAATAATAATGTTAATTAGTAATCATTTATGCTGTTTCAAAATGTTTTTATTTTAATGCAGCAATCATTATAGGATATATATATAAAAAAATTAAGTCAAAATGAAACACTGAAAAAACCAGAAAACCGGGTGTATAATTTAGATTTTCCCACTAGTTTATTAATTAATGTTTTAAATATTATATATCGAGAATGTGATCCCAGCTTTCCAATAATGGTAAATAGAAAATATTACTAATACTGCTTACTTTCTTCTTGATAAAACTTACTTTACGTTTAGTTATATTAAGAACTGTGGTGATGCCAAACACTCCATCACTGCCATCATCTTCATCATCATCATCATCTTGACCATCATCCAAGCATTGTTTCACTACACTACCCACATAATTTTGTGCTGAAAATAAATTAGAGACATTAGAATTAAGCAATTATTGAAAGCTGTAACCAACTGCTTAGTAAGTATCTATCAATGGCCTGAGGGGATGGTTTTAATTAAAGTTACCTAGCCATTCCAGTCATACACACTTCAGGGTATAAATAATGTTTATTTCAAACCTTGAATGCCAGTGACACAGCCATCTGTGTCATGAACTTTTTAGTTACTCTCATGTTGCATGGCCAGTTGGGCAGTGGTAAAATCCTGAATTTTACCACAGCACAACACATTTACATTTCCTGTGGTATAAGGAAGATTTAAACTGAAAAGTTTTTTAAAATATTTTTTGTTATTTACCCCGTTTAAAAAAAAAGTCTGATATACCAAGGGTAGTAATCAAGGTAATCAAGAACTGAAGTCCCAAAGAGGTCTCTTTTGGAGAATCACAATTTGATTAGAGTTTGGAGTATTCATCCCTACCCTCCCCCTCCACCCCTCCAAATACTTGAAATAAGGTACCATAACTATAGCACACCTGGAAATAGTTCCAATTTGAATAATTAAATTAAACTATGTCTCTTTTGTCAAAATGTCTTCTGCAAATACCTCATTCAGTTTATACCTTTGCTAATGATATGTGAAGGATACATCATTACTAATATGGTTCAACAGTTAAGTTAAATTCAGCCTCAATATTTTTACTTGCTCCTTTTAATGGCAGTAAAATGCCAGTAATTATTTGGCTCTACTTTACCTGTCCTAAAGCAACGATAAAAATACTTACAAATAATTATCTGGGCTAAAGCACCCAATTCAACATTGGATTTAAGAAACAACTGTCTCAACAGCTGTTTGATGCCATGGAAGTCACAGTCCTCAGGATTGCGTCCTTCAAAATCAGCTTGAAGTTCCTAAAATTATAGTTTTTCAGGTTTAGTTGAAATATTTTTATTATATACCTATTTATAAGACAAATAAAAGTTTAGGCTGGATTTAGGATATTAAAGGTGGTTCAATAATTGCGATTACTAGTAACGAATAGTTTTATTAAGTTATAAGTAACTTGTTTAAAATTATTTAATATTCTCTGCTAGTCAATAAATATGGTACTTACACAAACTATTTCTTATGTTAATACAGGAAACTACATAAATTATATTATAAAAAATAATTCTTAGTGATGCCAGACTACTTCATTAAAATTATAAGTAAAACTTGTAAATAAAATATTGAAAACAAGTAAAGCAAAAAACACGGGACGCCGCTGCCATGTGTTTTTAGGTTATGTTTACAGTTTACCGTATCGCCGACGTAGTTTCCATCAGAATCAAAATCTGGATCCCTTTCACTTCCAGAATCATCTTCCTCACTTTCACTATCATGATTTTGTATTTCTTTATTCTTCTTGTTGGACATTTTATGAAATATAATGGGAAATAAACAATTTTATGTCTATTAAGGACGGCCTGAGGTAATGCTAATGCCACAATAAGTGTCAGTGTCACTGTCAGAAATCAAAAGATGAGCAATCAATATTATCGTTTTTAATTTTAAGGCTAGGTAACATAGACCTACAGCCAAAGGTTATTTACATAAATAATTTATGAACTTACAAATTATTATATTTAAATAACTATTCGCTTCACTTTTTTTAGTGGGAAATCCGCTTGCTGTCACTTCGCCACACGAAGACTACGACGGGATAGTGTGAGACTCGTGTAAAGATAGACTGTCGTAATACTCACTAAAACCCCTTGGTGACCTCCTGTCACCATACATTCGGGCCCCAGGCCGTGTGGGCCTGCCAATACGGACAGAGTTCTCCTGCATGAATACGTGCTTAAAGGAGATGCGCTCGGGAGGGACTCCAACGCGCTCCCTGCTCAGCGGCTTAGATGTGGGTTATCGCCTATCCGTGAACCGCCACCCGCTATCGCACTCTTACGGCGGCTGAAGGTCATAAGCTATCCGGCGCTGAGTCCTATTGTTGCGGCGGCAAAGAAGCGCGGCTGCTCGCTCACGCTCCCGCTACGCCGTCTCCTTTGTGGACATGACACTCTCCCAAAAGAAGGCAATGGCGTTCCAACCAGGTTGGCTCCCGACCATGGCCATTACTACGGCGGTGAGAGACAAATCTACTCCGATGGTTGCGATGAGCGCACGGCGCTCGTCATCCCAAATTTGGAAAGTGCGCAGCGCCGTGCCCTCAATGCTGTCGCTACTGTAATAGCATCCTGACGATGGCTCACTCCCTATGCGACACAAGTACTTCCTGAAACGACCGTGTTCAGTGAGGACCTGTGTCAGGCGAACATCAGGGTCACAGAGTACTTTATATATACGGGTAATTAGGGTGCCGTGTCTCTGGTTGGTCCAGGATTGCATGTAATTTGATTATTCGCTTCACCTGTTACAATCCAGCCCTACTTAAATTGTGGGGTTCTAACTTCAGATTATGGTTGATTTTTTATTTTACAAAACATATTTAACGATTGTATTTATTCTAAAATTATGTGTTTGTAACTTAGCTTTTTTATTTTTTTTATTGTAGGAGTTCAGCAGACAGGCAGACGGCCCACTCGATGGAAGGCGGTTACTATCGCCTATGGACATTTGCAATACCGAAGGTGCTACAAATGCACTGCTGCCCTCTTAAGGGTGACTGGAGCCTGGTCACTAATGCCGGAACACAACTCAAGATTGTTGTTTTTTATGGCTATTTAGTTTATATAATTTTCGGAATGGTTATAAGAACTTAGTTGCTTGTCATCATTCCGACACAGCAGTTTCAGTTCCCCGTTACTAACTAAGGAAACCAAATACCTACTTTTCTTTTCTATAACTCGGCGACTACACTACGAGTATTAATTCCAATAGGATAAAAGTTTCTAGTTTTATGCAAAGACGGAGTCTCGGACTCTCAAAGTGAAGCCGGCTAAAGGATGCCGATTTTAGACTGGGATACCGATAGCGCCGCAGTGCGATACGAGAATTCAGTGTTAGATCGAATAAAATTATAAATTGAAATACAGTCAAACCTGGATTAGCGAGAGTTCAAGGGATCACAATCTCATTTTCGCTTATAGAGGTTTCTCACTAACCGAGTTCTCGCTAATGTAAGGTACATGGTAGCGTTTCTCTTATAGAGGTACGCAGCAATAACAAGTCACAGCAAGTACGAATGTAGTAAATATGTATGATAAAACATATAAGTACCTACTTATAAGGTAGGTATCAAGATGCTTACAAAACAAGACAAATTCCTACCATTAGGAAGTTCACGAAAGTTAAGAATGAGTCATAAATAGCAGATGTTAAATTTGTAATTTTTTGTCATTTGTTACTGTATGTATTTTTATTGTAGCAATAGTTCTCCTAAAAATATAAATAAATAAAGCTCGACTGTCGCTTATAGAGGTATAGATAAGTAGCAGTCTCACTTACGGAGGTCCATGAGGGAGAAACGACTCTCTTACAGAGGTTTCTGTTTCTCGCTAATAGAGTTTGAGAGCTTATAATGACGGTCTGCTATTACTCTCACTTATAAGTTTCTCACTTATCCAGTTCTCACTTACCCAGGTTTAACTGTAGTACGCATAAAACTGAAACGGTGCCCGGTGGATAGACACATTATTATTAATAAGAATCACACAGACGCAAACCACGTGTATATTACATCATTTTCCGCGTACAAGTTATTCAAAAATACTTCACTTCATTTACTTTTTTGTTCAGGTAGGCTTCGTCCATCTACATTTTTATTTCGTCTGAGATTTAAGCAAACATAAAAACAGTTGATTTTCATCACAGTAGCAGATATCTGACTTATCTAAGACACAAATGTCTGAAATACTGATTACATTAGCGCGATCTATTCATAGCTCATGAATAAACTTAAGTTTAATAAAATTGGGATTTCTTTCAAAAAGTATTTAGAAGATACGTTTTTCTATCTAGTAATTCAAATACCATTTTCAAAAGTAACTTGTTTCTGATATCTTAAATACTTATTTTAAAAGCATTTGTATTCAAAAGATACTTTGTATAGGGTATCTTGTACAACTTTGGACAGTGGACACCTACCTACTTAATATAAGAAGTTACGATTTTCGGACGGTGGTAATGTGTTTTCCGTTGTCATATTATAAATGAAGTTCAGTTAAATAAAACAAGTACCAAGTATTATTTTAGCAAACACACTTTAATTATTGAATTTATGCAAATGATAATTAATTTACATGATATGCTAATGGACCTATTATTTTAAGAGAGTATTGGGTTTTATAGAGACTTCTCTAGCTACAATTTCTACACACCAGTATTTTACGGCCGTAACTTGCAATGTGACATAGCTCTGCGAACTTAGAGCATGTACACTCATACGACTCGTCAGTAATACATTGGTCGTCTTCATCCTGTATTTTTCATTGCTTTGTACTAGTTGTCATGTATTTCTTTACGAGTTTACATGCGCTAAGTTCGCAAGCTATGTTCACAGAGCTATGTTCACATTCGCCAAGTTACGCCGGCCGTATTAATTATCGTTAGATATTTTGAATATTGAAACTAATTCGATACGTGATATATGTTACTTTGGTTTATTGTCTATTCCTCGTTTTTTCTATTGTTTATAAATGTTAAGTAGCAGTGTAAAGTACGACCAGGATGTTTTTATAATCTGAAAAACAAACATTTTTTTGATTAGTTCCATATCTGTGTGATATAATTCATACATTTATGTCAGACAGATGTTGTAATGTATATATTAGGTATGTTTATATACATTCACTAATGCTCACATACAATATATGTGTAGGTACATAATTGTACATATCATGTAAAAGTATAGTAGATATTCTTTTATGTATAAATTATAGAGTTGGAACAAGAATGTTATGGTCTGACGTTATAAAAGAGCTGCTTTGTTTGACTGAAGCTGGATTGGGAGGTCAGATGAGTCTGGCTCTGGTCTGGTCTTGTTTACAAAGTGCAAAGCCTCAGATAATTATAAAAAAAGGAAATAGACATCCCTATTAATAAAAATAAAATAAAATAAAAAAGCCTTTTAATTTCTACTTTTTACAGTAGGTATTCTTAGTATGTTAATTAGTTAGTAATTTTAATTAATTGTTGTTGTTGTTGTTAGTTGGATAAATAAAGTAAGAATCCCAGATTGGTAAAGGCCTCCTCCATATATGATATCTAACATTAAAATAAAAAGTATAATTTACCGTAGTGTAACTCGCTAATGAAATAACTGAAAATCCATACGTAGTGACGTATATTTCTTTTTGTGCCCTGAAAAATTAGCATTTTGTTAAAACAGAAAAAGTGATTTTCAATAAATACAGTTTTTAATTGAAATACCTGTGTAGCATGATTAGTAATGAGCTTTTTATTTTCTTGGGTGCTGCATACCATCCGCTGTTATACAACGCGTCTGAAACTCCCTCACTCTATAACATCAAACAAATTATGACCGTCATGCCTACAACTTACAACGAAGTCACGACGATCGTCACATTAAAGAATTTACACATAAATGACGTAAATCTATACTAATACTAGCTGTCCCGGCAGACGTAGTCCTGCCCGGTAAAAAAAAAAAAAAAAATTGGGGTGGACTACCCCTAACATTTAGGGGGATGAAAAATAGATGTTGGCCGATTCTCATAGATACCGGATAAGCACAAAAAATTTCATCAAAATCGGTCAAGCCGTTTCGGAGGAGTATGGCAACGAAAACTGTGACACGAGAATTTTATATATTAGATAAAGAGATAAAGTTTGTGACGTTGTAGGTCGTAATCTCTGGATCTTTAACACGATGCAAAACCTCTTTAAACAGGAGGCATGCACTAGAGATTAACCCGCGGCGCGGCCCCGGGGTAAACTCTAATATATACTTATAATAATATCGGAATGTCCTGGTCCGAATTATCCCCCTGATATTTTTACATTTGTAAACGCATTGTACTTATTCTACAGACTCGAGCCATTTGCAGATTTACTATAGTATAGATAGATAGATTGTATTAAACATGAATCTGCTCGCAGCCACGTTCATTAGTTTTATATTGTGTTGGAACTACAGAGAGAGTAGCTATGGTTGAAACAGTCTGGTTATGTCAAACTGAACTTGAAACTTGAAAGTTATACGATTCGGTTCTTACCGATTCCAGAAGCCTTTGTCCGTACCAACAAAGCAACCAAGTTTGCAACAACGCCGTCGTCAAAAAGGATTTGTACACCATTTCATTCCATTTCTCGACTATCTGTAATTTTAAGATATTAAATTTGAATTCTTGCTAATAGTGAAGTTTCGCTGTGCAGAGTTATTTTATAAAACCGTGTTTTAGTTAATAAGAATTGAAAATAGCTGTGAAATATTTATTAATTTTTTCAAAGATAATCTTAACTATTTAATGAGATGTGCCTTTTGCAGGTGCCATAAGTACTTCATTGTTTAGTGTCACTCAAATTTCCAATTTGTCTGAGGATTTTTGTGGTTATACAGCATTACTTTCATCTAGTGCCGAAAAACATTAGTGTTACATTGGAAGAATGTGGTGTAGGTAGATATGAAAATGAAAGTGAACCTTGAAAGTTAAAAAACATTAAATTGAAATACTCCTTAAAGTAAAATAGGATAGAAATAGGTACTTACAACGCAGCAGAAACCACAGAAGCAGATAATAATGGAACTGTTAAAGAAGTTCACGAATAAGGCGAAACTAAATAAATTTTCCACATCACCTGCCAATCTACGATCAAAGACATTTGTTTTAGTTTTTAACCGACTTCATACACTACCTAAAATTCCGATCGGCAGTTTTCTTTTGCGCAGAAAAGTGCAGTCTTGCCTTCTATATGTAAATAATCTATATTGAACTTTATTCGAAAGCTCAAACGGCAGAGTATGCTTGCTATGCAGTCTTAGCTCAGTTCCGCTTACACAATTCATACACTGTCGCGCGCTACTAAAATTGGTATAAGTTACCGGTGATGAGCCTACATCTTTCTCTATCTGTCTCTCTCTATCTCTCACTTTCTCCCAATCATTTGGAGTCGGCACAATATGTATTTTACTTCCATACTCCTGTATTCTGGCATACATGCTCTGTCACATCACAAATCGCTATATCATCCTTTTGCACAATTTATCCATCTCTTTGATGATGAGCGTGCATGTATCTTGGATAGCCCATTAGACTTGTTATTTTTTATGACATTTAAGCACGGCCTATACTTGAGCGACACAAGAGCAACTGTGTATAGCAGAGATGAATGTAATAATAGTGTTACGAGTTACGCAGGACTCGAATTAAAGTGCCGTTGGAATTACTATAGAATTTACTAAACTATACAAACACGTATAAAACAGGTTCAAACTGCACCATCCAATAACACGCGGAAAGTCCTTCACTATATCGCTTATCGAATGTACTACACACACATCTTGCTAGTATCGTAACCGTCGCTTGACTGCCCCCCCTCCGTTCGGGCATTGTTTTATAGTAAACTGTATAATACAACAATAGATTGCGTGTACTGAGAAAACGTAATCTGTACACCTGGTTAATTATTCCTGCGAACGACCAACAAAGTCGAAAACAATAACAATACGCTATTTTCTAATCTCAAAATTTAAACACCAAGTAAACAAAAGAAATCCAAATGCGGGAAGGGTAATAAACCAGGTGCGCATTTCTTTGTCGGTATGTAACAATAGTTATAATGATGATGACAGTAATAATTGTTGTCATAGAAAATCATTCTCTAAATCCAAAAGAAAGATAAAGTATGTACTCAAGGCTCAAGAGAGACAATAAAGTTTTAAAGTTAGAGAATGATCTTGGAAGTTTTGACACGAAAGGCGATACCACAACTTAGTTCAAAGGTTACAGTGAAAAATTGTTTTACAACTTTAGAAAAACTTAGAAGAGTGTAGGGGAAAACTCCGTCTAAAACCTCCTCGTAAAACTAGTTTACCTTAACAACGCGCGGTGTCTCAAAATTATTTCACGTAAATCTTTTTGATATTTTTGCTCCCAATCTCCATTTGTTTCTATCGTTTGCTTCTCTTTTTTAATATATTCAACACTAAATACACCTAGAAAGCAAACTAAAGTTTAAACACAGATTGCCGAGCTCGAAAGATCAAAAACACTATGTAACTAACTCATGGCGTGATTTCAACTAATACAGGTTTGGAATTGTATTGACAGGGGAAGGCCTGAATATAATCGTTTTGGAAAAGTCCAAGACAAGGAAAAAGTTTGATGATTTAATGAATAATTTAGTATATATAAAAACTGCTAATTTGTAACTCCGATTGAGATAAGTATATATATATTTTTACGAGTCCGGGACTCGAATCAAAAATGCCGTTGAAATTACTATAGAATTTATTAGAACTATATAAACACGTATAACACAGGTACACATATGACTGGACACAACCAGTACAAACTGCACTATGTAGCTTATCGAATGTACACGTCTTGATCGTATCGTAATCGTCGCTTGACTGCCTCACTCCTCCGATCGTGCATAGTTTTATACTAAACTGTACAATACAACCAATGATCTTATAATAACTAGATGCGTAGTTTACGGCACCGACGTGTTGCCACTTTGAAGATGCCTGCAGGCATATCTCGTCCCGGTTGTGAGTTAGACATTAAGCGAGTGTGATGTATCCGCGACGGGCGCAAAACGTATTCAAAATGGTGAAATGTACTGTTAAAAATTGTGTATTACGCCCGAAAATGATAATAAAGCAAGTGACGTTATCTTTCACAAGTAAGTTTGCTTAATTTTGATCGCATTATTTAAAATAACATTAGAAACCAAAATAATATATCGTGCATTGTTTTTGTCATCGGTGTTACCAGTAAAACGAATTAAAATTTTAACGATTTTATTTTTAACAATTTTTTTGTAGTATAGTTCATGAAAAAGTGAATGATGGAAGCGTGCGCCAGTAAATTTTGTGTGCTTTAATAATAAAATTTCGGCAACGACTCTAATATGCTTATTAATTTTTTTATGATATTAATAGTATAATAATTTTCATAAAATAGTGTTAGGTTCAGCAGCAGTTAGAATGATCCTTATTTGTTTGTCTAAGTCAAAAGTGGCGGTCATTCTACTATCAGAGGGAGGGAGGTCATCTTCGCAGATTTATATGACGAACTTGGCCAATATCGATATAAAATGGAACCTTACGCTATGTCTTACTAGTATATCTGGATACGTAGCGATTCTCGAAAGTAGACGATTTTAGGCCCTCAACATGTGTTTTATTCAAATGTCTTGTTATAGTAAGATATTAAGCAAGCCGTGAAAACCAAATCAAACCAGTTCACTAAAAATATTTTTTTAAACATCGATGTATAGACTCTTATAATAATTATGTACTAAGTATATATTGTAAGTTTTATATTCTAAAAAAAAGGAGCCAAAAAACGTCCAATCTGGGGATATTTCTGACTACTAGCAACTCTATCCGTTTTCACGAAAGTAATGCCTTGTCTCATTTTTACGTAATTGGTTGAACTATGGAAGAAACGAGACAAATATGGTTTACTTTAGCAAATTGTTGGCATTACATTAGATTTCAAAGCTACGTCTTTTAAACTCGCAAGTGGCTAATTTTAAAGAATTATTTGTAAGACGTTGCTACTCTAGTATATGTAAGCTCATTGAATACAACAGTCGACCGCATGGACTGAATTTTCCAAAAAAACGTAATCTGCACACCTGCGGCCATAAACGAGTATAATAACAATAGAATGTTTTTCTTAATTACAAATTTTAAACACAAAGTAAACAAAAAAGTCCAAATGCGGGAAAGGTAATAAACTACAGGTGTGCATTGACTTTGTCGGTGTGTAACAATATGAAAATACAGATAAAAATTACAGAGATATTTTATATAGATGATGCCCATACACACATTCAAGCGCATGATATGGGATATTATTTTGAAGCTTAAAAGTTTTTTGACACCATAACACCAATATTGCATTATATTAAAATACTTAGCATGGACGTGACATTCAGCGATAAGCTCAGATAAAACAACAAATTTTGATAAATTTCGAAGTAAAAAGTACTAAAAATTAGCATCTAAACTAAATTATATCTTTATATATTTCATATGTAAATAATTTCCCCCGCAGTCTTTTAGCTATAACTACTACAATAAATACTCAGATAAAAAATTCCCCAAGCCATGCCAACTGTTTTCATATCAGCTTATTTTGCGAACTTTGACCAAGAATCCCTATTATTATTAATATTATAAATGCGAAAGTAACTCTATCTGTCTGTCTGTCTGTCTGTCTGTCTGTCTGTTCCGTTTTCACCTAAAAACTACTGGACCGATTTGGCTGAAACTCAGTATATATATATTTTCGATACCGAGGATGAATATAGGATACATTTTATCCCGAAAAATGGGATAGTTTCCGGGATAAAATGATATTTGTCTGTTTGTTTGTTATGCTTTTACGGAAAAACTACTGGACCGATTTGGCTGAAATTCGGCACGTATGTAAATTAAATACTGAGGATGGACAACGGATAATTTTCATTTTGGCCTTTTTGATCATTTTGACCTATTTGGTCATTTTGGCCTATTTGGTCATTTTGGCCTTTTTGGTCATTTTGGCCTATTTGGTAATTTTTCCCTTTAGGTCATTTTGGCCTATTTGGTCATTTTGGCCTATTTAATCATTTTGGCCTTTTTGGTCATTTTTGCCTATTTGGTCATTTTGGCCTATTTGGTCATTTTAGCCTATTCGATCATTTTGGCCTATTTGGTAATTTTGGCCTTTTTGGTCATTTTGGCCTATTTGGTAAATTTTCCTTTTAGGTCATTTTGGCCTATTTAATCATTTTGGCCTTTATGGTCATTTTGACCTATTTGGTCATTTTGGCCTATTTGGTCATTTTGGCCTGTTCGGTCATTTTGGCCTATTTGATCATTTTGGCCTATTTGGTCATTTTGGCCTATTTGGTCATTATGGCCTATTTGGTCATTTTGGCCTTTTTTGGTCATTTTGGCCTATTTGGTCATTTTGGCCTATTTGGTCATTTTGGACTTTTGGGTCATTTTGGGCCTATTTGGTCATTTTGGCCTATTTAGTCATTTTGGCCTTTTTGATCATTTTGGCCTTTTTGGTCATTTTGGCCTATTTGGTCATTTTGGGCTTTTTGGTCATTTTGGCCTATTTGGTCATTTTAGCCTATTGGTCATTTTGGCCTATTTGGTCATTTTGGGCTTTTTGGTCATTTTGGCCTATTTGGTCATTTTGGCCTATTTGGTTATTTTAGCCTATTTGGTCATTTTGGCCTATTTGGTCATTTTGGCCTCTTTGGTCATTTTGGCCTATTTGGTAATTTTTCCTTTTTGGTCATTTTGACCTTTTTGGTCATTTTGGCCTAAATAGGAAAAATTACCAAATAGGCCAAAATGACCAAATGGTCATTTTGGCCTATTTGGTAATTTTTCCTTTTTGGTCATTTTGGCCTATTTGGTAATTTTTCCTTTTTGGTCATTTTGGCCTTTTTGGTCATTTTGGCCTATTTGGTCATTTTGGCCTATTTAGTCATTTTGGCCATGTCGGTCACTGTCGTCTTTTGGTCATTTAGACCATTTTGGCCTTTTTGGTCAAGTTTTGTAATTTATTTTGTTGACAGATAGACGGGGGATGGTAAATATAATAAGCGATATAAAATGAAGTGAATCTTCCGTGGGCAAATACATAAAAATGTAATATAATATAACCCGTAGCACTTGCTCTTTAAACAAGAGACATGCACTAGAGGTTAACCCGCGGCGCAGCCGCGGGGTAAACTCTAGTAGTATAATAATTTTAACTTGATAATAATTTATGTTTACCCCAATAGCCCAGGACTTTTTGTTCTTGTTTCTCACAATATTCTTACATTGGCCGGGGCTTGTCCTTGGGTGTATTATAATATTGTTACGAGTTGCAGGAATCGAATTAAAATGCCGTTGGAATTACTACAGAATTTATTAGAACTACACAAGCACGTATAACACGGATACAAATATAACTGAACACAATCAGTACAAACGTAATACACGATTCACTAACACGCGCAAAGTCCGTCACTATATAGATTATCGAATGTCACATGTCTTACTACGCTTGTGGTTATCGCTTCACTGCCTCACCCCTCCGTTGGGGCCTTGCTTTCTACTGTACAAATACAATATATCTCAACATAATACTCGACCGCGTAAACTGAATTTCCAAGAATCACACCTGGCTAATGACTATCATAAAAATTACAATACACGATGGGCTGTTTTTTCTAATTACAATTTTTTAACACAAATAAACAAAAGAAGTCCAAATGCGGAACGATAATAAACTGCAGGTGGGAATTGGTCTTTGTCGGTCGTAACAATATGGTGTAGACAGACATAATCGCCGGTCAGTGTCATGCCACATTTATATTTTTGTCAAGGGGCCTCAACGTGTTGGCCTTCCCAATGGTCCCACGCAAACCTTCCAAAAATCCGAGTCCATTTTTATGGCCAGTGATCTCGAAAGACATACATATGCTATTATATACACTTGGAATCACGCTATGAGTTCCGTGTAAAAATCTCCTTTATCTTACCAAGCGGATAAGTGTCAACCAGTTGCTTATCAATAGCTACGTAAATAAGTCCTTTGATCCTGATTGATAGTAAATCGAACTGCATCGTTATGTGGCTTAAGAATATGCAGAATAAAAGATCTCCACACAACATAAACCAGATTGTTAATAATCCTGAAACGAATAAAGACAACATTAAAGAAGATTTCATAACTTTGTCTAGTTATCTTTCAGTTTCGATTGATGATCAGTGGTGGATTTACGTAACTATAGGCCATTGGGGCCCGAGCCCAGAGTGGCATCTTTGTCCCTGCCGTCCTTGCGGTAAAATTTTAAAGCTGAAAAATTTAACAAAAAAATTATAAAAATTGACTAACACGTCTCAATACGATGAAAAAACATTTTCAACCCTTAATTACTCATATAGTGGCCCCTGAATTTTACTTTTTTTCAATTTTACTACATAACTTTGTAGCGCTAAATGGAATACACGTTCTTGCTAAACTGAAGTTCAGCCGAGTTCGGGCATCGTTTTATACTAAACTGTACAATACAGCAATCGACTGCGTGGATTGAAGTTTCCGAGAAACCGTAATCTGCACACCTGCGGCCATAAACAAGTACAATAAAATATAAATATGTAACTTTAGTTGTGTCTTGTTTTGTGTGCCAAATAAATAAATAAATTTTAAACACAAAGTAAACAAAAGAAGCACAAATGCGGGAAAGGTAATAAACCAATTATTTTAATTCTGACACAACAACAAGCTGAGGGCAAACCTTGTTTGCTGAAATGAAATATATTTGTTTTACTTTTTTAAATGCTATTTACGTCAAAAAAATATGTGAGCAATGTCTGTTGTTATTTCTTCAAACTGTGTCTTTCTTTTCTTTCCAAATAAATAAAACACTGGACTTTCGTCTTTCTCTTCACTCTACGTGGACTGACACGCATTTGGTCATTTTTATCACAAATAAATATTTCTTATGGAAAATCTAAAGATTGATATTGTTGATTTACAAATCGCAATTAAACAGCAAGAAAATTTTAATCGAAAACAATTATTTATATCTAGAGATCCTAGTGAAGTAAAAATTGAGTCTTAAATAAAAATAATACTTATAATATTATAGGTAATTATTATTTTAAATTATTGGATATATATATATATATATATATATATATATATATATATATTATATATATATATAATATATATATATATAGGTATATATAATACATAACTTCACGCCAGATCCCTTGTGGGGTAGACATGAACAACTGGATATATATTTTTTTTTAATGTGAGTCCCTTGGTCATCACACACGTATATTCTGAATAAAATATAGCACAGATTTGTATCAAAAACTACTTAGATACAAATTTCGCTTACGATAAACTTCATATCAATACTTCATGAACATTCTAATTTGTAGCTGAGGACGGTAAGTTCTATCTTGCGTGAAATAATCCAGACGAACGCGCATCTGCGCGGTTTTATTCATGGATGACGTTGATGAATCTGAGTTTAAACTTTGTTATAGATAGACCAATACTCGCTTTGAAGGCTAAAGAAACTGCTGGTTTTTGCGAATAATTTTTGACCTTAAGTAAGATTACATACATCAGCGTATTGAGTGAAGTTCATTTTAGGATTCTGAAAGCCAAAGGTGAATTCGTAGGTAGTTATATAACTTGACACATATATGCTCACTCGTCTGCAACTCTGCATGAACTCATATTTGTAACTATGTTACGCGTCAGGGTTATATATGTATTATTTATAAATCTACTAGCTGTCTCGGCAGACGTCGTCCTGCCCCGAAAAGCTTCAATCTTAATGCCGACAACCACGCCACCTAACGGATCCAAATGTGAACCAACTCAAAAACCTTCTCTGGCTCATGCACAACAACTTTGCTAAAGATCATTACATGATGAAATGTATAGTTTACGACTGTATAAAGGACATACAGACAAACATTTCTGTATATCAAGAAGAAGAAGATAATTAGTCAGGTTTACATATTTGTCATCAGTCTTTACAATCCATAATAATTCCGTCAAGCTATAGGTGTGCTGAAGGCTTCTTAAGCCGGCAAGAAGATGCATTTAAACTGCCGGAAAGATTGTTTTTTGCTTGTAGTTGTAGTATACATATGGTTAGACCCATAATATACGTTAGCGTATTACATATACATAGATGGACAGTCGCGGAAGGAAAATGTTCGTCACCTTAAAGTTGACTTTTGTTTGCACAAGTACAAGAAACAATACTGCCACCATTTAAACAAATCTTACGTATAAAATATAGAAATTGTATGTTGACGGTGACAAACGCTGAGATTAACAATAGAAAACAAGGAGGATAATCACTATATATAACCAGTAAAAAGGTTTAACCTGCATGTCTAAACCAATCTTCTTAGAAAAGATTGCAATCAAAAACTTTGATCTAAGTAATTTTATACTTTATTGTCAAACGTTTAAACATATTTTTCTGTGGAACAGTCTATCCTGTAAATTTTTGAAGTAATAACTTCTTATGGGAGGATAAACCGCTTCATTACGTAACGCGTTACGGCACCAGCCTGTCTGGCTTAACTTTCTCTCACGTAAGATTAGCTTAAGTTATCAATTCTGTTGGGCGTCCCGAGACGCACACGACCTTTTTTATTTTGAAAAAGTAACACGTGCACGCAGAACGTTAAATAAATGAATTTGAGTTTAGTGAACATTTTCATACCATGATTCTACATTATATGATATTTTTTGAATATTATAAATTGGGCCGAAGGTTAAAGTTGAAATGTAAAAGTTGAGTAGGAATCAATGATCTATATGCACGCAGACATTTAAGTGTCTTATTAGGCTAAGATCCCGCTATACAACGACCTTCACCAAGTGCTAATTTGATGAAACCTATGTTATATATAATTATATATATTATTATTGCTTCCTCTGCAGCGATTGCTACATTCTTTATATTAATTATCTGTTTATAATTTAGTTTATTTTAGATATTTCGAACATTCACATTATTGTAAGTTAAATAAATAATTAAAAAAAAATTATATATTTATGTCCCATATGCAATATATTTATGTCAATAAATATATTGCATATGGGTTCCCTAAAAAATTCAGTCCAGTGTATGATTAATTAATAATTTAAAAAAATAACATTTCACTGGTTTGTTTATTAAACAAATTCTATACCAATCGAAAGTATGAAGCCCATAGAACATGCAAATGTTAGGGTGCCTATTCTTTCCTAGTTACAACTCTCGGGTAGCCAGTAATCCTTTTCATGTTCAAGATCAAATAGCATACGCACTCTCTTTCTTTAAATGGACGGAATACATTTGCATATTCAATGGGCTACATATTATTTTATTCGATTGGTATAGAATTTGTTTAATGAACAAACCGGTGAAATGATAAAAAAAAATATTTTTTTAAATTATTAATTAATCATATACTGGACTGAAATTTTTAGGCAACCCATATGCAATATATTTATTGACACATTAAATTAAATATAAAATAGGTTTCATCAAATAAGCATCTCGGTGAAGGTCGTTGTATAGCGGGATTCTATACTATTCCAACATACACTGAAACTGTATTTCATAGATGAATCTCTTCAGTCCAGGACTGACTTGTACAAGTACTTCGAAAAAAATTGAAGTGTCTGTTTGTAAAGTCAAAATACAGCTTTTTATTAAATACAATGGCACATGGAAGTATATACGATAGATCCAACAATCAAATTTGAACATGTTTGTCTGTCTGTTTGTACCGGCTATTCTCTGAAACGGTTTGGACCCATTTTGACAGAACTTTCATTGGCAGATAGCTAATGTTATAAGGAGTATCATAAGCTACTTTTAAAATTAGGATTCCGCGAAAAGAATAATATATAATAACCGCTAGTTTCAATGAAAATAATAATTATTTTATTTATTGTGTACTTACCATGCCAAGTCTGGAAAGCCAGAATAACTTCGTAAACCACTTTAGAAAATGGATCGAAAGGGAACCAATAGAAGAAAGGCAGTATAAGTGGCACGTTGTAACCTATTTGTCGTTTGGCTATTTCCACGAAAGGCGGTGATAAGAAGATCACCAACAAGACGTTGTTACACCAGTAGTATCCTGAAATAGTATTAATTAGCTACCTACACGGAATTTTCTATCTCGCTCAGGTATTGCCACGTTATCGAAGACATAAATAACTTCATTAACTTACGACAAATCAATAGTCTACAAATCATACCAAAAAATTACGAATATTTCACAAAAAACTAAATTCTGATTCGGACAATGTATGCACGGCGCGTTACCGTGAATTATTTCTGAGTTGATATCGCCGACTATCAAATTACCTTGAACAACATAATTCAACTGTTTCAATGATGTTTTTATAATGTCATGTTCTTCTTCGGAAACCGTTCCTTCAGGCCACATGTCTCTTAGTTCACTAACCAAGTTCTCATAAATGGGACGGTAGTACACTATTTTGTATGATTTTGCCATAGCTGAAAATTACAACAATATCAATTTTCACTCGCAAGCATTTTTTTTTGAGGCGGGGGAAATGCATTTCGCACACTACCGCACAAACTAATATGGATACTACGTACACTACCAGGTTCTATACTAAGGATTAGACCAAAGCGGCGAAAGGTGATACCACGAGTGCGCACCAGAGTCAAATCGCCGGCTTGTGTGAAGAATCGACTTCTCCATACTCCATTCAAACCACCCTCCATGTGTCCCGTGCTTATGGCAGGAAGAGCGTGAGACTCAGAACGAAGTTACGCCCACGCTGACATTCATTCGCAAACATTCGGTAGGCTTCGTTAAGCCTTCTCGTCGATGGTTCCGCAATAGTCCGCCATCTCCGTCCTGACCTACGGGGCTGAAACCTGGACACTGACGGCAGGATTGGTTCAGAAGTTCCAAGTCGCTCAACGGGTTATGGAGCGAGCTATGCACTAAACAACTAATGTTTCTCTTAGGGATAAAATTAGAAATGAGGGTATCCGTAAGAGAACCAAGTTAACTGACATAGATCGCAAAATTAGCAAGTTGAAGTGCACAGTATCTCCGATGATTCGCGTTCATGGAACTAGAACGCATGGGTTACTAAACTTTTGAGCCTTTACACCATATTAAACTTACCGAGTAGTAAATAACCGACACAAGGCATCATTCTGAATATTTCCACGGCATCCTGGAAAGAGCCGCCTCCAGCTGTTTGTACCATATTGATCAGCTCAAGCCAAGTCACAACAAACAGATTGATAAATTCAAACCAGTAGAATATGTTCCAGAGCAATCTAGAAAGTACATTTATTAACAGGTGGATCATGGTTCACAATTTGATCCAGTAACTAGGTGGTGCTGGAATCGGGTTCCAGGAATTTAATGAAATTATTTTGTGTGAGTTGAGTTGAGGCTCGTGGATAGTTTAGATTCAAAATTGGACCCGCTAGGTGGCATTGCAATCGGGTTTTTTTTTAGGGCAGGACGTCGCCTGTCAGAACCGGTAGTGATATGACAAATATGTACAGAGGTTGAGTTTGTACATTGAATATAAAAAGGAGTAAAATTATCGGGGCTTATTCGGAACATCAGATTCCGAGAATATAATTTTGAGAATTTTGTCTGTTTTTTTAATAGTATAAGTTCGTGTTTGACCATGATCTCCGCGATATGGAGCGAAAATATGGTCTTAGATGGTTCACGCTTATCTAGAAAGTTCTATTCACAAGGGACTTGAAAACTCCCAGGTTGCACGAATCGGGTAAGACAGTCTCCGGCAATGAGTTCCATGATGATTCACACGATGAAGAGTAAAATCCCGAAATTTTAAGATCGATAGGAGAGTCCTTACAACGTAATAACAAGGATCAACTCAATCTCAATCTCACCTATAGGGTAAAACAAGGAGTAAGAGGAACACCGAAGATTTTACACGTTAATCAGCTCGCCCGGCACCACGGAAACAAGGATGCTCGATATTATCTATGATTTCTACTATACATGGGTGCCGTATGCCGATTTGTCTGGTTATCCGGTGATGGACCGGAGATGGCGGGGTTAGATCTGATATTAGATGTCTGTCTGTTAGAGCTTCACGTGTAAACTACTGAACAAATTTAAATGAAAGTGAGAAAGAGGTAGTTTACCGTTGCCGTCGGATAGAAGAATATAGCAAAAAAAAAATAGCGCTACAAACACGTTTGTTTAGTGCCGTTACGCGGCCGTTTGAATTCGCTAACAAATATGCTTTTGTAAAAGCAATGCCAACCAAGCTTCGCTGGTATAGTCACCGGCACGATTCTTGAGCCGTCATATTTTCATACGAACAGTGAAATTTCGATCCTTTTTCGAAGTATGAGGTATTGTCCCTTTCGAATAAAGAGAAAAAAACATAATATTGTCGCTATGTCGATAAATCTCATTACATTAGCTACAATTAGTGCGCAAAGCCATCTCTACTGTTCCGCCCACCGCGCAAGTTTCGTGCCAGGAACTATACTGCTATTTAAAATAAACCTGACGAGTGGAGAATCTTGCTTTGTAACACGTAGTCCAACTAATTTCAGTACAGCCATCGGAACTGCGAAGGTTTTGTCGTAGTCTTTCATGCTGTAAACCTTGGAAGTAAGAGGGTAGTTGATAGTCAAGTCAATTGAGACACTTTTAACTAAATTAGGCCCTGCTACACCTGGGATAATGTTAGTCTTACTGACTGTGTCACGTAGATGTGGTCACGGGTTTAATGCGTTATTGCACATTGTTATTTACAGTTTTACACATAACAAATCATTTATATATACATTAATGTAACTATTCATTAAACGTCATTATTTTTAACGATATAAATAAGACGCATCTGGCTACAGCCACTAATACTAATGCAGGTGGAGCAGAGGCATTACAAAAGGCCAAGGCCTCATATACTATGAGAACGCCTGGTTGAATTTTTTTTTCGAAAACCATCAAAGACTACATAGGAGGCCATCGGAGGCCAATTAAGAAATTGTATAGTAATAAGGACAATTAAAAGACCTTCTATTTTCAAAACAACGTATATTATACTATTAGATTTTATGTCATTGCATTAAAGTTCCAAATTGTATAATATTATACAGTGGTCAGCATTTTTCTTTCGCTAATACTTTTTTGGTCTTTTTTACCATTGCCTATTGACATTTGTAATAACGAAGGTGCCACCAATGTGCAACCACTCTCTAAAGGGAGACTGGAACCTGGCCACTAATACCGGAACACAACTCAAGGTTGTTATGGCGGCACACTATGGACCAGGGATTGTAGCCATCCAGACGCCCTACCACCTGGCTGTGGGTTGTTTTATCACTTCTTACGACAGGCCGCCTGGTCGTAGGATGTTGTATTTTTTCTCTGTTCCTGCACTAATAAAATCGTCTAGCCCCCATCTAAGGAACTTCATTCCAATAACAATTTATGAGGGGTCATAAAATAAATAGTCTATTATTTTTATTATTTAAATAATTATATATACTTAATATAAACTAGGCGCAGAAGGTATGCCGATGTCTATACTTACTATTATTGTATACACTTATGTATAAAGTATATACAATAATAAATTAAAATAATATATTTATTGAAATAACTATTTATGTAACCTTTTGTCAACCCTACTGACCATCGCCGCGTGACATTATGAGACTATCGGCAAACCTTCTGCGCACGGGTAGTACATTAAAATGGGCCAACTTTCTAATGGATACTCATAGGGATCATGTACATTTATATGGTATTTTGTTTAAAACTTACGTGTGATTCAGAGTCAGGTTTCAAGCTTTTGTTTTTTCTACAGAAAATTTTGTTTAATACTGTGTACATTGCGATAGTGTCACTACGAAATTCTAACCAGATAATAGGATAATTAAAATTAAAAAATGGCTTTTATATAAGTTTCTTGGGAAATAACAAGTGACAGGTGGTAAAAAATGAATAATGTTTGTTAGAAAAGTTAAAAGTTCTTTTATAAACTTAGATTACCAAATACAAAACACAACTTTTTAAAGAATGTTTCGTCATTTGTCGTAGGTTTTTTGTTACTTTCCGTACTTGGTGTCAATTATTCAAAGTAATTCAACAACACAACTTTTTAGTACGGTATTTTTTTAAATTTCTTCTTAAATATCGATTTTCAATATAAGACCCCCAGTATAGAAGTTTATAACGTTTTAAGTTATAAACCGTTTAATAAGTTGATTTCAGAAACACATGTAATTTCCATATACAGTATACACACATTTAAAATTTTACATTAATAAAATTAACTCATTAAAGCTAATTAGTAGGCACTAGGGTATTTCACCCCCGTCATTATTTACAGAGAATACCCTGAATCAAAAGAACAGGAAAGAAGAGTTGTTGTCACCCTACTGTGAGGTCATAACGCCTGAACGCGCGGCACGTTGTATAACGCAAAATTTTGCGTTGCGGCGGGCGGCGCCGCCGTTTTCAGCGGTACGGCGCCGCAACGCAGTTACGTGTCGTAGAGCGGAGGCACATGATGCGTTGCGGCGGTGGTGCGGCGCCGGAGCGGTATCGCTGCGTCATTTTACATAAAAATAACTGTGGCATATCACACGAAGCGCTGCGGCGCCGCACCGGATTCGCAACCACCGAGACAAGCCGGGGAGGGGTGAATGCGTTGCGACGTCAGAGCGGCACCGCTCAGTTGTTTATGCATCACACGCACGAGCACATAATAGGGCCAATAACAGACGTCTTTTCGACGACTGTCCATTGCTGCTGGGGCGCCAGCGGCGCCGCTGCGACATAACAACGTTGCGGTGCCGCACTAATCGTGTGCCCGCCGATACGGCGAAATCGTTGCGGTGCGACGCCGCAACCCATCGTGTGCCCCCGCTCTTATACAGGGAAGAAAAAAGAACAATGTGTTGAGTTGCAATTATATTATTTCACTCCTCATATTTCCATATCGGAGGTATTGGTGGCAGTGGCTTTTCTTTGAAACTCGATATTAAATTGGACTGTATGATTATTATTAACTATAACTTAGATTTAAGTTATAGTCTAAGTCTTAGACTATACATTTAGAAGTACGTAATGAAAATGACAAATTGTGCGAGAGAGTCGAGAGAGAGAGAGTGGTAAGTCGTCAATGAGAATTGTGTTCATGGCCTCCAAGTCCGCTCCTATATCCCGCGTATCGTCCGACGCTTAGCTGCTAATTTGGCTAACTATGGGCGTCGGCGGTTTGCAGGGCGCGGAGTTAATGGCTTCTGTGGTTGAATGGCCCTTGCCGGCTGATCTCAATACAGCGTAGAGGCTTCGGCTTCGATTCCTGGATGGTAAATTTTCGAAAATGAACTTTCCGTTATTTACTATGGTCTGGGTGATTGGAATCGGCCCAAGGGTGATCCGTTGCTTAGTTTGAAGATACACAATGTGTGTGTTGTCTGCCGATTTATTTATTATTGTCACATCACACATTTGCTTCCAGCTAAACAAATTAAAAAATAATAACATGAGCGTATTTTGCTTTAGTTGTTGTTCTGACATTAAACTAATTCTTGTTCCAAATTTAAATTGTGTTCTTAAAAATCCCTTTAAATTCAATCGTGTTTTAAATAATAATTTTCAAATCACTTCGGCGCTGAACTTTCTACACCGGGGTAAATTATGGTCACGTCAGAAATCACTCAGCGCAAGATGGACTTTTCTTGTCGGCGAAGACGATTTGCATTCAAGCTACAGCTAGACATGAAAGTTAGAACCTGGGCAATATTCATTATTTATGTATGTAACGCATTCCCAACATCTAATAACATCCAGATATAATTGTGCCGTTAAACATTTGCGGTCTTATCCATATTGTGTTACAGTAACTTGGTAGTCTTCTTTATGAACCTTAAAAAACTGACAAACTTATTCTAACTCAATATGAATAAAATCGTAATTCCTCACATAATAAGCCGGTTTCTGTAAAACGCTTTGATACTAATAATAATTATGAATGAAAAAAACACTTTGTTTATTATAAGCTTAAACCTATTGTTAATATGGATACGTTTGCATTAAAAAACGGGCTTTATTACTCACAGTGCTCTCTTCCAAACCAGGTGACCTGGCATTTTATTACTCAAGTACTATGCACCTAAAAAGTGGAAAATCTTTTTTTTAACAAACAACAACACATCACCAACTTTTAACTAAAAAACATAATCATGTCAAGAAAAACATAAACATTTTTATGTTTTACTTCGCACCGATTTCAAGGTGTTGTAGAAAATACTAACTTACTTTATGCTTTTTAGGAAGTTGGTTTAGTTTTTGATAAATAAATACCCATAATGATTTAAGTATTGCTGTGAATGTCGTGTACCCTTTTTGAGGTTTATTTGTTTTAAATAAAATACTTATGTTTTTATGTTTTACGTAAAAGTCCTGTTTAACACTTTTCGTTTAATATGCATTCATTCTCGCAGTAAATCTTTTCTTTCGAAGTGGCTTTATTTGAACTAGCTGCGCTCCGCGATTCACCTGTGTGGTGATGGAAAATCGTTATATTTTGGACAATTAACACTATATCATTATAAATTATAGCCTATATGTTATTCTGATGTGTAAGCTACATTATTGTAAAGTTTCGTCAAAATCCATTTAGTATATTACGTGAAAGAGTAACAAACATACATACATCCATACATTCTTACAAACTTCGCGTTTATAATATCACTAAAGATTGATTTAATAGGTTGCCTAGAAGCGACTGACATTAATAAAAAAGTTGCAATTTTATGTTATTTGACTAAAACTACCCGAAGTCCAAACATTAGGTTATCACCAACTTTCAAACGAAAGCAAGGACCTTGGAGATTAATAAATTAAATTGAAAAACAGTTCTTCCACGCGCCCGGTAAAAATACGCTGCCATCAAGAAAAGCTTTTAGAAACCTTCATCAAGATATTTGCGTTGTTTAATTTTGAAAAATCAGCTAAATGCGGGAGTCCGTGCACGATGACGGGTACCGTAGAAATAATGAACGTCAACTGTTTATGACTTATTCATATTAAATTAGAGTAAGTTTGTAGGCTGCTTTAAGATTCTTAAAAAAGACTAAAGTTAAGAGTTTGACTAAGTAACTAACTCGATATGAAGAAGACGCTAGTTTGTCATCTCTCTTTTTCTTTCACCATATCCTAATTTGGGGTCGGCGCAATATGTCTTTTCCTTCCACACTCTGACATACATCTTCTGGACACAAAACATATCATCATAATATCATTTATCCATCCATCTTTTTTTGGTCTACTTAATCTAAATCATTTGTAGTTTAACATTCTTTTTGTCACGTGATTTCATTCCTCCCCATTATATGCCCATACCAACTTAATCTTCTTCTTAATTTAGTGAACTCAAAAAAGGTTAATAGAGATTTGATACATTTCGATAAATTTTAAACTTACCTACATATGAAATAACAGACGTTAAAATAACATAGTGTAAAAACAAAATCACACCTAAATATCTATAAAACACATTTTATTACCTGTTGGCGTTTGAACTAATTCTTTTATGATCGTCTTCTTTTGTTTACGTATTTATTGGCATGCGTTTACTTAATTATTCTAGAGAACAGTCCATTTTTCTATTGTAATCCTTTACAGACGTTTGCGGCTGTGGTCATTAGCCAGGTGTTACGGATTTTAAAGTACAAGCTGATTTAGGAAATTCGGTCCACGTTGCCGGGCGGACATATTGCATTTGTGCAGTATTAAACAATGACCCGATGGGGGAGGTGGCAGTCGAGCATGAACCACGATCAAGGTGAGGCGTGTGTAAAATCGGAGATCTAAAGTGACGGACTTTGCGCGTTTTATTTATTTATATTATTTATACGTTTGGTTTTGTTGTGTTGGTTATATTTGTACCTGTATTTATGTGTTTGTATAGTTCTAATAAACTAATAATTCAAACAGTTCTACTAATTCAAACGGCATTTTAATTCGAGTGTCGCTACTCGTAAAAAATTATCATCTTACTTTTAACCGACTTCAAAAAAGGAGGAGGTTTCATTTCGTTGGGATCTTTTTTTCTTTTTCTTTTTTTTTGTATGTTCACCGATTACTCTGAGATTTATAATCCGATTTACGTGATTCTTTTTTTGTTCGACGCGGAATAGCTTCCAATTGGTCCCCTATTGACATAGTTAGGCCAGGCAGTTTTAATTTTATGAACATTTATTATAGAATACCCTATTAGAGATAATTTTAAAGAACAATTAAAGCACTACTTGACTCCTTTTACATGTAACGTCACAAGTTTTTATGGTCGCACCAAATCTACGAGGCTGCAATGTTTTGTAGCTAACAAAAGCATCTCACGGAATTTGACTGTCTGCTCCCTTATTGAAATACCCCATATGTCGAGTCCTGTTCAAACCCTGTGTTATTTAAACGATCTTTGGTGTTGCAAACGTCCATAGGCGCAAACGGTAACCGCTTTCCATCAGGTGAGCCGTCGGCCTGTTTGTTTTGCCCAAGTAATAAAAAAAAACTTTTTGAAATTAATGTGTCTTGAGATACTACGTACTCTTTCTGTTAAATTTCATGTGGGTATATAAATCTACTCTAAACATACAAAGAATATCTATGTATCCTGTAGTTTACGAGAAAAATGACTGTGACATGCATAGGACGGATAGATAAATTGACGAACATGATCCTTACTTATATCCAGCCTTAAACTTTTTCAAGGGGTGGGGGGGGGGGGGCAAATACTGAATATACCACCCCGTTCGCCTATATGTTCACTAATCATCATCATCATTTCAGCCATGAGACGCCCACTGGTGGACACGCGTGTGCCTGTGGTTTTTAATCTATGCCTACGCGCCCGCGAAAAGTAATTTATGTGCTTAAAGTACTGGACGTCTGAGTGGTCAAAGTTGCGTTAATGATGAGTTGTGTATTGGCTGCGAAGTTTGAATTAGCCCCCCTCTGAAGTAGCTGCCCGGGGCATGGGTTCCGGCTTGCCCCCGGATCGGGCGGATCTAGGAGGGGTCCTAGATCCGCTTCTGTAAATATCAAGGCCAAAATAGTAATGGAACCCTAAATCAGTACGTTTTTATTAATATCTTTAATTAATTAGTTGTACGTTTAATATTTACTGTTTTGATACGAAATGCTTTCTTGTAAAAGTAAATAAACAAGTTGCCAACCAACGCGAAAATGCGGCCAGCATTTTGGGCACGCTCCCGCCGACAGCGATTTGGAGTAATTTTTGACTTATAGATAGATATATGGTATTTTGTAATTATAGTTTTATTTACATTATAGTTTGTTTATTTTTAAAATTAACTTTTTATTATATAAAAAATTATTTCTCAGAAATAACAAGTTGATATTAAGCTTTACTGAAAAAGAGTGTTTTGTAACTATTTTTATTCTTGATTTCTTTTATATGCCCATAAATGTGTCGCTGAAGGTTTTGATCTTCTCATTTTAAGAAAGCAGCCAGTACACCTTTCACGTTTGCTAAATGTCGATAATCGGGTTTCCTGTAGGCTGGCAACGCGTTAGCTTCTGCTTCTTCCCTGGTGTTGCAAACGTTTATAGGCGGCAGTAACCACTTTCCAAGAGCTGGACCGTTTGCCTGTTTGGCAGCTTCGCAATAATAAAAATATTGCGTACTCGCACTGTCCATTTCTCTCACTGCTACTAGTTCATACCCCGGGAATGGAAAAAATGTATAGCTTTATGGCAGGTAGGAGGCAATGCTAGAGACTTTGCTTAGCAATGTCTTCAAGCATTGAATAACAATAATAACTAGTGGTAGCCCGTGGTCGACATTCGACCATAATAATTTGTTGTTAAAGACTATATACTTCTATAATCACAGATTTCGCCAAGGCAACAATGAACAAAAGAGTATATATGCGTGTGTGTGTGCAAATACATGTGTGTATTTTTTTTTATTTAATGTATTTTATATGCATTATTTTAATAATAATAGCATTCGTCGCTTCTTCTCTTCTTCTCCTCCGTCTGTCCAATTTTCGTAAAAAGGGGTACAAAGTTTTGCTTCACGTATTAATATTATTATAGATAAAATGACGATAACCTCGTGAAGAAATAGAGAAAAACTAAGTTAATATCTAGATCGTATTTTTATTATAAAATGGTTTTTATTTTTTTATAAAAAATCTTTATGTATCAAAAAAGTAATGTTTGTAAATAAATAAATACAGTACAATCGGCAGCCAAACACACACATTGTATATCCCTAAGCTAAGCATGTTCTGCTTCTACTATGGGTAATATACAACAGACCACTCTAGAGCCGATCCTACATATCCAGATCATAGTAAATAGTGGAATTACGAAATTTATCATGCCAGGAATGAACTCAGAACTTCTGGGTTGTAGTAAGATTAGCCGAAAACTTAACCACAGAGGCGGTCAAAGAGCCTTAAAGAATGTTCTTCGACAGCACAATATAATAAAATGTACAAAATAAATAAGTAAAAACAAATTCTAATATAACCTCTTTTTCACTGTGCAAATAGTATCCCTATCAAAAATATTTATCAAGTTAATAATTAAGGGCAAGTAAACAATTCGTGGAGTGTCAGAATTGAGTACGAATTTGCGTTTAGTAAACAACGGGAATGAAGTATTGTAAGGACAGTAACCACCCAATGATCGTAAGTATAACGACTTCCTTAATTGACTGCTGTAAAAGTATTATTGAAATAAACTGGCGGCTCAAACGCAGCGGTTTATCCACGCTGCAGTAATAACTTAAAAAAATTAGATAAGGTAACAGTAGCATTTTAGAATCAATTTTAAATTAAATTCACATTAAAAAGGCGGCATTAAAGTAACTTGTTGTTATCATAATTTTAAATTATAGAAATAATTTTACATACATACATAACTTCAAGCCAGGTCCCTTGCGGGGTAGGCACGAACAACAGAGCGCCATTTAGGCTTATTCTACACACCTCACTTGCTTCTTTGACATTCATAACTCTTGTCATGCACGGTAGTCTGTTCTTAAGGCTCCTAACATAATTATGGTTAATAATAATTTTAATTATGGTTTTAAGAATAATTACAACTGTCTTGCCAGCTACGTAATAAAGAAAGCAAAATTCACGAGCAAGGCATCAGTTTAAAATACTGAAATCATCGCTACTAGTACTAATTTTGCTATATATTGACATAATAATAATAGCCCATAAAATCCCACTGCTGGGCTCGGGCCTTCCTCTATAGAGGAATGGACAGCATACCCGCCACGTTCGTCCAAGGCGGCTTGGCAGGCTTGCATCGGTTATTACAATGTGAAGGATTCGCTCAAGGTTTTCACCGTCACCGTTATTAGCACGTATTAATTGTAATAATTAGGTCAGGAAACTGCCTAAGTGGTGCATGCGTTCCGGCCAGGCTGCAAAAACCTGCGCCCTTGGAGTCTGTGTGTGTAGTTCTTTTTCATTTTGTGCTCATTTACACTTAGAAAAAAATAAAGTGCCCGTCAGCTTAATTAATAGCCACAGATCAGCCTAAAATTTCCAGACACTCATTATTCTTTATTCTCTTTTATAAAGCGGTATTGAGTACCTCTTTGAGTGTCTTCGTCTACTTTACGGCTTTCGAAAAAGTTATAAAGTGTCTAACCGCTTGGCAGGAAAGTGGACAGTTAAAGAAAATTGTTTTTGTTTAGGCAATATCGAATTGTTTAAGGTTTGCTTTAATAAATTTAAATGATAAAATAATACAAAATCGGGCAGTGCGTTCAAGCCGCGAACTATGACAGGTTCCGTAAACGAATGTCCTCTGTTTTTAACATTTAGCTTCGAAACTATAAATTATCGTCTCGTCATTATTATACTAATAATTATATTATTATTCTTTCCTCTTATTCTCTCTTCGTCCTACTGAGCATGCACTGTTTGCTACAACTCCTTTAATTCTTCGAAAAGTAACTCTGTGACATACTTCTGTATAAAAATTGTAAAGAAATAGAAAGAAGAACAATATTTAGCTAGAAGTGTTGCTGGGCTTCTTCTCCTTAACAGCAATACACGTTGCGAAGCGGTGTACATAGGAAGTAAAATATAAATTTTATTTTTAAATGTTTGCCGGTGGAACTTATTGTGAATAAAAACTTTTTTGATTTCCTGTTCATAATAGTATCCCGCTCGGATTCATTTTTAAAATTTTGGAAGCCACAGCCGCTAATTAACTAAAAATAAAAAGTCGTTAAAGAACATTATCATAGTTTTTCAGGAACTGAATAAGTGGACAAACTTTATTTAGTTCTTCATTACATTATTTTCGTATAAAAAGACGGTGTTCATTGCTTACCGTGCGGTGTGAATAGTCACACCAAAGACTGAACAATAAAGGGGAAACCCTGCCCAAATAGTTAATATTTGGTATATATAGTACTTTGTTACCCGAATCTCTGCAAGGCTATTTACACTACGCTAATTCACAATTCAAAAATAATAATTAGGCATTATATAATAACTCTTTGTTCTAACTGAAAAAAATCTTTTTACTAGTGACATCGAATTGACATTTGACATACATAGATAATACACAATATATTACTTTTTTTAATCGAAGTTTATCTTCATTTACACATGTATGAGAGCAACCCTTATAATTGCGGTTTTACTGTAACACTGCACTTGTATCGCCATATATGTTACTCTTTTCTTTCTTTATCCTCACAGATCCAGTAGTTTGAGAAAACTAACTATGAGGTATAAAGTAGAGCAAACAAATGATTGAACATGACCAAAACTATACACCATATTAAGCAGCGACAATCTTTTTATGATGTTTCTGATACTGATGATACCATGAAATTCTAAAAATAAAATGTTATAATACATAAGTGATTTAGAATTTTAGATCATATGTAACGAACCGCTGTCAGAAAGAATCAAATAACCAAACTGAATTACTTCACTGTATGGCTGTACTGAACCGCTTTGAACATTTTGAGAAAAAGTAGGTAAAATTGACTAATTTGCACGCCAAACAAGCAAAAGTATGTGAGATCTAATATATAAAATTCTCGTGTCACAGTTTTCGTTGCAATACTCCTCCGAAACGGCTTGACCGATTTTGATGAAATTTTTTGTGCTTATCCGGTATCTATGAGAATCGGCCAACATCTATTTTTCATCCCTAAATGTTAGGGTAGTCACCTAAATTTTGTTATTTATTTTTAGACAAATTTTTAATTTCTATTTTTTTATGATACAACATACAAAAATACATACAACCTAGATTTTCAACCCTCTACGATCAACCCTATTTTTACCGGCAGGACGACATCTGCCGGGACAGCTAGTAACTTATAATAATATGTTCTTGTTCTTTAATCGGGACAAGCCGATCAAGGGAAGAATAAGTAGAATTTGGTCCACGAAGGTTCACTGATACATGACAAAGTCGCACGAATATTATTGGTGTTGCCAACATCCTTTAATCACTTTTGAGCAGATGAGTAAACTAAATTGAATTGAAATAATCGTCAACATCTGCTTAGAAACATTATAAAGCCTTTACTTACGGTAGTATGTGATACTACCACAACTTTTTTCACAAAAGATAATGCTGTTCTACTGTAAAACGGAGAGGCGGTAACTCGCAATAATATATCATACGATAAGTCTCTCTCTCCACAGTGCAGAGGTTGGTACGCCATACACACCCGCTCAACTTGCAGCATTAATCCATTATACTAGTATTTTCACATTTTTATCGCAATCCGCTTAAAACCAAGTATGATATAGTTATGAGTGGGCATGTAAGATAAGACCGCTTATAGAATTCATTGTAATTAATTTAGTATCGTTTGATTTTTAAATGAATATGCACTTTGTTTACAACAAATTTATAGCTGTGCCCGCGACGTCGTCCGCGTGGAATTATCAAAACCTACCCATTTTGAAACATTGTTCATTGGTGCTCCGCTCCTAGCCTATGGCCTTCTTCGATAAATGGGATATCTAACACTAAAAGAATTTTTCAAATCAGATCAGTAGTAGTTCCTGAGATTAACGCGTTCAATTAAACAAACAAAAAACACTTCAGCTTTATATATTAGTACAAGATATACCTTTAATAATAAACCTAAAATAATAAAAATAACTATATACACATGAAGATAAATTAACACTATATAACTACCTACCCAATTCTTGAACCTACGCTTTCATTTGAACGTCCCAGCGTTCCTTGTCTTTTCATATCATTATCTAGGGTCTATCTTTTCTTTCATTCGTCATCTATTCTTCTCACTCACACACTTTACACTACGTTCGGATACACACTTTAGACATGGACATAGACAATACTGTTACTGGTAACAACAATGTAAAACAAGACAATAGTTACTTGGTAAAACAAAAGGCGGCCTTATCGCTAAAATCGATCTTTTCCAGGCAAGCTGACTCAAAGGAAATTCTTAAATTATCCCTAATTATTATGCAACAAAGAAAAAAATAAAAATGATTAAGATGGACAGCAGATTAAAGTATTGTTAACTACCACACACATTATTGCGTAAGACTAACATTATGATTTTCGAATGAATTTTTTAATGTGGCAAAAGATTTAGCTTTTCTGACGTCAGTGGGCAATGAGTTCCAAAGTAAGACAGCCTACATGGCGAAGCAGTTGAAATAAAAGTTGAAGAGTGACCAGGTGGCATTAACAGAAGATAACCAGTGGAGCGCAAATTAAGTGGGTGTGACGTATAAAGGAAGTTGAAACATTCCTTAAGATAAGGAGGGGTATAAAATATAAACTGTATACGATACAGTAAAGTGAGAAGATGGGCATTCCGGCGTAGTGAGATTGGCGATATTCAGAAATGTGGTCATATTTTTTACT
The DNA here is from genome assembly GCA_012273795.1 of Dendrolimus punctatus. NCBI lineage: Eukaryota > Metazoa > Arthropoda > Insecta > Lepidoptera > Lasiocampidae > Dendrolimus > Dendrolimus punctatus. Next base: position 9,826,155 of record CM022549.1, read on the forward strand.
TTAATCTTTTATAAAATACTAATGTGTTCAGAAACATTTATAATCCAAATATGTACATTATAGTTATAGATAGAGTAGACGTGGGAATGTTCTCCAACAACAGATCGTTTTCGTTGGAGAACATTCCCAAAACGCTTGCCGCATTTCCTTGTTATATGGGATGTTTCTAAGTTAAAAATGTGCTATCATCCCGTTTACATTATGCTTGCTTTACATGACGCAAGCAGAAAAGTGGAAAACAAAATGGGCTACGCGAATATGTAAACACTACAAAATCTGACGGCCTCTGTGGTATGGGCGGGCAGCAGCGGGCTAAGGCTTTGCCGGCCGATCTCACTACAACACAGCGGCTCCGGGTTCGATTCCTGGCATTGTACATTTCGTAAATGAACTTTTCGTTATTTAATTTGGTCTGGGTATGGTTCTTTGTATATTAGCCATAACACAAACGTAACTTGCTTTATTTGGGGACATATAATGTGTATGTCTGCCGATTCAATATTACCAGTGGCAAGCCAATGGTCGATATTCGACCATAATTAATTTTAATTATAAGTTTGAACATTATTAAGGTTCTGTTGTCAAAGACTATACTTATACAATCACAAATTTCGCCAAGACTACACTGTTAATTTGACATAAACCATAAACAGAAGAATATATATATGCGTGTGTGTGTTAAATACATGGTAGTATGTGTAATGTTTTTTATTGAGTTAATGTATTTTTTACACAAAATTTAAAAAAATATTAGCATTCTGCTCTCCTTCTCTATATAAACTATTAGTGTGCGAAATTTCATACTCCTCCGTCAGGGTAATTTTCGTAAAAAAGTGAACAAGGTTTTTGCTTCACGCATTAATCTTGTTATTAATATGTAATATGTTTAACATGGTGTACTCGTGCTTCCCACTTCCCTCACCATTCCCGCTTGCTGCCATGGCAGTTGGCATAGGGGTTATTGACGTTATAATAAATAAAATGTCAAAAAGTAATTAAATATGGGCCTTTGTGTGCGCCTTCTGATAGTGGATAAAAATGTAAATATTCACAGTAGAGCTATTTTACTGGGCCATTGTCATTCCCGACTTTTATTACATGGATTTAGATATTTTAGAGGGCCTAAAGCGGTTACCATTGGATTATTGGAGAATCGCTTAGTGAAATCAATTTCAACGCGTGTCAACACGCGTCTAGATTTAATAATAATTTTAAGACAAAATTCTGCTTTATGTTGATACTTGTCATGATACTATTACAAGTTGCGAGACTCTAATTAAACTGCCGTTGGAATTATTATAGAGTTTATTAGAACTATACAAATGCGCATAACACCGATACAAATATAACCGAACACAACAAATCCAAACGTAATGCAGAAGGTCGTAATTTAATAAAATGCGCAAAGTCCTTCACTAATACATTCCCGATTGTACACGTTTTATACCTCACAAATACAAATGTGCCCGTATTGCAGTCGACATGAACCGCAACACCTGGCTAATGATCCAGCCGCAACCGGTCCAAAACGAGTACAATAGAACAATAGACTGGTCTCCACATACGTTGCCAATAAATAAGAAACAAAATAAGCGACATAAAGAATTACAATTAGTTAAATGCCGCCAGGTAATAAAACGTGTTTTACAGATTAGGAGTGGAATTTGTTTTTGTCGGAACCTAAGTTGTAACAATACGAGTCTGACATAATGACCTCTTTTGTCCTTCCTTTGTTAATTGATTTGATAACTTCTATTATTTAATTTTATATTTATTTGAGTGTGTGTATCTGTTTGTTTGTTTGATGTACGTGTATGTAGGATAAATTTCGTATTCAAACTTTCCGTTGTTTGTTCTAGTTTCGGTATCGGGGATCGTACTCTTAGTTATCCCTGTAATAATTCCCAAACCATAAGCAAAATTTGTTCAATTCGGGAACATATTATAACATCATTAATTTATTTTATTTATAAACAAAACAAGTGTAGTGTACTGTGCAACTTATTAAAGAACACACGAACAAAGTGTCCTTCCCTTAATAGAGACAATAAGAAAAGTGCTAATGGACACTTTCTTAGCAAAATACTTTGGTCAATTTGGGTTATATTTAAATTACTTACTAGTCTTTTAGATTAGATGTAATATTAATGTGGTATTTATAAATAAAACATTTAAGAAAAAATATCCATAAACGTACCTTTAAGTTTTACTAATTACAAACAAAACTCAAGCAAGTAATTATTTAAATAATGTAAGTAAATAAGATGACATCGACCCATTTGCAATCAGTATTTCAGGAACCACGCGGTGGCTAACCCTTAAATTTTCAACAGTGATTTGACATCTCAGTTATTTTTTTTGCATTTTCTTTGAGCGATTGCTTATTCGTGAAAACCTGTCATTGCTTTCTTGTATTAATTAGTTATCTAATGAATTTATTAGCTGTAGGTTTCCATAACAAATACACACATTCATACTATCACGCTGTTTCCATGGGTAGCAGAGACTATGGATCTCACTTGCGATGATCCTGACAAAACTTTCGCTTCACCTACTTTCATTAACCTCATCATACATGCACGTTATTGAATGCTTTTACCTGACCTTCTTAACGTTCTGATAATGTTATGTAATTATGTCGTCTCGGTCTAAAACAATAAATAAATAAAAAATTATAAGATAAAAAATATATAATCGTAGAAATTCCCGTTCGTCTGCGACAAACACAATGAATGTAGTCTATATGGTCGCGTGCAAACCTATTGTCAATTAATACTTGAGCCAAAAATGTCGCACAATTGCCCCGCATCCTTGTAAGGCTGCCTTAATGATGCCTACGCAGTCACCTACACCATTATTGCCCTTGCCACATTTTGGACAATGTATTTAATATGTTGGACTATCGTCATCTACTAATCACTGTCGATTGCTTGAAAGACCCGTACCGTAAAATATGGTATTGTTACGAGCTACACAGGACTCGAATAAAAATGCCGTTGGAACTACTATAGAATTTACTAGAACTACAAACACGTATAAAACAGGCACAAAAATGACTGGGCACAGGCAGTACAAAACTGCACGATTCAATAACACGCGCAAAGTCCATCACTATATCGCTTGTCGAAATATACGTGTTACTCGTATCGAAACCCTCGCTCGACTGCCCAACCCTCGTTCGGGCATTGTTTTATACAAAACTCTACGATACAACAAAAGAACCGCATTCACTGAGTCATCCGCACACCTGGCAAGCTTCGACGCAATGCAATAACAACAAGATTAGTTTGACACTAATGACGGCAATAAACAAGTACGATAACAATAGGATGTTTTTCTTAATTGCTAATTTTAAACACGAATAAATAAAAGAACTCCGAATGCAGGAAAGGTAATAAATGAGGTGTGCATTTACTTTGTCGGTTTGTAACAATATTAATACGTGAATATAAACTTTGTACCCTTTCACGAAAATTGCTAAAAAAGTTTATATAAAAGGAGGAGGGACGGTTGATGATATTTGAAAAAAATATCCATAAAAAATAATTAAATCAATTAAAAAAATTACACACACCACCATGTATCTGTCATACACAAGCATATACAATATACTCTTTTGTTTATTGTTCAAGTCAAATCAACAGTGTAGCTTTTGATATCTGTTATAGAATATAATATCGAAATATAATCTATAATCAATAAAAAAAATATATAATCTTTGACATTAATTATTATGGTCGAAATTCGAGCACTAGTTATTTTATTAAATAATTTAAAGTTTACTAGACGGAAATTTGATAGTGGATATCAATGATCGTATATATAAGCTCACTGGTGGAAATTATCGAAACTAATATTATAAATGCGAAATTGACTTTATTTATTTAACTATGCATTATATCGTCGTGAAATTTTGCGAGCACGTTGTCGGGGTAAAGAAAAGGTATGGGTACCTTTCGTCCAGAAAAAAGTATTGTTCCCGAGGGATAAACGAGTATAGTCTGAAATTTGGCGATGCGATTGCATTTTATTGGCGCCACCATACAAATCACTAACAAATATCGTCATAGCAACGACAGTGATATACATTTAAATGTGTTGCTTTCATGGTTAGTTCCAATTTTGCTAGATGGCGTTACGGGTATTTTGAATTAAAAATTAATTTGATACTTCTAATGAGGGTATGTGGGACTCCCAGTGGCCGGTCCTACACTCTATTTACAAAATTTGCATTATCATGAGTGAAGCCGTGGGTAAAAGCTAGTCTATTATATCTATATTAATATTATAAATGCAAAAGTAAGGATAGATGTTTGTTACTCAACCACGCTAGAACGCCTGAACGGACCTGGAAGAAATTTGATTTTAGTCTGAAATAGCAGCACATAAGCTACTTTTATCCCGGACAAATGTACGGTTCGTGCGATAATATTAACGGGTGCGAAGCCACTACCATTTTTTTTTGTAATAAGAATCTTTGATATTTAAAGTAACAAGTAGTTAGATAAAATTTTCCCTTTTTAAATTGATAAAGAACCCAAATATCCGATTTATTTGGGTTCTAATTGACACCATAATCTCTCGAGGATAATAATATGTAATATCATCCCTGAAACCATTGACGTCAAATAAAGCTATTAAATTGGCCTGTTTATTTAATACAATAAATTATACGTCCAGTTGATTTCAACCAAGTCGGGTACGGCGCGTGCGGAAATACTCGACCAAAAAGACTGAATCTAACCGCCAGTTGTAGACGAACTACTGCGTGGACTCGTCTGCTCCATTCTTAAAAATCGAACGCTCCGGGAACGCGGGAAATCTAATTATATGCTATCGTTTTGACAGTTGTGGTCACTGGGTATTTTTATTATTATTAGTTTTGGCATTATATTTATATTTGACCAAACTTTTTTGTTTATCGATGTGTAATTTATTACAGTCTAACACAATACTCCCGGTAAACGAAACGTAAGATGATAATTTAAGATTGTTTTCAATGTGTTTAATAGAATAAAACAAATGTTATTAATTTTATGGTGTTATTATTTAAATTGATTTTTAAATTATTATTTTAGTGTTAGTGATGTGCTAATGAAAAATAGAGTGGAAATTTCAGCGGCGAACTCTTTCACAGTACTTAATTAAACATTCGTCGGCAGAAAAGAAAAATTAAACTGTAAGTTGTACTTATTAAGCTTTGAAACAATTTTTAATCAAGCAATTAACACGATAGTACAATATGTTTTCAGTGATTTTAAAAGTGGTTTGAGCGTTATTATATTATATTTTATTAATATAATTTATATTATGATTTTTATTTCTTAATCTGGTAGTCTCCTACCATCATGATTTTATTTCTTTAGTCTTTTTGATTGTATTATATGGGGTTTGGGTTATTGCTGTTTTTATCTTTCTTATATTTCTGTTTTATTCTATTTACATTTTTTTATTCTTAAGTATTTTAGTATTTAGTTTGTTCAAAAGAAAATACATAAAAGCAAAAAATAATATAATGTTTTAACAGTGTGTTAAATAAATATAAGGGAAACTATAATAGTTTCTGTACCCAGAAAGCTTAGAAGACAATCAACTTAATGATCGAATACATTATTATTATATTATTAAATCTAAAACTGAAATTTTATGTTATCATATAAATACTTAGTAAGCAAGTTTATCTTTTATCGGTTACTAATCGACATGCACTCACGACACAAATATGAATACCCACAATAAATACAAAATATATAATATATAACATCGAGACACAATTGATTAATTTCATTGCATCCCTTCTTGCGAGACCAGCACTCACCAACAATTTTTGGGTCCACACTTGCGACTGGGATCTGGTGGAGGCGACATAGCTGCAACATTGGCTCTCTACATATCAAGCTGATTTTCGTAAATCGTGCCCTCTCCGAAATTGTAGATCCTTTACTGATCCCGAACAAAGGAGTTCTTATGGAAATATATCATGTCTCTAAACATTTGAGAATTCGACACAAACACGGAATTATTGCTTCAAAATATTCTATAACCATATTTTTTTTAAATCATCAAACAATAACTTCATCAACAATAAATTATCGCCGCTCTAGTATGCGACAAAAAGTCAAGAAAAATGGTTATTATAATCAGATTTTGTTATCTTATACATATATATCTATATAATATAAGTACAACCAAACAAATTTAATAATGTCCTCATTTTTACGACGTTTCATATTAAAGAGTTCCCAGTACATAATTGCCTTTTTACCCAATTTTTCGCAAACGACTTATGAAGGACCCATCTTATACCGTACATAAAAAGTGCTGCGTTGTTATGTCACGTCTTTCCGTCGTAAAGGATAATGGATGAGCGTCACTTCCGGTACTCAGGTGCCAAGGTCAAGTTCCGCTGATGCGAAATATGGAGCGATCAACGTGACTGTCAGTTTCGCGACTTTTATACCATAGACAAAAGGACTGTTACCACCTGGCGCATAGTTTAAAAATTGAATGTGTTCCGAGAATATTGGTTGATTATTTAAAATCGAATACGTTCCAGGAATGTTTATTTTTATTTATATAAGTTTTATCTGTGATGTTTATTGGTTAAAAGAAATTACGAAAATGACAGATTTATTCCCTCCTTTTAATCTCTTTTGAGGTTAGATTAACTGGTTTATTTTTTATGCCACTGCTACATCTCGGCTAAGGTAATGTTAGTGACTTTATTACGCATACGAATCAAGGGATTAATGCGTTATTTGTAATGCGACAGTTTAATAAGGTTAAAATTGGCAGATAAGCACTGATGTAACTAATCGTTAAGGAATATTTTTTAATACTGTAAGTCGTATTTGGTCTCAGTCGCTATACATATCCCGGGTGTACCAGAGGCATTTTCAAATAATAATAGTAGCCCATAAACGTTTTGTTACTGGGTTCATACCCTTCCATTTCAAGCAAAGGACGGTATACCCGCTACGGCTGTTCAAGAGAAATTAAGTTTCATCTATTAAAGCAGGAAAATAACAGGATTGATTTAGAAGATGATAGATGGCAAATGTTGTCCACTACATAAATAAAATAATTCCAGGAGTGTATTTCTGCCATGATTTTTGACTTTTTGCTTTCCTTTCACCTCATTCTAATTATTACAAATATCTAGAGCCGGCGCAGTACCTTACTTGTGCTGTTTTTCCATATATTTTCTGACATCTGTAACCTAAACAACCTTAATGTGATACTTCACATAATCTGCTTATCAGGGATAGGTAGATAAAATTTTGCAAAGAAAAACTTCAGTACATATTATTATGTAACACTTTACATTACTTAAGGTGCTCGTTAAACGAGCAACTAAAATTGCTCAATCTCAGTCAATTCTCGTAAACTATACCGTCATGACTACATCAAGCAAATTAGGGTAACGGCAAGCTGTTACTGAAATACGGCCACACAATACCATACAATATGAAGCAACTTATAAAATTAGGCACACCCTCCGCAGACCTGCTCTTCTCTCGAAAACGAGACCTGGTTATACAAACAAAGGAGACAGAAAGAAAATTTTCCAAACCTATTGGATATTCGGCAACTGTTCCTGTTAATCGCTTTGACCCATTACACTTGCCAAACAGTAATTGCTCAAAAAATTATCCGCGTAAGAGCTTTAAGCTACGTCGAGAATAATAATATAATAAATTTATATAATAAAGTAGGGATTTATATAATGAAACACGTAGAACATTGAGAATTCAAAACGAAGACTAATAAGCTAAGTTACAAATTAAGTAATTATAAGTTGTCATTCTCGTACAATAATTAGTTACCATAGATCGCTACTGTGACACGTGTATCCGACCAAAGTCGTAGTGAGAATAATATTTCATTTTTTGAGCTGGATTCGGATGAATCGCTGCAGATGGCTCTTTCAGCGATACCAGACATTGGGGGCTTCACGACTCCGTGGGAGCGGAGGCGTTCAGTCCAGAAGCAGCGCTCGAGAACGTTGATCTCAGCTCGACCGCGGCTGGGGTTTGTCTCTATAGGATTAAGCCGTGAAAGGCTGAACGAGCTAAGCTAACAGGCTGAAATTTATTTAATGGGGATTCGTTATTAACTCCGCCGGTGGAGCCGATCCTAGTCAATCTTTACTACCGCTTCACACTCGTATATATCATGATGGGGCGGATAAAATTTTGTAAAGAGTCACCTTATTTCTAAGGTTTATCTTACTTTTCTTTCATATCAAGATGAATTAGTCTACTGACCAATAATGAAACAGATTATTCATTTAATCTTAGACCCGCAAAAGCGGATATTTTATTTCGAGTAAAATGCTGAAGCCAATATAATCCCTTTTTGATTAAGTACCACTTCTCTTATCTGGAGCTTTTCATTGAAAAAAAACTATAGAAGATTTTTTTCCTTTTCCTGTGTAAGAATCTCGATAATGAATTTGCAGAATAAATAGAGAAATATATAAAAACCAGGACATGCCGCGTCTTTGTCCATGCTTGCATAAGCCAATTTCTATGCACCTGAACGACTACAAACCGGTCCCGGTATATTTCCGGGATACAAAATATCACACATTTTAGTACATAAAATTTGCTACGGATACGTGAAAAATTCACATTGGAATTAGATTTTTTCATTCCCAGAAAAATTCCCAGGACAAAAAGAAGCGCAGATTTTAAGTGTAATAATTTGTCAATCAGTGAATTCCGCATCGAAATCGGCCCAGTAGTTTTTACGTGAATCCCGAATAAACCGACAAACAGTTCTCCATCGTACACCTCATGTACAGATACAGCTGTTTAAATTTTAAATATTATAGATAAGGTACTACTGGGCCCGATAGTCCTGCCCTGAAAAACTGAAATGTAGAACCCGATTGCAGCGCCACCTACCGGGTCTTACTCTATAAATGTTCTTACTGAAGTCATTTCCATTGCTGTTTCTAACACAAGCAATACGTACATCCCTCTATATGATGTTTTAAAGTATTGTAAAATTATCTCAATTGGTTTCATTGCTGTCTACCCCATTCACGATTTAGCATTGTTTTGAAATACGTATTTTTATATTTATTGTCCAATATGCTTATATTCATCTATTTATTAATAAGTGAAGCAAAACACAGCAAAAAATTTGTAATCTTTTTTACAAAAATTGCGCGGATGGAGGGGTATGAATTTGGCACACTTATTAGTTTATATAAAGGAGTCCAGAATGCTATTTTTTTTAAATTATGCATAAAAAATGCGATAAAACATTTAAAAAAAACATTACATACACTACCATGTATTTGACACACACACGCATATATACTCTTTTGTTTATTGTTAAAGTCAAATTAACAGTGTAGCCTTGGGGAAATCTGTGATTATAGAAGTTTGACAACAGAACTTTAATGATGTTCAAACTTATAATTTACATTAATTATTATGGTCGAATTTCGACCACAGGAGACCGCTAGTATACATTAAAACACATTCTACTGTGGTACATAAACCTCATGGGTTTATTATTACACAGAGCCATTCTAAAAATTATTTAAAATTTAATCGTATTTCAACATTTATCAAACTCAGCTACGTTACTTAAGAAAATTATGTTTTAAAGATACATAAAAAACAGAAAACAATAACCAGATGTAAAAGGCGAGTGTCTTATAGAATATATTTAATATAATTTTGGTCAAAATGTGATAAATATTATTCGTCTAATGGAACATGACAGCTTTCTTTGAGGTTCTTTGTAGTCTTTGTTTTCTTGGTAAGTATTTGTGCGAAGAGAACAAAGTTCTTTTTCGTTTGAGTCTGATCAACGTGTTTACGGTATCATTTTAACGTTAAGAGCATATAGAAGTGTATATTATTATTTTTTGTTCTACTTATACCTATAGACTATAAATAAAATACCTAGGGCACCGCTTCCATTTGTAGGATGATCAGTCGGTCGATGACCGGTTGGTCATCCTAAGTAAGCTGGCAGGCGGGGCTTCTAAGACTACACCTATCGCCGATGGGAAGCATAGCTCCTGGCTTGGATGTTGACCTGACCGAACTTTAAGCCTACAACCGGCAAGACACTGAGCAGGTCAGAGGAAAGAAGCGTGCTCTCGTGTTGTAGGTCAAGCTTGGGACTTAGCTAGACGGAATTAGTTAGTTGGGTCACCATTTCTAAGAGTAAGATGCTTTTTTTCATTGACGAGGGGAAACCCGATTGAGGGCCATCAGCCGCGCGTAGAGGGAAAATTGCGGCCGGTTTGTGGGATTCGCCAAGTCTGGTGGCCTGGCCTGGTCTGGCCAAGGTGGCACTAGTACCTCTAGCCAGAACTAAAGATATTATTGCCACGCTATAGTAAGGGGCACTAACTTAACCCCTCGATATTTCGTACTTTGCCATAATGACAGGCGTGGCCCAACGGCCCCATTGTCGGGGAACATCTTTTTGACCCCGGCGTCTAAGAGTAGGTGCCTAAAATCCTGGATACGTTTCCTCACTGGATCGCCATACTGATCCGTTGTCCGAAGTGGGCACTAGCCTTTTGATAACCTGAAAAGTCGATAAGTCGTTTTGAAAGCCCTTTGTAGAGGGTTCACCGCCTCACAACCCCATATAGCACATATAACTCGGCCACGCTTTGCTGTAGGTAACTGAAATTATTTAGAAAATTCATTCAGTCTATTCTTCACGGACACAAACATACAGAAGCTGGTTTTATTTATTATTTTAAAATAAGGCTTTATTAATGAACTACGTTCTGCTAATTCTTAGTTTAGAAAGAATGAAAAGTGGCCTAAACGTCGGAATAATCAAAATCATATAAATTACCGCGCTTAAAACCGTTAAAACATAGTTTTACTAAGAAAAAAATATTCAATAAATTCACACACATGATGTACAAGAATTGTTAGTTATACAGTTAAAAAAATATGTACGTACCATACAATAAATGCCATGATCTAAGGTATCATGGAAGAAGAATACACTCTTTTTCCATATACGTATATAAAATTTACAGAATGAGGCTGGAAAGTCAGCATTATGCTGTTACAGGAGCTAATACAGCGCTGATTTTCAATTCCAGTCTCCTTCAAACCAGTAAATTACAATCGCCATGCTGGTGACTTTAACAATAACATTATCTTATATCTCAAAAATGAGTTTACTACAAGACGTCTACTCTTTTTAATAAAATTATGTCCATTCAAAGGATGCCTGAAAGAGGTTGATTTAAGCAGCAAGGCCACCCATTGTACTGCCTTAGATTATTTAACACTCCAGACAGGGTTTCTATTACCTTGATGTACATATAATACAACTGTACAAAGACTATTGAAATAAAATTCAATACTTTCTTACTAACTATCTTAACTAAGAACCTTGCCACAAGAGTAAACTTGGTAAGGATAAGTTTGTCTTACACAAAACAGACGTCGTTGTAGTTCTAATTACTAATGCAGTATTCAACTGGTTTATAGCTAAATTCCAAGTCCAATGACCTTCTTTCCCTCATCAGTAAAGCCTTAAAGACTTTATTAAAGCGCTTGCACTGTAACGATCTACTTGCGAGAAATTAAAGTCTATTTAAAGTATTTCACTTAAATTCATCTTATTTAAAATCATATTTAATTATAACACTACTTTCTAGAGCGATTTCTGTTACAGCGACCACTATGTATTTGGGAATGGATAGCATAGAAGAAGCATACTCGGCGTGACAATCGGTTATTACAAAACGTAACCCTGAAAATCTGATTTCTGGCTCTTTCCTTTTTATGGTGATAAGCTATGTTTCTTGCATAATAAAACGTCAAGCGTGAAAACAATGACATATGACTTTCACATCAGAAGCTTCTCGGGGTCATGTTTTACAGGACACTTGTCAATACTGGCTATCCTTTCTAGGCTTCCATAGATATTTAATAATAACAGCCCATAACTGTCCCACTGCTGGCTCAGGCCTCCCACTTTTGATCCACACTGTTTGATTAGTTTAGATGAATAATTTATAATCATTGCAACAAATGGGTCTGTGTATCAAAATGAACTTCTAAAGAAAGTCAATGTATATATACATCTTCCCTACTACAAATAGTCGTCTATATGCAGGAAATCTTTTTATAAGCATCTGTCATAAGCTCTATAATACGTTTCGTGGAAAACCGTGGCCGTCAAATCCGTTCGTGTCGTTTTGATGGATGATTTCCGTATAAATCCCAGTACAGGCCATTTTCCAAGAGATAACAGTGAACAATCCGTCATCCCTTTTGGGAGAGAATAACATAAGCGGGAGAAATATAAAAATAATTTGCATGAAGCGGCTAAACGGATGGATAAGATTGTTCTAACTTCTAAGGCAGGTGTTTCTTGGAATCGTAAAAATGGAAATGAGCTTATTGAATTTATTTGGAAAAATGTAGGCAGTTATATTTTGTAATGTATAATTTCAAATCAAATGAAATAATTTATAAGCCTAAAAACATGGTTAGTAAAAACATTGGTTGACATTATGTTATTTTGTTTAACATGTTTTTGCCCTTTCGGGCATTGAAATCACTTAATTAGCAATAGCAGATTGTAACCCAATCAATCTCTGTTTCTACAATTATAAAGTAATTGTAGATAATATGTCAACTGCAGAGTTACATACATATAATAAAATTGTAGAGGTCAAATTTCTGTACAATGAAAAAAACGCTAAAAACCGAGTCAGGGGGTTGTAAGAAGTGTATAACTAATTTAGATTTTTTTCAAATTTTTTGTTCTCTGTTTGTACCGGCTAATCTCCGAAACTACTGGACCAATTTACATGAAGTTTTGTAGTGTGGTAGCTTATATCCCTGGTCAACATATAGGATACTTTTGATCCCGAAAAATTAAAAGTTCCCGTGGAATAGTTAAAAAACCGCACCACGCGGCGAAGTCGCGGGCAGAAGCTATCGTTTATATGGCAAAACAACGTTTGCCGGGTTAGCTAGTTCCATATAAAATACAACGTCAAAAATGTAGACACATGTTTCATTTTATGTAGCAAAATGTATTTTGTAGATTAAAGACACCTCAAGCTATAGTGTTATTGTTTACTTTTGTATGTATTTAATATAATATGTGTATTTATTTATGTACAGATTATCATATATATTACTATTTATTAATTAATAAACTAAATTATTGTAAGAGTACTAGTTTAGCAACTACCGACTTTTGTTGTCCTTCCAAAGGTAGTCTGGAAGAAATCGCCATGGGCGATAAGACCGCTGATTGTACTTGTATATATATATTAAAGTTCTTGATTTTATGTAGCATTTTTGTACAATAAATTGTGTTCTATTCTATTCTATAATATAGTTATATATTTATTAAAATGTAAGTTATCGTAGGTACAATAATTAGGTATACCACCATCGCCACTCCTAATCAGCATTAATCTTGCCAAGGGTTGTCTGGAAGGGATTGCTTTTTAGCGATAAGACCGCCCATTATACACAATTAGAATAATATAATATATTAATTAGAATAATAATAATATATAATAATATAGTTTGTAATGGTGTACAATAAATGGTGTAATCTATCTATCTATCTAGCTATTAACATTTTAGAGGAATGAAATAGATTTTGAATTATTTCTGTATATTATTCGATTGAACTTTGCGTTCGTATTCTGGATTTCGGTTGCCGCCATGAAGGCGAGTATGAGAGTAGATGTCGTTGACGGTTGTGTTTTTATGGCGAATTTTCAGAACAAACACGCTGACGAGATCGGAAGCGTTCGCTGGTCACAATACAAAAAGCTTTCTCAACAACATGTTTCAAAGAGAATAGTCATGAAAAAATAAAAAATTCGTTTAAAAAAATCGACTTCAAAAACTAAAATGTATAAAATAAATTATTAAACACTTCTAGATCGGCCGTTCGCCGAAACAGCGGAATCACTGAAGCGCGGAAATATGCAACCTCATGAGATTATATGTTTGTGCCGTTTGTCGAACGCTTGAGTTCCTGACATGACCTCTACAAAATTATCAAAACGATCATCGACTTCAGTGATCAAGCTTGCTACCTAACGATCAGTATCATCAGCGAGGAAACGTAGCAGCCTTCTCACTTACCATAGAAGCGTGATTTCAGTATTCTATTATAGTCTTGAGGTCTATGGGTAAATACATACTAAGTTAAATTTTCTACATGTATTCTAGTAGTAACTACTTTAATAAATTATTTTCATACATATAGATAATTATTTCTATATTATTATATTATATTATTATTAATTTTCGTCAAATATAGTAATTATTATGTTTTACTTTGCACCGACTTCAAGATGTTTTAGATAATATATATATTAATAATAATAGCTTTAGAAATAATTTATTTTATACATTTTAGTTTTTAAAGTCGGTTTTTTATACGAAGCTTTATTTTTTATTTGTTACTTTTTAGTGTCTAGCTATGTATGGGTGGACATACAAATGGTCCCGCGCTTCACAAAATATAGGTCCCAAGAAACGGGAACAAAAAAATGTTCGTAAAATGAAAACTACTGGGCCAAACTATGTAAAATTTTTAGGAGACCAATTTGAAGCTATTCCGCGTCGATAAAAAAATCACGTAAATCGGATCATAAATCAGGGAGTAATCGGTGAACATACATAAAAAAAACAAAAACAAAAAACGATCCCGACGAATTGAGAACCTCCTCCTTTTTTCAAAGTCGGTTAAAAATGGGTATACCCTTAAGCTGTAATAAGAATCCATTCTGTGGTTGCATTAAATATTCAGACCTGCGACACCTTCGGGACAATTTGCGTGGAATTGTATTTTATACATATTCTAGGTGTGAATGAACTTTAAGCATACCCTCTTCGGCGCAACAAATGGCTGTGAGAAGATTTACAATGCTCTCTTTGTTGAGATTTTGAAAGCTTTTGTATTTTATGAAATATTATTATTATTTATTTTCATCTTTAATAAGAGTATTTGAGATGTTCATTTAAAAGCTTTTTGTGTACATAATATCAGCCCTGGGCTCAAGCCTCCCCATTTCTAACGGGATCGGATATAATACTTATATGCTTTTCCGGCTTGGATTCGAAGCAGCGACTTTTTAAGACGCCATTGTGTTTATCAAATTACCACGATAATTGTGTGTATGGATAAATTGAAGGATTGAACTTGAATTTACAAATGTAACTATTCAATGTACATTGATACTCACAAGTACTCACAAGCATACACTCACACACACACACACACACCATTAATCTATACTCACTCACCAACGTATCTAGGCACGTAGTTATGTAGTATGTAGATTTTATTATTGTATTTTTTTTCCTTTTTAATTCTCTTTTAGTTGTAATAATACCAGGCAATAAAAGAAAAAAAGAGATTCGAAATCGAAGAGAACTCCACTGAGGCCCGCCACACAGGCTCTGTTGAGACCTAGCGCGGGCACCAGAGCTACCTTTGGACGCCCGTACAGAATTGTCTTCTTATTGTCTAATTATTTTATGTTCCATGTACTCATTATGTATGTAAATAAATTTCATTTCATTTCATACTAATTTCTTTTTTTGGTTTAGACCTGGTATATATTTATTAATTTACATTCAAATCTCCTAACTAAGACACTTCTGAATTCTGTAGCTACCAGCCTCTTACGCAATCTTATCAGTTGTTGTAATTTCACGTTGTATTTATAGAGGAAATAAATAAGTATAATTAAATTATATTGTTAAACAAACGCTTCTATCTGACATCGATCTGTTACATCAATATAATCACATTATTTTTAGTTTTAATCCGACATAATTGTATATAGTTTATCTATCTGTCTGTAGTTTATAATGTAATATTTATTTTCAATAAGCACTTTTATGTAATAATAAGTTTCACAACCCTGCCTCTTCACTTCCCACTCTCGCTAGACCCATAGGTTTGCTGGAAGAAAACTCTTTTTGGGGTTAAGCTTGCCTATGTATGTACATCACCACTATTTTACAGTTTTATGTGCAACTATTTTGTGCACAATAAGGAATAAAGTTTAGTATTGTTTATTTTATAATAATGCATTAAGCGATATATTTAAGATTTAAAAGATGCTTTAAAGCTGGTTTTTCATACTTTCAGAAATACTGAGTTTGCAATTTCAAACAGATTGTTAAGCTGGCAATATGTGCAGTCATATTGAAATATCGGAGTCCGTGTCGTTTCTTTGAAGCTTCGCTGACAAAGTGGAAAAATGTCAACGGAGCTGTGTTCGCTGCTTGCATGCGGATTAATGAGATGGAAATGTTACCGTTTTGAGATAGTTTTTTTCGTTTCGTGCTCATTTTGACAGATTCAAATGTTTTTATTGGACTGGAGAACATTTTTCTAAGATTATATAAGTTAAAATTACAGTTCTTTTGCCATCCCATGTACACCAATTTGCAAAGTGTTATGTATGACTGTTTAAAGAAAACAAGCGGCAAGAAACCCCGTCAGCAACACGTCTAGCTAACCATTATTTTACTTAATATTACGAGTTTTCGAATTATTTTAGAGTTTATTAGGACTACACAAACTCGTATAACCTCGTATAACTACAAATATAACCGAACGCAAACAATCTAAACGTAATGCAAAAGGTCGTAATTCAATAAAACGCGCAAGTGTGTCACTATTAGATTTCCGAATGTAGGTACACACGTCACGCCTAGATCGTAGTTGTAGCTCAACTGGGGTCTCTCAATCAGGTCATCGTTTTATACTTCACAACAACTACTACTTCGCAACATCGACATAATTTTCTAGAATTAGTTTGTACTTATAATTCCGCAACACATGGCTAATGATGCTCCTGAGGGAGTACAATAGGACAATAGGCTGTTCTCCACAATAACTAGAGACATATGCCAATAAATAAGTGAAAAAAGAGAAGACGATCATGAAAAGGATTAGAATTAGTTAAAATGCCGCCAGGTAATAAAATGTGCTTTTACAGATCTTTACGTAGAATTTGTCTTTGTCGGAGCGTAATTTGTAACAATATTTATCTGTCTCAGGTTATTTTATAAATGTAGAAAGAACTATGTTATTATACAATAACTTTTCAAAGGATTAACGAAACTGTAGCAAACAGTGTATATGTAAACACAAAAGTGAACTCTTTGTATTGCTGATAATAGACGGATCTACCAAACTGAATCAATTTAGTTGATCAATTTACTTACTACTAATACTACACATATATCAATCTTAAATTGTAATCTACTGTTAATGTATGACTTTGTTTATTGCAGGAGTTCAGCAGATAGGCAGACGGCCCATTTGATGGAAGGCGGTTACCATCGCCTATGGACATTTGCAACACCAAAGGTACTACTAATGCGCTACTGCTCTTTTAAGGGAGACCGGACCTGGTCACTAATGCCGGACACAACACAACTCAAGGTTGTTATGGCGACATACTTTAGACCAGGGTTGGATGCTATCCACTCGGGCAAATGCCCTACCACCTGGCTGTAGGTTGTTTTTGTGTGATCTTTTTATCCCGGGAATCCCGCGGGAATTTTCCATAGAGACGTTTGACAGCTTTTTTTTTTAAAGCTGCGGTACTTTGTGCCCTGGGAATGCCGTGAGAATGTCAAATCAACCGTGGACGTTGTCGAGGGCATATTCTATGAACAATATAAATTTTACCTTATTAAACAAAAACTTTGACTACACAAAAACAACCCAAACGAATAATCGATAAAGTAAGTACCTACTTATTGAAATGTTTATAGATTTTCTTTCCGAAAACATTAAAACAATACAATCTCTTCAAGGAATCTAAAGGAAGATATTACAATTTGCATTTGCTTTTGTAAACACACAAAACTTTTCGCTTTTCATCGACTTACGGAAAATGAAAATCTCGCTTCCAATCGGACGGAGTTATGCAAACCCGAACCAATAGATAAATTTAGTAATATTGAATTAAGTACTAATGGGCCACGCATGGGAAGAGACCTGCAAGTGCCTGGTGCTTACAACCACTATTGGATCGTCGACAGCAGGCTACCGTGTAGTTTCCTAATTGGAGATTTCACCATCTTGAGAAAAATATTGCGTTTGGAGGCTTTTGGAGACAATGTTTCTAAGATGATGAGATGATGAGGTTGCTAGCATGATAAATGTGGTTGTGTGCTGACTATATTCTTGTTTTAATCGAATATATTGCACTCAAACCTACAGCGGACTTTAAATGTGTCCGGCAATATTGAGCTATTGAGGGAAAAAAAATATGGTTCCCCAAATAACATATACAAAATTTAGCTATTATACTACTATAACGAAAGTATAATTAATGAAAGTTTAAGGGTGTCTGGCAGGGGGTAGCAACTGTCATAAGTGTCCGGCAGTGGATGACGAGATTTCTAAAGTTATCCCAAAGAAAATATAAAAATTCAGCTTTATGCTTTAACGAATTGAAGATACTATTGTATACACCTTTACTACCTGTTACCTGCTCAAGTAACCTCAACCCAAACTCTATAGTCGCTGGTCGTTCTTGTCTCTATAGAAGACATGCAAAGAAAAACTTTCAGGTTTTATAACATGCCGAAGGTCTGGCAGTCCTGGGCTGTTAAGCTATAGCAGGCAGCGCATTCCAGAGTCGAAGAGCCTGTACGGTAAAAGAATAATTGAAAATTAACTAATATAGCATTTTATGAAAAAAAACCTATATCAAACGCGTTCGTTATCCGGGTTGACTTCGCTTTGCATAATTGCGACCAATTTATAAAAACTTCTTGACAAGGCTTTAAAATTGGTTTTCAGGCCAAATACGTTTTGAAAAGAAACATATCAAAGTTTAACTTGCCAAGCCGCCTTGGACAAGCGTAGCGGGTATACTGTCCATTCCCCTACAGTGGGTGTCCCAAGCCCAACAGTGGGACGGACAGTTATGAGCTGTTATTATTTTATTATATATCAAGAGTTAAAATTTAGTCCAAAAAATATATGTTTGTATTTTATATACGCTATGTTTTAGGTTTATTTTAGGCATTCTGCCTCTCACAAGACCCACTGCTGTACGTGTACTGAGACTTGCTGATAAAACTGAAGAATTGTCTCCATTATTTACTAAGGCCTGGATGTCTGGGATGGGCCCCAGAGTAGTCGATTCTGTTTTACCCATAATACAAATGTCTTGCTTAATTTAGGGATATATAATATGTGTGTTTGTCTGCCGATTATTATTTGGAAGTCTTTCAAGACCACGGGCCATAAAAATAGCCCGGATTTTTGTTTGGAGGGCTTGCATGGGGCCATGGGAAGGCCAACACGTAGAGGCCCCTTTACAAATTTATGTAAGTGTGGGGTGACACTGACCGGCGATTATCCTTGTTTACAACATATACCTAATAATGCACCCAAGGGCAAGCCCTGGCCAGTGTAGCACTATTGTGGGAAATGAGGCCAAGATGTACCGAGCTATTAGGGATAAAAATAAAATTACTATTATTATTAAAATATGTTTAATAGATAAATATACACAAGTAATGTCAAAATTCAACCGAAGGTAAGGCAAGTGAATGAGTAGTAAGATATAGGAACCGGCCTTAAGTATCATATTACATATTATTAATAAGCATACCATAAGGCGTAAGAGTACCCTCTTCAATTTATTAATGTACCCTGAGGGGTAAGCGTACCCCACTTTGAAAATCACTGCTTTAGAAGATCTGCAATTGTGTTGGGGTATTAAACCGCAGAAACTTGTAGAACTTTGTAATGAATCAAAATTACCACAAAGTAAGCAAGCTTTTCATCTCATAAGATCTTATTAAGAACACGCAGTGGCTTGTAAAAAGGTTTTATTCTAATAAGATGTTATTTGAGTTCAGCATATATATTATATGGAGGTTCAAAGAAAACCCTGAAAACCCGTCCTGTCGGACGAAAAATGGTACGGATGTTTTTTCATTGCATGAATTTAGCCGAGAGTCAGACCAAAATGGTTACCATCGCCAATGGGTATTTGTAATATTAAAAGTACTACCAAAGTAAACGCCCTATAAACGGAAACTGGAAGCTGGCCACTATAATTGAAACACAACTAAAGGTTGTTATGGTGGCAAAATCTAGACCAGGGGTGGAAGTCATGCAGACGGCAAATACCCTACCACCTGACCGTAGGTAATTTTGTCGCTTCTTACGACAGGCCGCTCGGCTGCAGATAATTGTATTTATACTACGTACCTGCATGGATATGAAATCGTCATTTCCCTCCTTTCGTATATATCTCATGGTATTTTTTCTCAAAAACTAATGGATATTACACATGAGACTAAACAAAACAAATAGCAATGTTCCTTAGTGACTATTTTAATGTAGTCCTCTAAATTTAATAATGAGATGTAAAATTCTGACAATTAATATTGTAAAACATTCAGAAAATACTTTTCTCAAAAATAATTGAACAATATGCGTTGTGTACTTTTTAAGGATGGGGTATTTTGATTAAATGGTTCTATACAATTCCGTATTGCCAAACTTAGCTACTGTCACTGTTGCCATTGGCGTAGGCAGAGACGATTGATCTCCACCTGCTACTGTCCTGATAACAACTTTTCGCTTCATCAACTTTCATTCGACGATGATGAGTACGTCTCGGTCTACCTGCACCGACTCTATCAGTCACATTGCTGTCATGTGCTTGTTTTGTGATTCTGCTTTCATTCATTCACTAATCAAAAATATATAAATAGTCTTTTAATGTAAACAAATGTAGAATGACGCACTAATGAGCTTTCCATTCGTATTACACTCACTCTCTAGTTCTGTGTCTGCTATATAAAGACGGCCTCTGTGGTTGAGCAGCCAAGCCTTTGCCGACCTCCCTCACTGCAACGCAGAGGATCCGGGTTTGATTCGTGGTATAGTAAATTTCGGAAACGTATTTTGTCCGTTATTTACTATGGTGTCTGGGATCGGCCCTAAAGTAGTCCGTTGTATATTATCCATAACACAAGCGTAACTTTCTTAATTTGGGTATATACAATATGTGTTTGTCTGTCGATTATTAAAACAAAAAATAATAAAGTGTCTTATAACGATTTGTGAAGTTTCGTAATAATATGAATTTTATGAAAGTTTATTTATCTTCAATATCGTAAAAGGAATGACTCGAATATTCAAACATTCTATACCTTATTTTCGTATTTACATATATATGTTCTTACTCATTAAATCTAATGACACTTTCCGCCAATTTCAGCAAATAACCCAATTGGTATCGGTATAATAAATTATCTAAGAAGTCACGAGTAAAAAATAGGTAATTTTCCTCCTGAATACAGACTACTCTTTTGATCGTTTGCTAGGTCGTAATGGACGATATTATTTTCATTAAATGTTACGTCATAGTAGTCACATTCCTATGACATTTGAAAATATATTTACTGCTAAACTCGATATTAAATGGTTCATTTCTGTCTCTCAATTTGGATGAATCAACCAAAGTGATGTATTAAATATAAACTTGAATTAATAAATCTTATTAACATCGTGCATTTTCATTGCCTTTCATCAGCATCAAATCATCGAAGTCAGTGCAGGACTTTGTAAATACATTTTTCAGTTGTATATAGTCATACTTAATCATTTGACAAAGAATTAAATCACCAAAAACTTTACTTACAAGGGCCGATGCTGTCGTTGGCCAAAATATTTCCAATATGGTTGATCTGTTAGCATTAGACTTTAAATTTTTTGACTGATTTGTTCTAAATAATTTTAATTATTAAAAAAGGGTCGCAATGTAAAAAAAAGAATGTTCTATAGCTTATACAGTTCTATCTATTTATATACGATCTAAAAACTTTCTAGAAGAGTAAAGGTCACAGCTCATTAGAGCCACCCGGTACCCGACCAGCACCGGATCGCCTCGATTACATGTGGGGGTGAAAAGTGAACCATTGGATATAAATGCGCTACTGGGAGTGATGTATTAGTCGCTCACAGACTGCTCGACGATTGCTGATTCACGCGACGTTCACTTATCGATAAAGGAAGTCGACTATAGTAGAATTATTTTCTCCGTGCAGTTGGGTCATAAATAATCGGAGCAGTGAAGCGAGTATTTCACTCTCTCTTCCACTCACGGGTCTTATGGGCAGGCATAGAAATACGCATTATTGTTGTCGAAAAGTGTTATCGATAGTGTATTTAGTTTTGTCATTTTGTGGGTTAGAGCTATAAATGAAAGAAAAAAATATGATAAAACAACGTATCTATGTATTAAAAAACTATAAGTACAAAAGTTTAGAATGTAACAAGTTATATTAAAAATAAATATAACTACTTATATCTAAGTTTAAAATTAACAGCAAAAAAGATAATAATGATTTTTATAAGAATGATAATCTTTCTTTGATAAGAATGAGTTTTTATCGTTAATGGCGTTGCGCCCGCGCAACATGCTCACCGCCCTAGCCGGGCTGAGGCCGAGTTTGATTTATGATCCAAACTGCACGGAGAAAATAATTCTACTATAATTAATAACATCGCGATCACCAATAGAAGACGACGCTCGTCTTCGTTGCCGGGTGTCTCTAATGAGCTTATGGCTCGGACTTTTTCTGGACGGTGGTCATTCCTAATTTCATTTCATTCATCTAACATCATTTCTTAACATCGTTTCTCAAACTGGGGGTCGCAGTGTGTTAAAAATAAAGCCTATAGACAAATATAATGTACGCATAATTACAATTTTATTTTAATGTCGTGAGACTTATTACTTCATTTTTATATTTTTTCGTATGTCGCAACATATTTTTTTATTGCAGGAGTTCAGCAGACAGACGGACGGCCCACTTAATGGAAAGCGGTTACCATTGCCTATGGACATTTGCAACACCAAAAGCGCCACAAATGCGCTGCTGCTCCCTTAAGGGAGACTGGAACTTGGTCACTAATGCCGGAACACAACTCAAGATTGTTACGACGACATACTTTAGACCAGGGGTGGAAGCCATTCAATCGGACAAATGCTCTACCATCTGGCTGTGGGTTGTTTTGTCGCCTCTTACGACAGGCCGCCCGGCCGCAGGAAATTGTATTCTTTCTCCGTTCCTGCACAGATAAAAATCGTTGAGAAACAATGCTTTAGAATATCATTATATTAATACGTGAAACAAAAACTTTGTAACCTTTTTAACGAAAATTGCGCGGACTGACGATTATCAAATTTCGCATACTTATAGTTTATATCGAGAAGGAATGCACAATACCAATTTTTTTATTATGCATAAAAATACATTAAAGCAATAAAAAGAAATCATAGATAGATAGATAGATAGATAGATAACACTTTATTGTACACCATTACAGAAAACTTACGGACTACTAGTAATAATTTAATTGTGTACAAAGGGCGGTCTTATCGCTAAAAAGCGATCTCTTCCAGACAACCCGTGGCAAGAATACTGTGATTGGGAGTGACGATGGTGGTATACATAATTATTGTACGATTACATACATTTTAATAATAATCATTACACACACTACCATGAATTTGACACTCACACGCATATATACCCTGTTGTTTATTGTTAAAGTCAAATTAACAGTGTAGCCTTGGCTAAATCTGTGATTATAGAAGAAGTATTTGACAACAGAACCTTTATAAACTTCAAACTTATAATTCACATCAATTATTGTTGATTTTTTTCATTGACCAATGGGCGACCACAAATATTTGTTATTATTAATATTATAGAAATCCAACAGTTTTCTCGAAATAAGACTAATCATGTAAGTAGTAAAATCAATGTGATATAAAAACGTTGGGGATTGAAATATTGGGCATGTACTAAATTCTTGGTGAATAAATTCTTAGTCTAGTATTTATGTAAATAATCTAAAGAGCAAGTATTTATGTGATGTGATTGGTGAAGTCCATGTCGGTAGACAGCGATGTAGTCACCATGATCAAATTGAAGATATTTTAAAGAAAAATCAGGTAAAAAGCTACTCAAATATAATAATAAGAGTATGTATGAAGACTATATAAAGCGAAAGGTATTTGTACGAATGGTAACAAGTATAGATCTATCGTTTCTGCCTACCTCAATGGACCGGATATTATGTATGCATGAATCACGTACACATGCGCTCGGATGGAAATAACTATTTTTTCAAAGTTCTGTTTTTTGTCAAAATGATTACGAAATCCTAAAAGGGTTTCTCACATCAATAAAAAACTCGCAAAATAAATCAAGGTCATAAAGACAAATCTCGTCGACAAATAGTTTTGTCGCGCCCGAAAATGTAGGGATATAGGCTATTGAATTGGAAAACAGCAGAGATATAGCCAATCGCCTTTTGTTTGGATTATAGTTCGGGGATAAGCCGAATATAGGACTAGTTTCCGGTCTAGTTTTGTTCAATGGCTTTATTTATTACTAGGATTCACCCGAGAGAGAATTAATGTATAAATTAACAACTTAAAATCGCTCCGGGGAATAAAGTACCTATCACAGATTTTATGACCGAGAATTTGCCATCAATCATAATCCAATTTTTATAACCCCTCCCAAAGAAATTCGCATGGGATTCCCGCGATAGAAAGGACGGCAGATTTTAAGTCCAGAAATTTTGCTATCGATCAGGGAATATGTAATCGGCTCGATAGTTTTCACGTGAATCCTGAACAAACACAAAAAATCTAAAAAACAAAAGTTTACACTTTAACAATTTTATAATATTATAGATAATAATTATAAAAAATATTGATAGACAAAAAAGCTATTATCGTTACTTACAATTATTGTAAGTAACGAAAATAGCTCGCAAAATTCAAAAACTGACGTTGCTGGTGGCGTCGGAATATGCCACCTTCTTTGACCGAAGCCCTGTGGAGCAGACGAGTCTTAAATTGGAGACCGCATACCAGTAAACCTAGCACGCCCTCCAACGCATTGACTCTACGAACCGTATAAAATTGACGATAGGTGCTACACGAGGGAAGCAGAGAACCAGGATATGTAGCGCAACCATCAGAAAGGCTACGTCCAGCAGTGGCCTGCGATTAGTATGGCAAGGTGTTGTACTTTTGAACTAACAAAACACAGGTTTATATTGTTACATGCTGACAACACTGTTCTTTCTTTTGAGGTTTTTTATCAGATTTCTGTTAATGAAAGAAGTTGGAAATCTTTAAAAAGGAACTCGTTCAAAGGATCACAGTATTCGATGGAAAATGAGGTGAGAAATATTTTTCCTGTTTTTAAAAATTTTTATATACCACTTGACATTTTATCATCCCCTGAGACATTCGGAAAATCAATGCTAATTGCGTTGGAGCCTTAATCCTCCAAAAAAGAAAAAGGAACTCAATATGTTTTAGCATTTAAAAACATGTACCTATATTATAAATGCTAAAAATATCTTATTGAAAAGATTTATTAATTATTAAATGTTCTCTTTGTTTAAACAGAATGTTGAATTATTACATTTGTCTATTTACACTGAGCCTGGGAGATTCTACGTTGTTAAGTAGTATATTCTAAGTTTATTTTGTATTAGTGTTACAATAATTATATTATCTGTTCAACTATTTTAGGTGAGTTCCTTTCGAAAAAATATTTTAATTTCGTACTTTACAACAGCAAACAGTTTATTTAAACAAATATATGTCGGAGAACGGCCTTGTTCTCACGACATCTTCTTTAGTTATTGCAGGTTTAGTGGGCGTCATCAGGATAAAATGCAAGCATAAAACACAACGGCCACAGTTTATACACTTTTAATTTAGATTCGATCAACATTTTTACATAGTTTAGACCGAGCAGCGGGTTCAGGGCACCGCTCATAGTTCCAGCTTCAATACTTTCTTTAAAATACTCCATGGTCCAACTCGACCTGCTGCCATCAACCAAATGTGTCACAAAAACTCCTCCGTCTACCCAAGTAGATACTACTAAAGTATAGAGGGCGTCTTGACCCCGCTCAAGACATGCTCTGCTCTCATTGGTCGTTTATTAAATTACAATATTCATAACTTTTATTAGGTTAGAACGATCTTTAAGTTATAGAAACATTGAAGAAATCAAATTAAATTAAATTAAGAATTTTAGAAGTAATTAAAATGTAAACAAATGATATTGTGCATTATACATCAAAAAAAACAATCATCCGATTCATAGCTTCCCTCCGACATTATATATGTTTCATTATCTACAGTATCACTGTTTTCGTCTAAAAATATGTTTTCAATAATGAAATGAGGGGCGAAGGATTTGAAATGTGTTGCCAATTGAAGTTTTCCCTGAGCGCTAAGAAATGCAGTTTTTTTAATAAGTTGTCATTAACTTTTTCCGGCAAGGTTGGCAATAACCTCTGTTGTTGCAAATGTCCATAGGCTATGGTGACTGCATTCCTGATGTACTCCAGAAATAGTAAAAGAATAAATTTCCAGAATAACGTTTTTCCCAGTAGATTGTTATTTCTTATATTCTTTTTGCATAATTAACCATTATATGATATTTATAGTACCTGATTCAAAATCGGACATTATAAATAGCAAGTAAGGAAGACCTTTCTGAAACCACCAGTTCAGTTAAATTCCCACTTGAATTATTATAACAACCCACTCATGCTTGCGAATATACTATTTCATACCGACAAAGCTAAACGCACACCTACCTGTAGCAAAGCGCAGTTTATGACTTCCCCGCATTTAGGATTTTTTTGTTTAGAATTTGTAATTAGGAAAAACATTATATTGTTATTGCACTTGTTTTATGGCCGTCATTAGTGTCGAACTAATCCTTGTTGTTATTGTATTGCGTCGAAGCTTCGAAAGTGAAGCCAGGTATGGATCCGTGTATTATAAAGCAATGGCCTGAGGCGAAGAGGGGCAGTCAAGCGAGGATTATGATAAAAGCAAGACGTAGATTCGACAAGTGATATAGTGACGGACATTGCGCGTGTCATTGAATCGTGCAGTTTGTACTGGCTGAGTTCAGTTATATTTGTACCTGTTTAATACGTGTTTGTACGGTTCTAATTGTGCGCAGCTCGTCGCACATATATATAATAATAAATGTTGTAGCACGCTGATGTGGTGGGCCTAGGATACCCAGGTCGATGTAGTGGTGGAATATAAAACACTGTTATTAGGGTGTAAACTTGTAATAAAAAACTTATGTACGAAGGCGTCTGCCTTCGGCCACAATCCGATCGGAAGAGAAAAAAAGAAATGCAACAACAATGTTACAAGTAATAAAATTAAATACAATTTTATGTTGGTGTTGCCAACACTAGTAAACTTCATATTTATTTATTTATTTATATTAATTCATTAACAAAAAACATTTGTGTCTGAAATATACATACATAGTCATAATTACAATTATAAAAAATAAAAATCTAATTTACAATAAACATTCTTAACTTTACAAAAATATGTCAACCGAAAGGTAATTTATTATTATATTATTATTATTTAAGCACAAAAATAATCGTCAACTGAATAGAAAGCTTGTTTAAGGAGGAATGCTTTAACATTATGCTTAAAAGATTGCATTTTATATATATTTAGCTTTAGGTCTGTAGGTAATTTGTTGAAAATTTCAATAGCCTGATACGTCATACTGTGCTTTACAACATTTAAAGATGGCATTATTTTATTTTTTAAATCTTTCCTTCTTGTTGCTTCTCTAATTTCTCTTTCTTCTTTTGTCTCAAACTGTGTAATATTTTTTGCGAGATAAGTGAGGGCAACCAGTACATAAAGACATGGGACCGTAAGTATACCCAATTTTTTAAAATGTTCTCGACAAGATTCTGTTTGTGGTATACGAATCATAGTCCTTACACATCTTTTTTGTACAATAAAAGCTTTTTCACAATTATACTTGTAGCTATTTCCCCAACACTGTATACTATATCTTAATTTAGATTCTACCAAAGCGTGGTATACCATTTTAAGGTAGTCCAATTTGACTTCATCACGTAAACTTCTTAGGGCATAACAGGCTGAGCTTATTGAATTAGTTATTGAAGTTAATTCCTCTTTCCAATTAAGACAAGAATCAATATACACTCCCAAAAATTTTGCAACGTCTACTACATTTACATTTTGACTATTTAATTTAACATTGAGTATATCATTTATTCGAGTGGTTGATTTGAATAATAGAATATATGTTTTTTGTATATTAATTTTAAGTTTATTGTAATCCCAACGGCATTTTAATTGGAGTCCTGCGTAACTCGTAACAATACCTTAAATATACCTTAATATAACTGGCTACAGTATTTAGTGACAATTAAATACGGTAGCCAGGACTGATTTTGGGTCGTCGAACAGATGCAGTTAGTAAGTTACCATTTAAAAAATTTTTGAAAATAAATAGAGAAGTTTTATTAGGGTTACGTAGTCATTTAAAGTCTAGGTAGCGTAATGGCTAGCGCGCGCGTTCTAAACTCAAAGGTCGCGGGTTCGATCCTGGCCGGAACGCATGCACCGCTTATGGTGTTTTGGTGACCTAATGTGTATATTGTTACAATTACCACATGCTAACAACAGCGAAGGAAAACATCGTGATGCAACATGCACATCGAGATAAACGATGTGTCAAACCTGCCAAGCCCCTTGGACAAGCGTGGCGGGTATACCGTCCATTCCCCTACCGCGGGAGGTCCGGGCCCAGCAGTGGGACAGTTATGGGCTGTTTTTATATATTTTGTTATAGTTATTTTGAAAATCATTCCATCCGTTTATCTCTCCGTCCATTACTCCTGTCCGTCTATCATTTGATAATTTGGCATGAAAGTGTAATCTATTTAGTACACAATGTTGTTTAAAACCGCGAATGAAATAAAAATTGGGAGTGGGATCCCATACATGACAATGAAGCTTTGATTATTCAAGGCATAATTCGTGTAAAATGTAAATATTTTTGATAACTTTTAATTGAAATTAATAAAAAGAGGAACAATACTTGCCTCCACAACCATGAAAACGATGACCTCCTTTGTAACTTATAGACGTGCTTTGAACTATAAAGTTGAATATTGTGAAAAAAATTAAAAAGTAGAACATCATAAATATTCTAAATAAAAATTAGATTGAACAATATCAAGCACCTATTTTTTGACATACGATGTATTTTCAATTAAATATTTCTCTTGGATTTCAGAACCAAAAGTAGAAAACATTATACATTTGTCACCTTTTGCGGAGTGCATCATAGTTTGTAGACTGCGGTAGTCTGTTGTTCTGGGACCAAAGTTTTGGTCCCAAGAACCATGGACCATTTAAATAACTATATTTTGAATATTACTAAGCACCGATTTTAAGATGTTTTAGATAACATGTATTAAAAATAAGATATTATAATTAATAATAGCTTTAGAAATGAGCTATTTTATACTTTTTAGTTTTTGCAGTCGGTTTTGAGCCTAACGTTTTATAAACTAAAATCCTTTTTTGGTGAAGTGAGTGAAGGTAACCCCGTATTAAAGTAAGTATATTACAGGACTCTTATTTCATAGCACGGTTTAGATATATTCATCTTTTTCTACATAGAAGCAAAATAAGGTTACACTTTTCGCACCAAAGAAAAGTCTATGTCTTGGCAAGTGAGACACGTTCGGGACGACTTAGACCCTAAAGTGAGCGTATTAAAGTAGAAATATTTTTCCAAGATGTCTCGACAAAGTGAGACTAATAACGCAAAGAACTAAGATTTCCAATGAATTCTTCGCATTGCACAAGAAACTTGTTAAACATTTAAATTATGTTCTAAAAACGTAGAAACAGAAAACAGACGATAATAGAAATGATGAAAAAACTTTAAATTTAAATAAGTGAATAATGCAATAACTTTATATATACTGACGAGAAGGTTATCGTGCTATCAGAGACATAATGAAAATATGCGAAATTTAATTTGAATAAATTTTTTAAATTTCATTTTTGATCTTATATGAATTAATAACATTAACATACCTGCTGTACTTGTTGTCATATATTATTAGTTTGTCTTATTGTTAATATAATTATGTTACACATAAACCTACACATATTTAGTCTATTGAAATTTGTTGAGACATTCCGGAGCTTATAAACTTCCTAAAAACAATAAGCTCTGATTAGGTAGCGTATAATTGGCTTCGTTAAATTTTAACTTTTGTTATGAAATCTCAGACAAATGCTACAATTTTATTAATCGAATTCAGAAAGGAGCAGGGTCTCAATTCGTCTGTATGTTGTTTCTTTTGTATGTTTGTTATTATATTTATCCCTCAATTGTGCACCGATTTTCAAAATTCGTGCAGGAACGGAGAAAGAATACAATTTTCTACGGCCTGTCGTAAGAGGCGACAAAACAACCAACAGCCAGGTGGTAGCGCATTTGACCGACTGGATTACTACCACCCCTGGTCTAAAGTATGTCTCAACCTCAACCTTGAGGTGTTCCGGCATTAGTGACCAGTTTCCATTCTTCTTTGTTGCTGCCAATGTCCATAGGCGATGGTAACCGCTATCCATCAAGTGGGCCGTCTGTCTGATGAACTCCTGCAAAAACTAAAAAAAGTCATGTAAATTGTTAACCAACTTCTTCGTAACACGATATCTCCGTCAAATGTAAACTGTTTTTTTTTTACTTTAGGTAGTCCTATGGTCACCAAGTCAGAATCTGATGAGTAGGTCGGATCCCAGAGATATAGAGATTAACCCTTATCAAAAAAGGCCGAGGTACCTACATTTTTCCAAAAAAACTTGATACGCGAGCCAGTTACACTTCCGAAAGGCGATTAAAAATTTTTGTAGACATGTTATTTCTCCGAGGCGATTTCTCCGTCAATTTGGGACCGATTTTCAAATTGTTTTTTAACTCCCGAGATGAGCCCATAGTCATCAAGTCAGTATCTGATTAGTGGATCGCAAGTAACCTTTGTTGAAGAGCATATACACCGAAGAGCAAATTAGAAAATGAGATTGGATTTAATAGAATATTGAGATGAGTCGAAGACAGTAAGTAATAGTAGAATTAGACCCTGGTATTTTATTTTAAACCGAAGCTTTATTACTGATTTGTTTTCCTACTTCACAGCTTTATATCAACTAAATTTCATGAAATTTAGTCATTCGAATGCCGCAAATGAACAAAAATCCTTTATCACGCACGGAACATGTACATTTTACACATTATTAGTACAGAAAAGTAAGAAATCCTAAGTATCTAATAATTTAGGTACCAGGGCTGTAAAACTAGCTGAGTGCTTTCATATTGAAACCGTAATATGTTGCAGTTACTGATGTATGCATCAGCATAAAATGTTTACATAAAAGTCATAATTTCACTACATTTTCTCTTTATGAATATTACGAACTATGTTTTTTTATGTTCGAGTTGCTGGAATGGATGGATGTGACCATTTAGGAGCCGTCCACACATCCTCACACGAATTTTATGATTTTTTGACCTTTCTCCCGTCCTTGTCCCAGTTTGTCACATTCGTGTGACTCCTCCCTCCCTAGTGTGATATCACCTACTTTCCTCATAATCGAAACAAAAAGCAGAGTGTTGACCTCGGATGAAAGGCCTATTTAGGCACTTGAACTATTAGCGCGCTCGCTACCCCCATGCGCCAAATCGTGTCATACCTAAATAGGTCACTTTCACCTCTCGTGTAAGGATATACTATTTCACCACACTTGCTCAAAAAAATCATTTCCACAACCTGTTAACATTGTTCGAAAGTTAAAAATTACGCACTATACAACAGAACGTGCGGAAATTAGGTACTCTCACCAAAGTATTTATTTTACATACGCTGTGCGATAAACAAATACTATAAATATATATGAATCCCACACATTACGAGAATAAATACGTTGAATAATCGAACCTCCCTGGAAACGCTTTTGATCAATACATTTGTTTTATTTCATTCTATAGAGAATTAGGCGAAATATGTAGTTCTAATTTTCACCATGCGCATGTGACAAATTTTGTTGCAACTTATTAAAAATCAACTTACTGTACTAATAGTAGTATCATAAATTACTAAATAGTTACGTTGTAAACTCAGTGTGCTTCAGTATTTCGCTGACAGATACACTACGAAACTTCGAAACTTCCCGCTTTTATGAAACCCTGGTACATAATGTAACAACCAGTACGCCTGTCGGGCGGGACCTTCAAGCAACTTTTTTATTAAAAAGTTACACGTGTCGCACATACATAACCGTAGTTTATAATATAATCTGTAGAAGAAACGAGTTTGTACAATGAATTAAAAATAAAATCAGACAGCTTAATTTCAACCAATTGATTCTGAAAATATTTTTCCTTGATAAAAACACGGGTCAGTAGATATCACTGCTATCGATTCGTGGTAAATATAATAGCTATTTACACCATTTTGGATCTTATGGATATACAGCCTTCTTTAATAAGGAAAGAGACATAAAATTAGGCACGAAGTAAGTATATTATGGTGGAAATAGTGTTACGACTTTGCGGCATTCGATTATAATATCGATTGAAACTTCACAAACTTTATTAGAAGTACACACGCAATTTACAGTACTTTCAACCACAACGAAATGCAACAAGTCCAAACAGTAAGCCAAGTAAGATATCGAAATAATATAAAGCGCGTAGTCTGTCGATGAAAGAAACTTGTTTTGAATGTAAATTTAATTACGCCTCAATCGCAGTTGAAAATCAACTAACTCTGCCTCAACGGGCCGGCTTCATATATTTGCAAAAGAGACATGCACATACATACATAACTTCACGCCAGGTCCCTTGCGGGGTAGGTACGAAAAACAGAGCGCCATTCAGGCTTATTCTTACACACCTCACTTGCTTCTTTGACATTCATAGCTCTTGTCATGCACGCTTGTCTGTTCTTAAGGCTCCTGACATCATCTTCTGCTAGTACATGATCAATTTGATCATGGAAGGTATGTCGTGGCCTTCCGCGACTTCTGACAACATTCAAAATAGACATGGCCTTGTAACGGAACGTTACAAATATTTCAAATTTTACAAATAATTATCACATTTACAAGTAAAGTAATTAAATTTATTACATTATTTATCTTGATATTGTTATTATCTTTATTGTTATTTATTAATTTACACGTTTAATTTAAACGTATGGAGGTATAAAACAAATCCAATTGCTAATAGTGAATGCATCCAACTCATTTTGTTTCTGACGTGTGCGCCGATATCCAATAAGCGATCGACGGCAATCTTGCGATCAACTGAGTCGGCTGTGTCACTTTTACTGCGCCCGTATTAATATTTTAATATAAACCCAACTAGTATTGTTCTGATTACTCAGTCTAGCATTTATAAATGCGGTAAATATAACTTGCAATTTATTTTCCCAATTCGGGTAAGTTATGCATAAATTAATGTTATAGTTTACTTCTCATTGTTACGACTAAACCGTTGTATCAAACTATATTTCGTTATAAATGATTAATTTTGTTAATATATTAGTTAAACAGGAAGAAATGATTTCATAATTATAATTAATATGTGTTTAAAAATATCTTTTGATAGTAGTTCTTGTAATTTTGTTTTAATGATATCAGTTTCCAGTATTAGGTAATACTGATATTACCTAATATAAGATATCGATACCGAATACTTGGTATATGTAATAGTACTGTTATTTGATATCTTAGTATCTTTATATTTGTAACCGTTTCTGCTCTTTTCTTTCGCCACCTTGATCTTACCTGCCTTGCAAATGCTAATTTGTTTACTTCTGAATTGCCTCATGAACTTAGCCTTTTCCTTGTGCTTAGCTTATGCAGCGCTCTAATACGCTTCGCATGATTGCGTTTCAGGAACTACCCTTGGGATTTATAATAAGCCTTGTCAGAAGACAAAAGAAGATACCTGAGAGGACTACCACCCTAACCGGAACGCTGCCTTCTCTGCCTGGAGGAAATTGCCTAGGGGAGTGCGGTATATCAGACTGACTGAGAGCGGATTCTAGCCTAGATGAACCTTTTGTTCTTTTATACATATTACTCGTTATCAAATTATTCGTTTTTCTTAACAACTCTTGTTAAATATATTACAGTAAATTAGTTATAAATTATTTTACCTTTTATTTCTTATTTTGTTCACATCTTAAGTGTGACAGCCTCTCAATAAACATGCTCAGACCATTCATTGGAATTCTTGAACTTGTGAGCTTAAATTTAAAACAACATGGCTTTAAGAACTTGCAATTAATTTTCAACAATAACACAGTTTTAATTGAAGGTCGGTCATAAACATAAAAGGGATTAGCGATATATGGCTACTTAGAAAATTAGCGCGAACAAATGACGGTGAACTATAAAGGTAACCATTAAAAGCATTATACATAATTTAAATGGGAAAGGTATTAAAACACCTGGTTGATAAAGGATTATAATGATTTCAGCTTTCCGGAGTATCTCGGTTGTAGCAATAGCATTGCATTCAATAATCCAACATCAAAGGTACACTATAATATGTACATGTAATAATAATTAAAATAAAATAAATGTAAATGTTACAGAGGTACACGACCTATTATTGATCAAATATCCTTTGATATCCTACTAATTCCCACGAGGTCACCAATTTAAATCATTTGTCTGTGAATCTAAACTTCGAAAACTATTTCATTAGAGAGGAATATAGTCTATTGAAACTAGGATTGAATCTAGACTTGTCTTTAGTTTGTTACCTAGATTATAAAGTGTAAAAGATTCTTTTGGATTTGGTTGAATCGGACCACATATTTCAGAGCTCCGTAGAGTACCAACGTCCTCTGTTTCAGAAGAAGTACATATCTCGCCGCATATTATTGTTATGTGGAAGAGATCGCTGTCTGCAATACGGCCGCCATTTGTACTTAATTGTAAGTTGTTTTTGAGTAATGTATCATTTTTTATTGTA
The DNA here is from genome assembly GCA_012273795.1 of Dendrolimus punctatus. Lineage (NCBI taxonomy): Eukaryota > Metazoa > Arthropoda > Insecta > Lepidoptera > Lasiocampidae > Dendrolimus > Dendrolimus punctatus. The sequence continues at coordinate 9,861,116 of CM022549.1, forward strand.
TGTACAGTAAAGTATTATATATTAAAATATTGTATATATATAAAATTCTCGTGTCACAGTGTTAGTTACCAAACTCCTCCGAAACGGCTTGACCGATTCTCATGAAATTTTGTGAGCATATTGGGTAGGTCTGAGAATCGAACATCTATTTTTCATCCCCCTAAATGTTAAGGGTAGTCCACCCCTAAATATTATTTTTTAATTTTTAGATAATTTATTTATTTATTTTATCTTCTATTTTTCTATGATACATCATTAAAAAATACATATACCCCTAAATTTTCAACCCTCTACAATCAACCCATATTTTTTAATAGCGACATTAGTATTTTTATAATTTTCTATTGGGATGATTTAGATTTTAATTTGAACCAGGTAGATGGCGCTGCAATCGGGTAGGTGTTCTTTCTGTTGTTGTATTGTTGAAGTTTGTCCCGGAATGGTTTAAATAAACGATTGGACCCAGTAGGTGGCGCCACGATACTCCTAAACGCTGGACCTGATTTTGATATTTTTTTTTTATTCAAGTGGATTTGAGAATAATTTTCTAGGGTTCTAGATTTTTATTTTTAAAAGGCAGGACAACGTCTGCCGGGTACAGCTAGTTCTATTATATATTAATAACTTACAAAGTTATTAATAATTTGATGACTAAAATCTGACCAACGATAACCCACACAACACACAATATTAATGAAATATATATTATCTCACATTATGGTGTTTTCTTTTCGCGACTTCCCTTCAACGTGAAATGTTCCTTGCTTCGCTCGCGTCAATCTACCTAATCCAACGCCCACCGGCAATCTTACGCAGGTCGTCAGTCCATCGGGCTGGTACGCGGCCAACACTTCGTTCACTACGACGCAGTCTCCGTCCAGGACTCGCGTGCTCCATCGGCCGTCGGTCCTACAACGGAAATGACCGGTCCACTGTCACTTCAAGTTGCAAATTTTGCGGGCTATGTGGGTTATCTTAGTTCATAAGAGAAACACCCCCAACATGGCTCATTCTTTGTCCTGTTGAGCGGGTTTGGAATTTATAGACCAGTCCTGCCGTTAACTTCACATCTCAGCTACGTAGGTTAGGGAGAACATAAGAAATAAAGTGACAATTAAATTTATTTTAATGTTTTAATCACATCAGCATTTCTCCAGCCATTGTGCATTGTTCCAGTGAATAGAATTTTCTGGCGAATATATCGAAGTCCCCTTAGGCCGGTCGGGTTTTCGTTCGAAAAGTGTCGTAGCCAAATGGTAAACTGGAACTATGCAAATGTTGATCCCTTTTCAAATTGTTAGCGAAACTAATTTTTTGTGTTACATTTTGAATGCAAATTTGTTCCCTAACTTGGCAAAAACCTGAGGGATTTCGAGTTTGAGTTATCCCGCATGAACTTTTAACGTTTCATCTAATAATAAAGGAGAAGTTATTTTTAAAGAAAAATATAAAATTTATTAAGAAAAATTCGGCCAAGTGCGTGACAGTCAGTTCAGGCAACGTGAAGGAGTAGAGGTAAAAGTGACGAAAGTCTACTGTTAGTTTTTGTATTTGTTTACGGAACCCTAAAAACGATTTACTTTGCCATTAATATGGCGTTTCCTCGCACAACGGAACTCTTAACGAGTCTGAGAGGATGTTTGGCCCGATTTGTCCGGCTCATTGGAAAATGTTTTAAACATTAATTTTAGTAATACTCGTATATATAAAATTCAGCCTCCCTAAAATGACGTGAGCTCCCACATTTTTTTAAAAGTCTCTGTCAAAAGTTATGGCCCACAAGGAGTGTCTGGCAGCTGTATATCTTTGTTTATAACAATATCACCTACGACATAATGTAAAAACTAGCCTTGCTACTTTGACGTAGCAAACGTATGTGTGTGGGTGTGTTTGTGTGTGTGTGTGTGCACGCATAAGCAAGCATCTTCTAGAACCTAGTTCTATCTTCTAGATACTCCCCTCTTTCATGAACCAAGAAAGAGGTTAAATTGTTAAAAAATACTTAATTTAAATACACAAATAGCCCAATTAATTTGGGCTTAAGTCTTTATTTTAAAAGTGTAAAAGTATCTAATTTAACTGCATGAGTCGCAATAAAATCGTCTAACCAAAATGGTTTGTTCAAATATATGTGAGAACCTCAGGCATCTCACGTCTGCAAGATTGACTTCGGACCCTTGTCAATGTGTCGCGGTCCCCAAAGCGGCAAAACAAAGAGGAAGTTATTGTTGGAAATTGATTATTGTGATATTATTAAAAAGAAAAGCTTTTGCCACCGTTCCGCCTATGTACCTATACTTCTATATCCTACAGGAGTATGTGTTTAAGAAAAACATATATAAATCTCAATTCTTCAAGAACCTTCTAAGTATATCAGTAGATAAAATTAAAGTGTGTGTATGTCGCTTCAAAATTTAAATGAGTTTTGCTCTTTTGAACTTTACTTCTTCAGAATCGATTTTCATGTAAGACACCAATACTATTTCTCACATTAATAAATATTTAATATCTAATTGTATGTATATTCGTCGTCGTCAGCCATTCACAGTCCACTGCTGGACGTAGGTCTCCCCAAGACGGCGCCACTCATACCTGTCCGCTGCCTTCCTCATCCAGCGCCTACCGGCGACCTTGCGTAGGTCGTCGGTCCATCGGGCTGGAGGGCGTCCGACACTACGTTTACCGAGACGCGGTCTCCACTCCAGGACTCGTCTGCTCCAACGGCCATCGGTCCTGCGACAGACGTGACCGGCCCACTGCCACTTCAACCTGCTAATTTTGCGAGCTATGTCGGTTACTTTGGTTCTCTTAGGGATATCCTCATTTCTAATTTTATCCATAAGAGAAACACCCAACATAGCTCGCTCCATAGCCCGTTGAGTGACTTGGAATTTGTGGACCAATCCTGCCGTCAGTGTCCACGTCTCGGCCCCGTAGGTCAGGACGGGGAGGACGCACGGACGCAATTTATATTCATTTGTTCATTAACATTGTATATATTATACATATTATATTGACGGTCTCTGTGGTAGAGCGGGCTAAGCCTTTGCCGGCCTACCTCCGTCAAGACAAAACAAAAATTCAAATCGATCATGCTGTTTTTATTAATTAAAATTATTTCAGTGCTAATGTGTATGTCAAGTTAATGTACACCTCTTTGATGTTTGCCTGCTTATCAAAATGAGTTTTAGCAATACTATTATTCTGTTATGCGCTCTGATATTACGTATATGATTTTGATCTTTAATTAATACGATTCTACTGGCTCAATAGTTATTTGTCTGTCTGTATATTTTTCTGGTTACCGCCCTTATTCGACCGCTGTCGCCACGCTAATGCAAATGTTTTTTAATGTTTAAGGAGTAAACAGCAGTCGTACGTCAGAACTGACTCACACAAGTATTTTTTATGTTTGATTGTAAGCAATATATTATACGGTCCACCTGATGGTGAACGGTTACCATCGCTCATGAACACCTGCAATATGATCTTTATACGATGCCAACAAATTATCGTTTTTAGATGTTTCTCTGTTAGTAAGTTCTTATAGATTCCGAAACGACCCAGCGGATTTTTAATAAAAATTGTAAGAACAGAATTAAAGTCTTTTCTTAAATATCCGTTTAACCCTTAAAAGTCAAAATTGCCGCGCCAAAATCAAAAGAATTATATCGTTTCTTTTACTCTAATAGGAATTCTATGTAGTTAGAGGGAGAAAGCATCAGTTCAACGTTCGTTTCAATTATCGGTATTTGACCACGAATTTGTGGTGCTTCCCAATTAGCTGTGTGTGACAGATCCGCAACAAATTTGTGGTGGTTCCGTCTTCAAAGGTTAAGTTGCTGCAATGCGCCATCTGGCAGGGATCAGAAAATATACATATAAAATACAAGACCCGCTTGAACGAAACCGTGAGCACAGCTATAGTTTGACCCGAAAATACACTGTTTATATAGCATATAACTTTTTTTCATATAAGTTTCATTGGTAATAAATTCCTTGGATGTTTTCCTCAACGTTTGCTTATCACAGAAATCTTTTCGCCATACGTGACTGCCAACCACGTCTCAAGACTTTTGTAGGATTTACAACAATTTTCCTATAAGTCAAACTACCAGAGTGCTCGGTAAATGTCAAAGCGACTGTATAATGGATTTTTTCTACGTACGATTTGCACGTGATGTCGTTCTTCTATGGGCGAGTTCCATTTGACGTTCCCAATGTTGAAAATGCTTTCAGTCGTTCCACGTGACAACCATAGTCGTTATGATCCACGAAAATTTTCTTGGGAGCCGTTAGAAATTGTTCATATGCATAGAAATTAACTCATTCCGACATAATTTCCACTAACGATAGCTAACTTTTTTTTTAAATGCTATGGAAGATATTAACGATGGGGCTCTTGAGGCTATGAGCAGAGTCTCACTCTGATCTAGGCTCAGTATTCTACTTACAGTCTTATAGAGTGAGATCCCGGTCATCCCAGACTTACGTTATTTTAGGAAAAATGTAATTTTAGGACTCGGCAGTTTAACATAAACTTAGCAAGGAATGGATACTCGCTAAGCTGAAAGCGGGGCCGTTTTACAAGTAACAGGTATCAAAGGTGAAAAAAAACCATGCTTACTTACGTCAAGGTAGCAAGGCTAGTGTTTACATATGTTATATATGATATTATTATAAATAAAATTATACAGTTGCTAGATACTTCCTGTGGGCCATGACTTTAGACAGGCACTTTAAAAAATATGTGGGAATTTGGTGAATATATATAAAATTTAAATATAAATAATATTCAATTGACTTGATATATATCTATACATATATATGCTATATTTCCATAATTGTACTAATCTATAATTTAATGTACACTTTTCTTAGTTTTAGTAAAAAGAAAGACAAGAATATCGCTTAAAATACTCCTTTACGATATCAATAAATTTTACTTTAACTGGACTAACATAACAGTCCAGTAGTAAGCTTACGAAGCCCATTGTCTCTAGAATCACGCACCAAATATATCCAGTGTAATAAATATCTACAAACAAGCAACTTGGCTATATAAAACTATCTTAGTCACGGTTAGCTGCCCAATTGGTCGACCCGCTTCGCGTTATTATTGAGAAATAGGGTGTGTTGCGTTTTTATTAAATAAAGGACGGTAGTTACAACGTTTACGGTAGATCGACAAAAATACGGATTATTCAAGATATTAAATATTCACTTTCGACATAAGCTCATTATTTAAACATAGCAGTTTTTAAACCAATTCTACTTTTTCAATATCTTGCTGGACGTTGCAAAGATATTCAAAGTACGATTCCATTGCAATAGTATCATGAATTTCTACTAAATCTACAATATCTTCACGATATAGTCGCAGCAAGATAATAGTAGAAAAAAATAGGTATTTGTTAATACCTATTTTTTGCCCCTTTTTTATTGCCCCTCACAAAGAGCCCTGTTGGGCTCTATGTGAGGGGCATGCAGTGCTCTTAAAGGAAATTTCGAAAATTGCCATGAAAATTGAATAATGAAAAAAAAAACAATTTGTACCCTTTATAAAAACAATGGATTTTTTTAAATAGGTTTTTTGGAGTGGATCTACAAACAACAAATTATAGAGTTAACTTTCAAGAATTAGCGTGCCCCAAAAAGGAAGTGACAAAAAAGGCCTGTGTATTAATTACCATTGTCTGAAATGGCATACGCCATTTTATTATTATTTCGCGAGATTATGCGCATAAATATTTACAAAGATAGTGTGGTCTGCTACGGGCCATTGAAATCAACAGAACACCGAAAAACTACGATTAAGACTAATGTCCGGCGAATTTGATGATATTATAATAGCAGAATTATTTTTTGAGCCCTGGTTCAATAAGAAATTTAAAATATCAGAAACTTTATTTTAATTTTTAGTCAAAATCCGTTTAAAACAGATAAGAAACAAGAGCTGTATGAACTTACCCCACTGCCGAACTTCCCCACCTTGACTCATCATCATCATCCGAGCGTTAAATCCCGGTTGCATTCGGAGCGTTCACTCCGACGCCCAGGGTCCGCTTTCCTACTGTTTCTACTCCACTTTGCGCGGTCTTCGGCATCCCCCGTTTTGAGACCATTGGCACGCATGTCATCCTTCACGACGTCAAGCCAACATTTCTTGGGCCTTCCCCTTCGACCGGGAGCTTCCCCACCTTGACTATATATAAATAAATAACAATAACTTGTAATTGCCTTACTGCTGGGCTCGAGATTCCCAATTTCTTATCGGAACAGACAATATACCCGCCACGCTCGTTCAAGGCGGCCTGGTGTCTAATGTTTTTCCTTTGCCGTCAACACGTGGTATCTGTAACATTATACACATTAAGTCGAAAAACTGCCTGCAAGGTACATACTTCAGCTGCTACCTGCTGAAGCTGTCTGGATTCCAACACGGAATCTAGGTTTGGGACACAAATACTAAACACTAAGCTACCGCGGCTTAGACAAGAGGTGTTTAAAAATTCTTGAATTGGGTTTTCATTGTAAAAAGAAGAAAGCTCGACGCCTATTTAAAACTTCTAACAACGTTTCGCACTCGGCCCAAACATGCGATAATGGAACTGTAATATATCACACTATCAAATGCATTACTTACTATATAGCAGTGGTTCTCAACCTTTTTACCTAGCGACGCACCAACATACTCTTAACTTTAAACATAATACTAAATAGTAAAATTCCTTGTGACACTCGGGGACTGCAGCGGTAAAGCTATTGCATAGCATTTTTTATCATTTATGCAATTATAATTGAAGACATGAGTGGATGAAGGTGATAAGTCGCATAATTCCAATTCTGAGTAAATCGAGATAAAAGTTTTACTTTTATTTGAAACTGAACTGAACTTAACACCTTTAGCAACGTTTTATTTTTTAATTATGCCTTATATCTATGGTCTAAGGTCATTTGGTATCGACTTATAACCTTCATCTACGCAAAAGAAAGCAAAAAACCGAATATGCGACATATCACCTTCATCCAGTATTATCCAGTATACAGTGTAGGCTCCACAAAGTTTATAGTAGTTTCGTGGAGCAAAGTGTAATGTTCTTTAACAAAATCCCAGTAAACGTTCAAGAACTGTCAGTAAATAAGTTTGAAAAATTAGTAAAGCAACGTTTGTGCAAGAAGGCTTATTATACAACGAAATAATTTTTAGACGACTGCACCGAATGGGAATCATGCTATCAATCAAGCTTTTTCAATAATCATTCATAAAAATTACTTTGTAAAACATTGTATTATTATAAACTACATAATAAAAAATAAAAAGACGAGTGATTAAACATGATAATTACAAAGTAAAGATGTGTTACTAGGGAGTTTGTTGCGCCGCTTCTTCTCCTTTAACAGTAACTAAAATTGCTTTGGAAGCGGTGGTAGAGTCATTAGTAATCTGTAAGATTCCATTTTGAAATAAATAAATTCATTTTCATTTTCCACTCATGTCTTCAATTATTTATTTATTTTTTATTTATGCACTATTTTTAATCTATCACTCTTTTTTTCACTATTTTTTCATCACTTTCTTCATTAATAAATGTACTCTTTGTTTATTTATATATTAAAACACGATACACAAATTTTACGCGGACAGCTATTCACCAGCAACTGCTATTCACCTACATGTATACTTACGGGGCGCACATGCGGTGACTGTGGCATTATAAAGATATGATAGATACCTATAACTATATACTTTCTCACAAACAGCTGCTTACGTATTCGTCCGATTTCGGAGCAGCTTGTCTCGATCCGTGCGAGCTTCGTACAGTCGTACCAAATACATACACGTTAAGCGAACGCTCGGCCGAACTACATGGTGGGCGGAGTGCGGGTGCTAGGTTTTATTTTCGTTACGGAATTTCTTGGTTCGGTCGCCGCGCTCAAAGCCCGCAATAAAAGTTATGCAATAGTTTAAAAACACGCCCATATATACGCTAATAAAATGTTTAATAGTTGAAGTAAAGGAAGTATAGGTACATTTATTAAATGAAACATCATTAATTTTCTTTTATTGCAGGAGTTCAGCAGACAGGCAGACCCCAAATGCGCTGCTTCTCTCTTAAGGGAGACTGGAACCTGGTCACTAATGCCGGAACACAACTCAAGGTTGTAATGGCAACATACTTTAGACCAGGGGTGGTAGTCATCCAGTTAGCCAAATGCCCTACCACCTGGCTGTGGGTTGTTTTGTCGCCTCTTACGACAGGCCGGCCGGCCGCAAGAAATTGTATTCTTTCTCCGTTCCTGCACGGATAAAAGATAAGATAATCTATCTATTCAACGTATTTATATTGCGAAAGAACATTACATACAAACACATAAGGAACTCTTTATTGTGTATGACTGAAACAGACTTAATATATTTTGTATAAATCTTTTTACAAGGTTAAAGGCTAAGGATTAAACAATATACGGCTTAAACAGCCAAAGCTGAATTAAAACTTTCTTATCTGAAAGAAAAATTCGTAAAGCTCCGTAAAAGACGCTGACTACGAGACCTTCAAAGATTAAGATAAACAAGTTTGCTGCAAAGACTAGTCTAGTTAGTGGTGTTGCCAGTAGTAGTAGTAAAATTCGCCACAAATGCAGGCAAAAAATCTTAGTCCATACATAGTTGTACAAGAATTCTTGTAGTAAAAATCTTCGTATTGAATGCAGTTGTATAGTTTACAACTGACGCCATTCAACGGAGTCATCAATATCCTACAACGATTGTTCATTTTAGAGTTATTTTACACATTATTATAAAATAAAACTGCACACCAGAACGGCCCATTTCAGTTCTCGCCAAAAGCTCTCGCTGCTGTCATGCTAATTCAACTGTAATAAAAAAAATCTTACAATACTCTTTATTGAACACTAACATAATAAAAAGAAAACACTTTATACAACATAAAATATAAGTTACAAAAAGCGGATAGTGCTTAAAACAATCTATTCCAAGAAACCGTTGGAATTGCACTAAAATTATGCATGTTGGAAAATCCAAAATTATATCCGTGCAGTAACAGAGAAAGAATAGAGTTTCCTGCGGCCAGGCGGCCTGTCGGAAGAAGCGACAGAACAACCCAGGGTCAGGTGGTAGGGCATATGCCCGATTGGATGGCTACCACCCCTAGTCTGGAGTATGCCGCCATAACAGCCTTGAGTTGTGTTCCAGCATTACTGACTAGGTTCCAATCTCCCTGAAGAAAGCAGCAGCGCATTTGTAGCACCCTTGGTGTTACAAAAGTCCATAGGCGATGGTAATAGCTTTCTATCAAGTGGGTCGTCTGCCTATCTGCTGAACTATTGCAATATAAAAAACGTGTGCATCTTGGGACGTCTGACAGAAGTGATAAATTAAACTAATCTAAGTTGAACTGTTTAATAATCTAACTGTTTAACTTGATAAAAGCTTAAGTTATTATAAATTTTATGATTATTAATAGAATAATGTAAGGAAAGGTTATTTATTAATAATATCTTTTATTGATTATAAAATATTTTTTTCTTAATTATAATTCTTGAAAATGTACATTACAATTTTGTGTATGTACATTATTAGTATCATTATTTAATCTCATTATCGAATATGGCTTGCGCTGTGGCTTAGAGCGAGAGAGGAGGAGCCTGCCTACCGCTGCCGTATGCGTGAGAGAAAGGGAAGCCAGACAGCTTGGCACCGTAACGCGTTATGTAACGAAGCGGTTTACCCTCCCATAAGAAGTTATCACTTCAAAAAAATCTTTAGACTTCCGGAGTCAATTATGCGATTCGATTTCTAACTACTCAAGAATCATTTACGCCATTATGTATATCAAAATATACCGTGAGATTTATGATGATATTTTGTTATGTTCTATACATTCGGATTAAAATATAGAGGCCCACTTGCAAAATTCACTCTATGTAGATATTGCAGTTAGAGCCGTAATCTAACCAAAAATCAAGTAAAGCTCACAAGTCTTATTGATTCCTGATTTTGGGTTTTAAATAGATTTACAAATCTATTTAGAACAACATACCATTTAGGTTGCATTTTTACTCATTCTGTCTAATCAAGCTGAAGCTTTAAAAGGCTTTCACCGTAATTAATTAACTGCTGATCCGAAATCAACGATAAAGTGTATTCACTTGGGAAATGGTACACCACACCTTTGTATGTTGAGCTTAGGTGTATTTCTATATACTTATTTACTATTTAGCCGTTTCATCTGGCAGTATATTTACACTAGCTTGGCATTAACATTACAATCCACTAACTCCAGTTTTAATATGCAATAGAGTAGTTGACAGTCAAATCTGGGATATTTTTTATACGCTTACGGTATTGCTCATAAAAAGTTAGAGTAAGTTTGAACGCTTCTTTAAGAACCATAGAAGCAGTCAAACTTACTCTAACTCTCTATGAACGAGACTGGTAGAGCGCAGCAAGTGATGACGTCACTACTTTTATGAGTCAATGAATATATTAATTTTTGTTTAAACATTAAAGCTGGTGTGCACCGACTTTTAACCGATGGTTAAAATAAAATAATCGTTTACAATGTATGCATAAACAGTGACTATTTTATTCTAACCGCCGGGTAAATGTCGGTGCACACCAGCATAAGACTGGTGTGCATAGTCATTCAACTGACGGTTAAAATAAAATAATCGCTGTTTAGCCATATAGTTTTAACGATTATTTTATCCGTACAGGAACGGAGAAAGAATACAATTTTCTGAGGCTGGGTGGCGTGTCGTAAGAGGCGACAATAACAACCTACACCATGTGCTAGGGTATTTGCCCGTCTAGATGGCTACCAACTTTCGTCTAGCTAGACTCTAGAGTATGCCGCCATAACAACTTTGAATTGTACACCAGCATTAGTGGCTAGATTCCAGTATTCTTTAAGAGAACAATAACGCATTTGTAGCACCTTGGATGTTGCAAATGTCCAGAAACTATTTATCAGTCTGCTGAACCCACGCAATAAAAAAATTCCATCGATTACATATCTGTGCACACCAAGCAAATTAAATTATTTTTATCACGATATTCGAAAAGTATAATTATAATGTCATATCTAGTGCTTGCTTTTTTATATAAAACTAGCTGTCTCGGCAGTCGTCCTGCTCGGAAAAGCTTCAATCGATATGCCGACAGCAGCGCCACCTACCGGGTCCAATTGTAAACCAACTCAGAAACCTTCTCTGGCTCATGCACAACAACTTTGCTGAACATCATCACATGATCAAATGTATAGTTTACAATTATATAAAGGACATGCCGTCAAACATTCATTTTTATTTATAAGATTATTTTTGTATATATGTAGATGTCCGCTTTATTGCCAAAAATAAGGCAAAGGTTATTTAAACGTTTAAAATGGCGTATCGTAAAGATCTTTTAGTATTCAGTACCATTATGTCCGGAACCCGAACATAGAATAGGTGACAAAAATGGTAATACACGTCGAACTTGCGAAGCGAACCAAAATTTCCATACGTGCTACGAATATTACAGTACATTGTTTGTTTTTCGTCAGAAAATATCAGAAACGACCTACTTCATATTTACAGCTAACATTTACATAATATACGGTACAAACAACACAGTTTTTAGTAGAGACGCTACGAATATTCGATATTAGGCCTATTCAGCCACTTTTTTAATCATTCGGTGTTCGGCTGAATATTGAATAAGAAATCATGAAAAAACCGCACGCACCTATTGCCCAAAATTATATATTTACATAAAAAGTTATAGTTAAACTACGTTTTAACCGCCTCCGCCAGGTCCCGGTCGAAGGGAAAGGCCCAAGAAATGCTGGCTTGACGTCGTGAAGGATGACATGCGTGCCAATGGTCTCAAAACGGGGGATGCTGAAGACCGCGTGAAGTGGAATAGAAAAAGTAGGAAAGCGGACCCTGGGCGTCGGAGTGAACGCTCCGAACGCAACCGGGATTTAACGCTCGGATGATGATGATGATGATGATTCCACTCGAACTTACATACATAGGTAAATCCATTGTAAGTTAAATAAAAGCTTGTAACAAAATACGTTTGTCAAGTTTTTCTCAAAACCGCCATTTTGCAACATTGCAAACGTTAGTCTTCAAAATACAACCTAATTATTTAAATGCAAAACAATAATGCAAAGCTAATTACATATCACAACCATACAGTTCAGTACACTCGCGATTCATAAAATGAAGGCTTTATTAATCATTAGTCAACTCGATTGGTTTAACTACTCTATACACTGTCTTTAAAAAAAAGTGGACGCTAACTATTTTCAGACATTACATCAAGTCGACGCGTAATATGGATATTTTTTTGTTATGCAGATTTTCTACAGACAATTGTTGTTTCCAAACAATCAAATATCTCACAACTGTTATTCGTTTGAAATAAAATAAATCGCCTCTTTGCTTCAATAATGTGTTACCTTGAAAATCTAAATCTTAGAAAAGAGTGTTGTAACCTTCAAAAGGTAAATGTATCTAAATAAACTAATAACATTTCCCGACACTGTTTAATGTATTCTAAAAGATACCACGTTATTCTATTTGATACAATTATGTTTTAAGGGTTAAAAAATCTCTCTTCTAATATTTCAATTTTCAATATAATACAACTGAAAAAAGAGGCGAAATATGTTTTTATGAAAATATGGACTACTTACTATGGATAGTTGAGGTGACCACTTACCACCTGGTAAAAAATGTAAACCTAAAAAAACTCTATTTTACAGTCAAAAAACACAAGAAAATTTCAAAAGTTTTGATACCTTATTCAAACTTTTCTTACTATGGCATGGCATAAAACGATTATCTAAATATAGCCTAAATTATGTTTTCTTAGAACTTCGTATATTTCCTTCAAAGAAATTTTAATAAAGCGCTCACTTTTTTCGGTAGAACCCTTAATAATAACATTTATGAGGTTTTTATTCTACCTATGACCATAAAAGAAGACTACCTACTAAGAATCACAACCGCCAAGTTATTTTTAATTTTTTGCTAGCAGTGCTCGCGACTTCGTCCGCGTGGAATTTATCCCTCCAGATTTTTTTCACATATTTATTTTGACATTATAAACAAACTTCAATTTTATATAACTATATAGATTCTAAAATTACATCAGATAGGTTGACGCCCTGCCATGGTGGAAAGCAGCTACCGGGACATTTGCAACACTGGAGATTTTTATCAATATGCTGTTGACATCGAAGAAATTTCATAACATCTTTTTTGAAAAGCCCCACATTGTAGCGCTGTGGGAAACCTCAGCTGAGAGCTCATTCCATGACCATCACCACCACCACCATGGGTGCAAGAGAAACCCGCCAGGCTCTCTGCTGTTCTACAACAACAAAATCCTGAATATTACACATTTTACTAAACGTCCCCTCCACTCATCAGATCTTGATTTGGTGAGACTAGGATCTAAGGAGTGTATATACTCTTTCGAAAGAAAAATAAATGAAAATCGGTCCACAATTGACGGAGAAATCGCGTAACAAACATAGCCCTCCTACGTACTAGCGGTTAACAGCAAGGGCGGCAAACTGCGCGGCTAGCCGCTTTTCCAGTTTAATATGCAACCGCCTGTGATTGTACGCACTTAAGCGCCACAAAATTTCAACCACGGCGGTTGCAAGGAGAGCTGCGGGCCGCTTCGTGGCTGGCCGCCATTTTGTTTATACCCACTGACGATTCATGGGCGGTTTAGTTTGCGGCGAACCGCCGATGATTTTGTTCGTGAGTTGTCATGAACTTCTTCGACACAGAGAAATTCATTGTTGAAATTCAACAACGAGCAGCTATTTGGCATTGTGAAGGAGCAGCATATAAGAATAGAGATTGGGCCACGCGCCTTCGAGCGGTCCAACTGCTTAACGCGGTTTCATCGCGGCTCACCGCTATGGCGACCAACCGCGAAGAAACCGCGTCAAACAGTTGCACCGCTCAAAAGAACCGCCTAGGCGGCCAATCGCTAGTCCGTAACGGGCCATACAGTCGCATTGAGAACCACCTTTTTTGAAGGTGGTTAAAGAAAAAAGGTTTCATAGGGATTTTCCAAAATGGCTACAAACGCTAAACACCATTAATATCTGTCAGAACAATTTTAGGCAAACATTTATTTACATGAAATGAAAGTACAAATAAACAACGTTTTCCGCCTAAATACTCGAAGAAGTCGGCCATATTGTGTACATCTCGCAAATGAAACTTGTATCCACAAGTAACATGTTAATGAGATTACTTAAAGGAAAAAGAGACAATACTTACTCAAGAGGATTGTTTTCCATTTTATATATTTAATGTGGAGAGAGATTTTAAAATTAATACAAAATTTACACGTTTATATCCCTACGTTCTTTAATATACGTACATACTATCAAGCCTTTATCCCTATCCCTACATAGGGTAGAGATAATGAATTTCCACTTGTTAAAATTTTAACATAATACATCTTTTGCCTCATCTCCATTCATAAATCCCTTTATTCATATACATTTGCTATAGGTAATTTTCATCTGGGCATTCCTTAAGACATTTGCGATTTGATCGTGGTAAGGAAACTTTATTACAATGATATTAAATAACAGTCAAGAACGTACCACTGCTGCGCTCAGGCCTCCCATCTACCCATACACCCGCCACCCTTGTCCAAATTGGATTGGCGGGCTTGACACATCGGTTATCTCGAATTGCAGGTTTCACTGATCACGATGTTTCTTCCTTCCTTTATCGTGGGTGGTAATTGTATCAATATGCAGAAAAGGTTAGAAAACTGACGAGTCGTGTGTATGCTATGTTATACCTACTAATCTGAGACTTTAGAAGTCTTTGACAACAGAACCTTAATAATATTCAAACTTATAATTTAAATTAATGATGGTCGAATCTCGACCACTGGGTGACTAGTAATAATTATTACAAAGAAATATAGTCTTGAAAAATGTCCATAAAGAACATAAAGGTGAGTCGAAGCCAACCTGATTTGAATTAATACAACGAGTCACTTGTTTATGACAACATCTGTATTTGTTAGTGAATTGAAAAACGCGATTGCAGGACCATTTATTTGGCTAATCCGTCCACGCTAAGGAAACGACTTATCGGGATAAAATGTATCCTTAGTTTTAACTCGGGTTATAAACCAGCAATACATCGAGTTCTATTTATATATGTTCAGTAATTTAAAAAAATGGGATCGCAGCGTCATCTTTTTCATTATTATCATCTATCCCACGGAGACGACATCATTTATTAATTTATTTTAAAAAGTATCCTAATTTACGCCCCGTGATTCGAATTTCATTTAATTCCGTCTTGTAGATTTTAAGTGTTGCTCTAACCGACAGATAAAAATTCTAAAAATTACCTTTTCGGAATCTCCTGGTCTGAATTATCCCCCCCTGATTTTTTCACATTTATAAACGCAATGTACAAACTCAAACTATTTACAGATTTATTATATAAATAGATAGCTATTGTATTCTACCTATATTCCCCAAAACTATAAGAATATTGACCCAAAAGTCACCGTCTTTTATGAATAATGTGTCCAGAAGGCTACCTGCATTGTATTACGCTGGTTGCCATACCGTCCCGTTATCTTAAGAGAAATAAAAACCTAAAATGTATTTACAAATATTATAGTAATATCATAATGGAAAAATCTAAATAAACTTTATACGGGTACATAATAGATATCAATACCTAAATTAGCAACGTTATACGAAACTGCAAATAAATATAAGATAAGAAACATAAATAAGAATATTGGGAAACATAATATCAACCTTTCAGAGCAGCCATGACAGGTATGACAAGGTGACATTCACTATTTGTTTGTTGCTGTTTACTTCACTAAGGTGAACAGTTTGATTGATATTATCTAACCTTTGTAGATTTATTGATTTATTTCATAATGGTATAGAGCATCATTTCTCAACCTGAGGTCGCGACCTTTGCAGAGATCGCGTTCATTACTAAAGGGGGTTGCAGTCTGTTAAAAAAATAAGAGCTATATACTAATCTAACGTATAAATAAACTAATAACTCAAATGTCACCCATGCCATCTATCTATTTATCCATAGATTCTATGGACAGATAACACTTTATTGTACACCATTACAAAAAGCTTACAAACTAGTATTATTCTAATTGTGTACAAAGGGCGGTCTTATCGCTAAAAAGCGATCTCTTCCAGAGAACCCGTGGTAAGAATACTGTGATTGGGAGTGACGATGGTGGTATACATAATTATTGTACGATTACATACATTTTAATAATAAATAAATAACTATACTATATATACAAATACACACATACATTATATAGATATACAATATATGTTGATAAAATGTAACTATTTAAACATAAATATAACTAGTCTAACCATAAACTACATAAAAAATCTTTTTTTCAACTTTTTAATTATTTTGAATTTGGAACACGTACCTATATTATTTTAAACACTTCTTTCATTTTGCGCCATTTCACATATTCTTTCGTGTTCATTATCAAATTACAATATGGAATGGGGTGTTAAAGAAAATACGATTGCAGTAATACGGGTAGTGTGTATGGAGCCGTCGGTCATATTCCAGACACTTCAAAAGCTTGCTATCAGCCGTATGTTCGTATATCGTACTATCAACAGAGATACAACAACACTTCGTCTGTCGAAGGCCAGAAAAGACCGGGGTGGCCGCGTGCTGTTAGAGCTATAAAGGCTGTTAATGCTGTTAAAGCCAGAATTCGTCGAAACCTCATTAGGAAGCAAAAAATCTTATCTCGAGAAATGAAGATTCCCGCTAGGACTCTGTCGCGTATTATAAAACAAGACCTGAAGCTCGGTGCTTATCGTCGATATACTCGTACAGGGAATGCCCTAAATCAATCTTTACAATTAAAGAGAGTGGATCGATCAAAATGCCTCCTATCGCGATACGCAGGTGAAAGGCACAGAAATATCCTCTTTACCGATGAAAAACATTTCACGATTGAAGAACACTACAACAAGCAAAATGATAAAGTGTACGCTCACAGTTCTAAAGAAGCTGCTTAAGTGGTCGGAAAGGTACAACGTGGTCATCATTCTGCGTCTCGACTTTATGAAGACTGAAGACTGGCCCTCATCTAACCCAGACCTAAAAAACCATTTAGACTTCAAATTATGGTCAGTTTTAGAGGACATGGCCAGTTCTAAACGACACAGCGACATTGAGTCTCTTAAAAAATCTTTGGAGCAAGCAGTGGCGAAATTTCCCTTGGAAACAGTGCGTAAATCCATAGATTCGTGGCCAAACAGATTAAAGTTATGGCCACTTACAGGCTTCATCATTAGCCAGGTGTGCGGATTACAATAATTTTCTAATGGTTTCGACATTGCCGGGCGGGCACACTTGCATTTTTGAAGTATAAAATGACTGCCGGATGGAGAGAAATTCTATAATCATTCTAACGGCATTATAATTCAAGCCCTGCTAGCTCGTAACAATACGTTACACAGAAATAAACATTACACTTAACAATAAAAGTCTAACTGTGTAAACAAAGTCCTAAAACTTAGCTGTATGGCTTTAGTACTGAAAACACACTTAATGAAAGTTTGCAAACAAGCAAGTAAACTTTTAATTGAACTGTGACCACCACTCGAAGTGGAAATATGTGAAAGGAAGTTTTAATATATTAGTAGAATTTACGTTTTTAGAGTTACGTATTCCTATTTTGACAAAATTAAAATCCATGTCTATTAGTATGTTTATCTATGTATGTTATTTTTCTCGGAAAATACTAGATTTAGACTTCTTTAAACAAATAAAATAAATGTTTTATTAGAAATATGTAGTATTGCCGTTTAACAATGTTATAGTAAAATCATGCCAAACCCTTATATGGCCGAGCACTTATATTGCCAAGCACTTATTGACAAGCACTTATATTGCCAAGCACTTATACTGCCAAGCATTACATTGTCATCCACTATACTTCAAGCACTTATATTGTCAAGCACTTATATTGCCAAGCAATTATATTGCCAAGCACTTTAATTTCCAAGCACTTATGTTGCTAAGCATTCACATTGTTAACCACTTCCAAGCACTTATCTAGCCAAGCACTTATATTGCCAAGTACATTAATTTCCAAGCACTTATATTGTCAAGTAATTATATTGCTAAACACCTATATTGGCCAGAATTTTTATTTTAATGTTTCGTTGCTAAATGCTAAAAACAGTGGATATTAATCATCTCCCCAGAACACTTTAACGTGTATCGTCCGATACATATGTCCCGATTTGTCTTATACTAATATATAAAGTTCAGCTTTATTTGTTTGTTTGAACCCATTAATCTCAGGAACTTCCGTTCTGATTTGAAGAATTCTTTCTGTGTTAGATAGCCCATTTATCGAGGAAGGCTATAGGCTATGTACCATTACGCTAAGACCAATAGGAGCGGACCACCAATGAAGAATGTTCAAAATCGGGGGTTTTGAAAACAAATTCCAGGCGGATGACATCGCGAGCACAGCTAGTTCTGAAATAAATCTAAAGTAACATTTTCTAGCCGTAATATTTTAAATTCTTACTGGCAAAACTTTTACAAAACGCCTACGTGTCTTAAAGGGAGTAGAATAAAAATAAAAGCTAACCTTCCCGCTAAACCGTTAGGGCGCGTTCCGACTATGTCGTGACGACAGATAGTCGTGTAGTTTTTAGTGTAGTGGCTTATATGTTTAAATGGATATGTTCACATATAGAACGACACGACTTACTGTCGACTATGACATTTTTTGCAGTGACGAAAGATTGTAATAACAGTGGGAACGGCTAGCATGACAGTCTTAAAACGATAAAAGATCGTTAAACATTTTTGATGATAAACAGTTGTTATAATGGGAACAGCTAGAGAATTAATCGTTACGACATAGTGGGAACGCGCCCTTATGTGTAAAATTATTTCACGGTTTCCTACCTTTTTTACCAACATAATGGGCGAAAGAAGTTGTAAATCTGCCAGATATGGATAAGATACATTCAACAATACCTACTTATACTGTTTGTTGTTTGGAGTCAAGGCTATATTTATACTTAGCTATTGACAGGTAGATAATTTTCATTGATATCAAATTAGTTTCAGTTTTAAATTAATATGTAAATTATGAGAATGTTACGGTTATCAATTTTGTATTGTGTACTAACTTAGTTTTAGAGTGTATTTATTACATTTAAAAACATTTGGGCCTTTGTAGCCATCGTAATAAATTAGTGTGTTTTAGACAATCAAACAATCTTATGTACCTGTAAATTTTATGCTAATACTAGCTGTCCCGGCAGACGTCGTCCTGCCCAGAAAAGCTTCAATCGATATGCCGAAAGCATTAAAGTTTATAATTAACAAATAAAAATAAGGGTTGATCGTAGAGGGTTGTAAATTTAGGGTTGTGTGATTTTTTTAATGCTGTATCATAAAAAAATAAAAAATTATCTAAAAATTAAAAATAAAAATTGGGGTGGACTACCCTTAACATTTAGAGAGATGAAAAATAGATGTTATCCGATTCTGAGACCTACCCAATATGCACATATAATGTCATGAGAATCGGTCAAGCACTTTCGGAGGAGTTTAAATACAAACACCGCGACACGAGAATTTTATATATAAGATATAAAGCTGAAGAGTTTGTTTGTATGATTGAACGCGCTAATCAGGGACTACTGGTCTGATTTGAAAAATTCTTTCTGTGTTAGATAGCCCATTTATCGAGGAAGGCAATATAGGCACCAATGAAGAATGTTTCAAAATCGGGGGGATATTTTTAACTTTCTTTTTGGAACGAAGTTCCTTATCGCGCGTTGCGAAAGGGGGCTAGATCGAAAAAATTAAGACCAAAAGTTGTAATACATTTTGCTATAGTTAAGCCGGCGGCGCTATCAATGCGTATATATTAGCAAGCCGTACGTGTTCTAACTATACGCTGTTGTGTTTATGAAGTCGAGAGAGTATATATCTTTATATATATAAAAATCTTGTGTCACGATGTATGTTGCCAATAAACTCCAAAATTACTGAACCGATTTCAATCAAAATTGCACACCGTGTGCAGTTTGATCCAACTTAAAAGATAGGATAGTGCTGCAATCGGGTTCTAAATTTTATTTCTTCAGACAGGACAACGTCTGCCGGGACAGCTAGTATATATATATATATATATATATATATGTGTGTGTGTGTGTGTGTGTGTGTGTAACTTCGTTCCATCCGGGTGTCCCTTGACACTATTCACGCGAACGAAGTCGCAGGCAGTAATCTTTTCGTTTAAAAACAATCCTCATAAACGACATGAATAAAATTAAATAAAACACAGAATAGCACAAATAGGCGGCTCAACAGATTTGATTCAATTCATAAAACCAAAATAACATAGAATTCATTGACGTTGAATAATTCATGTTTATGTTTATGTGGATGCTTCATCAAAATTGAAAGACAATCAATAACAATGCTTTTAAAACGAAATTGAAAGTTCTATTCTCATGTAATAGCTATTCCACAAGCGTTTACCGTAAAAGCCGTGTAGTGTTCAACAACCATTTCCTAGGTTATGTTATCGTTATTAACATTTTACCTGATGCTTGAGAGTACATAGAAAATAGCTTACTCTGCAATCTAGCTCAACGATAACGCTGGTCGCGCTTTTTCATAATCGTATTACTGAAGATATTTTTTTATTTAGGTTTATGACTTGGCAGCTAGGCCTTTAAGCCAGATCTTAGTTTATAATATACGTTTAGTTTCTTCATTTTCTTAAGCCTACGTGTAGCTCAGCTGAACTGTAGGTAATCAGCTAGTGCCATTCAACGGAGTTCTTATGACAACTCAAAAGGCCACATTGGACTATACAGTTCACATTTCTCACTAAACACATAATCACTACTCAAAAACTATCAATATTCTACCACTATTTTTAGAAAATAAAACTACACGGGACAACATCTCCTTTCAGTTCCCGCCAAAAACTCCTTAGTGAAGATAAGAATAATAATGATAATAGTGGTGTCCGTTAACAGTCTAATAGTGAAGAGCCTCGACCGACATTTAGAGAGGCTCTCGCTCGGTAAATAGGTAAAGGGCAGTTACAGAGGGCGATTCTTCTGAAAACAGCACGCATTGTGAGGAGTTCCTGTCTCTGGAGCCTTAACCACTAGTAGCTTGGACCTTAGGCCCCGCTCCCGACGGACGTCATGTTTTATATTTTTTTAAATATGTGTTTATTTTATATATGTGTGTGTATTAAAAAGACATAAAAACAATGTGAAAACATACATGTGATATAATAATAATATTTATTGAACCAAAATTAAATTTATATGTTGTATTAAAATTTAAGACTGTTTGGGTACTAACACCTAAACTAGGCCAAGCCTGTCTCTTAGGTGTTAATTCCTTCCAGTGACTTAAAAACAACGACGTGAGTGTGTAAAAATGTTAGTAAGTAAGTTAAGTATGTAATCGAAAACAAAGAAAGCTCTATTCACTACTGTTCGTTCAAACTTCAAATATAATAGCCAAGCTATTCCATAAGCGTTTATCGTAAAAGCATTGTAGTCTTCAACAACCATTTTCTAGACCATGTTATCGTTATTAACATTTCACCCGGCGCTTTAAAGTACATTGAAAATAGCTTACTCTGCATAGCTCAATGATAACGCCGGTCGAGCGTATTCATAATTTTATTAGTGAAGAATCTATCCCATTATTTTAATAATACAACCAGAAAGAGATCTTTAAGCAATAAGACCGCTTATTGTATTCGTGTGTATAGTGCACAAAATCTACATGGTCAAATGGCGATAACTGCTTATGTCGACTTTCGATAGTCACTTAGAATATCAATATTACGTATACTTATGCCTAGTATCAGAAAAAAGTCGCTTATTTTTAGTCTTCTAGCGCTTTCTTACAGTTGATCTAGTGCTCAACTCTCATACAAAGTGACACCCCTGTTAATATAACTAAGACGAGGGCGGTCACATAATATAGGTTATATATAGCAGAGATTTCTACATATATTTTAGTCGAGTAAATTTTGGTTATCTACAGCCGTCCAAGTACGCACATATTAAATTCGAAGGAAATAGGTTCATACCCAAGGCCCCGAAAGGAAATAAAACGATTAGATGAGATTGCGTTGGTTTTGATGTCTATTTATCATTTCAATTTGTTTGTATGTACCTTACATAATATTTGTAGTATAAGTAGCCTAGCCTTTGCTTCGGTTTCACTCATATTAATGTTATCCCACTCGGACAGGGGGCGCCTGGTGGGACGTGTAAATGCGTGGAAGAGATCGCTAGAGAACGGTGGTCTGAAACTAAATGTGGCGAAGACTGAGTACTTGGCCTGCAACACTACAGATCCCACATCCGTGCGCATAGGCGAAGATACGGTCGAGCGCACGGGTCAGTTTAAGTACTTGGGATCTGTCCTTAGTGCGTCCGGGGATATCGATCTCGACGTCAAGGCCCGTATCACAGCAGCTTGGGCCAAGTGGCGTGAGGTAATAGGTGTCATTTGTGACCCCAAAATGCCGGTTAAATTAAAAGGGCAGGTCTATAAATCCATCATTAGACCTGTCCTTTTGTATGGCAGTGAAGCGTGGCCAGTACTTGAGCGACACAAGCAAGAGCTGCGTGTCACGGAGATGAATATGCTGCGATGGATGTGTGGAGTGACGCGGAAAGACCGGGTCAGGAACTCTCGCATCCGCGGCAGTCTTCATGTCCGTGACATAGCAGACAAACTGCAAAAGTGTCGCTTACGCTGGTACGTCCACGTACGCAGACCGGCTAATTACGTGGGGAACAAATGTCTAGCCATGCCGCCTCCGCCAGGTCCCGGTCGAAGGGGAAGATCCAAGAAATGCTGGCTTGACGTCGTGAAGGATGACATGCTTGCCAATGGTCTCAAAACGGGGGATGCTGAAGACCGCGTGAAGTGGGGTAGGAAAAGTAGGAAAGCGGACCCTGGGCGTCGGAGTGAACGCTCCGAACGCAACCGGGATTTAACGCTCGGATGATGATGGATGGTAATGTTATCCCACTGGAAAAGTACATTTTACTGCGATAAAAAGTAGCATATGTGCTATTCCAGACTATAATCTATCTCTGTTTCCCAAATTTCATCCAAATGCGTTGAGCCGTTCTGGTGTGATTGAGCAACAAATGTACATCCAAACTTTCGTATCTATAATATTATTAAGTATAGTATAGCATAGAATAGTGCAGTATATATACTAAAGCTGTAGAAGCATAAATTTTGTACAATGACTTTAAAGAAGAGCAAATTCAGGGTTAGCCATCCTGATTTTGCTCTTCTTTGTCGTTTCTCGTGGTAGCAGTTTCCGAAAATATATTTTTTAGAGTTTTGTCTGTATTTTTGTTAGTCAGTTAGAGTGTGACGTCGATTCCATGTGACAGACGGTCGCGTTTTTTGGTGCCGCCATTGTAATATTCTAAAAAATACGTCGGCGTCGTTGTCATAGTAACGCCAACGAAGTATAGACATAAATTTTATTTTTGATATAGAGCTGGTTTATATAATCAAGTAGACTACAAGTATTTTGGTCATTGAAATATTAGTAAGTGCTTGGCCAGACTAAACACGCGGGCGCGGTGGCGGCGCGGGTGCGGGAACGCGCGCGGCGCACTTGTCCGTTGTGACGCGCGCGGCTCGTCCTAGTGGTGTAGTGTTCAGTATTTGCCACATATAATATGGATGAAGAGTACTTATCTTTATTAGAAAATTCTTCCTTAAAATGGCAAAAAAATGGAAAATTCCTTAACTGCGGCCACTTGTGTGAATGTGCTATGGCTTGAATTGCCCGCGCGCTCAACGCGCCATGCCGCCCGCGCCGCTCGCCGCGCCCGCGCGCCCACTACGGACACTCAAATAAGGTTTTATAATAATATGTTTAAGTATGCCGCGCCGCGACCGCCCCGCGCCCGCGTGTTCTGTCTGGCCCAGCACTAAGGAATTCAGATGCGTGGTCATATTTGCGTAGACCAAACATGAACCTTATACAGCAATTTAGGAGACTCTCAATTTCACTAAGATGTTCATGGAATTTTTCACACACAATATTTAATAACATGAAGATTCGTAGTGAATTTGATTGTACTTGTAACCATTGTGAATTACTTGTAATTCTAATAAACTTTGTGCTAATTTCAACGGCATTTTAATTTACATCATACAAATTCATAACAATTATGAGCAACCTAAATATCGACGATAAAATAAAGCTCAATATATTTACGTGTATTATAGCAATCTATTTCCGTTCAGAATATAATCCGATCGAGGAAAGAGAAGTGGCAATTTACTCCAAATCACTACTTATCTGTCGCTAACCATAACTGATAGGGTATTAAGGAACTAATGCTTTCGTTTTACTATTGATATATGATATTGTATGATATTCTTATTATACTCCTTTTAATCTTCTTCTTCTAAATAAAAACGAATGTTTGTCTGTATGTCCTTTATAGAATCATAAACTATACATTTGATCATGTGATGATCTTTAGCAAAGCTGTTGTGCATGAGCCAAAGAAGGTTTCTGAGTTGGTTCACAATTGGACCCGGTAGGTGGCGCTGCTATTCGCATATCGATTGAAGCTTTTCCGGGCAGGATGACGTCTGCCGGAACAGTTAGTTTTCTTATATAAATTACAAAACTATTTTTAAGTTTACGAGTCGTAAGCCGATATTAGACGATTCATTTCTGCCCTTCAATTTGGATGATTCAACCAAAGTAATCCATATAAACAAAATCTTGATACAGCCAATGTCATTGCAGACCGTTGTCTTTTCAGTTCTGTGGCTTTCGACCAAATTGATTGAATTAGGTTGATGCCTTTAATAATAGAATTATGTTGTGGAGACAGTTCGAATGCCAGAAAAAAATAACACGGAATGCGAGAGTAGGGGTGAAAGAGGAATGAGAGAGAGTAAAGGACTTATAAGGATAGGGGCCACACCAGACACCAGTTCCATGCTTCGTAGGAGCAAGGAATGTCCTCCTCTCTTCTTACGGTTTTTTTGATAGTGGAACAGCTAAGCAGGTGTAAAAGTGTGTAAGCAGGTTAGCACAAGCAGGTGTAAAATTCGGGCAATTTTGGAAATGGCTACGGAACCCTAATTAATATAAGATAGTGTCCTTGTCATGAAACGAAGTTGACAATATTATTTTCTCCGCTTTCACTAGGCCTGTGTCAGAATTAATAATAAGCTCAACGGTATCTCGGATTACCTAGTTTTGTGAGCGATATTTTCACCCAGGTAAATGTACTGCCCGGCTCTTTTGGGTCTTAGGGCGTGTTCAGATGACACGCGTTGACCACGCACAGGGCCCGCACACGCGTTGTGCTCGCCTTACACCCGCGCTCGCCACGCGCCAACTCAGCGCACGCCTCGCGCCCGCTTATACAACTATTACTAATAGATCACAGTCAAAATACCACACTAGCTACAGCGCGGGCGCGAGGCGTATGCGGGTGGACTTCGATAAATGCAATTTGAGATCTATTGATGTGTCATAAGACTCAATATACAAACAATGAATTTCAAAGCGGGTTAGACGCGGGTGCTGAGCGCGTGGCGGGCGCTTGGCGCGTATACCCGTCACGTTTGTCTAAAGTGGATTGGTGGGTTTCACATATCGGGTTTTTCGGTGTACAACTTCCATCACGCTGTTTTTATTAAATTGTAGCATGTCAATGCATATTAGCTTTACTTTAGCCCCTAAGCTACTATGACTATATATATCCTATGGATACAAACAAAAATTAAGAAAGATATACGGAACTCTTTGATGCCACCAGTGATCAGAAGGCTGGCTCATATTACGCCCAACAAATAAGCAACGCCTTACAGCGCGGCAATGCAGCCAGCCTTCTGGGTTCGCTCCCATCTGGCAGCGATTTATTACACAGTGTGTAATCGCTTGTATTTTATAACTTAGTTTATTTTAGTTTTTAAAATGTCATTATTTTAAGAAGCATTAATAAGAGAGAACTATTAAATAAAAAAATCCTATATTTTTTTCCCCTCCCCTTCTATTATCCCTACCCCTTTTTTATTCTGACATACATTTACTTCACGGGTGTAGACAAGATGCGTTGCAGCGGCGTTTTACATACAATAATGTATTTCACACGATGAACCCTGACGCCACTCCATACGCACGTCTTGCAGCCCGCGTGACCAGGAGAAGAAAGGTTACTACTATTATGCTAGTTGTATTCCGGTATTAGTGGCCAGGCTCCAGACTCCCTTTTAGAGAGCGGCAGCACATTAGTAGCACCTTTGGTGAGACAAACATCTAAAGGCGATGACAACCGCTTTCCTTCAGATTGGCCGTCTGCCTGGATGCTGAACAATAAAACATAGAATTAAAAACTCCTTGTGGCACTCGGGGGGGGGGGGGGGGCTGCCACCGTAAAGCTATTGCATATCATTTTCATCAACTGATGCAATTATATTTATTTATTATTTATGCAGTTTTTTTTTCTTTGTTATTAATTCAACTTTTTGAGCGTGGTGACCGATAAGAAAACAAATCACCTATGTATACCTACATGTATACTTCCAGGGCGCACATGCGGTGAGTGTGGCATTATGACATACCTCGAACCGCTACGAGAGCTCGCGGCTCACTGTGGCCACCGCACGCCTACGCTCGCCGCACCCGCCTTAGGCCCCCGTCAGGCGTCACCGTGCATGGTGGGCGGAGTGGGAGATGTTACGTTTATTTTCGTTATGGAATTTCTTGATTCGGTCGCCGCGCTCAAAGCCCGCGATAAAAGCTATGCAATAGCTTAAAAAAAGAACTATATTCCCTCCACTACAAGGTCACTACATTGCGACAATTCAACGTTCCTGTGCCCTGGCCCTTCTTACTCTTATATCCTAAAATCATCTAGTTTAACTTTCTTTTGTCATCATATTCATAAAAAATGCTACAGTATTATTTCGTAGTTGTCTTTTAGAAATTTTGTACTTAGCCCCACTTTGCAACTGCTTTATCAGGACGATACTATCAAATTTTAATTAAAACCTGAATAAAGAACGGACATTCAATTAAGCGGCAGGTGATACCGTTGGACGAGTCACAATAAACTGTTTCAATTTAGCCACGTACCTCGTTTGCGTTCTTACTGTCTTAGTAATAGAAATAAAGGCAATGAAATACTTTATAGCCATTGTGTTTACTTAAGTCTTAAATAGATAGATAGATAGATAACACATTTATTGCTCACCAAAGATACAATTTCAAAATACACAATTACAATATTGTCATGGTAGAAACAAAAGGCGGCCTAATCGCTGAAAGCAATCTCTTCCAGGCAACCTAACTTAAGGAATAATTTAATCTAATCTGGCAAAGTAGGTGGTGCAGATCATTAAATATCATACTTAAACTTTTTTTTTTTTTTTTTATTGCGGGAGTTCAGCAGACAGGCAGACGGCCCACTTGATGGATAGCGGTTACCATCGCCTATGGACATTTGTAACACCAAAGGAACTACTAATGCGCTGCTGCTCTCTTGAAGGAGACTGGAGCCTGGTCACTAATGCCGGAACACAACTAAGGGTTGTTATGGCGACATACTTTAGACCAGGGGTGGTAGCCATCCAGTCGGGCAAATGCCCTACCACCTGGCTGTGGGTTGTTTTGTCGCCTCTTACGACAGGCCGCCCGGCCGCAGGAATTTGTATTCTTTCTCCGTTCCTGCACGGATAAAACTACACAATTTATAAAATAAATACACATACTTAAACTACTTATAAATTAAAATAATAATTTATAAAGTAGTTTAAGACTATTTATTATTAAATAGTCTATTATATAAGATTTAGGCATAATTATTTAAAGAAAAGTAGTGTTTTCTGAGTGCGTTTAAAAGTTGTACTTGATTAAGCAAAGTCAAAGTAATTTATTTTGTGTATACAGGTTTGAATATGATGTCCATAATGATAACAAATAGGTATCACTGTATCCTGCCACATATGTAGCTTACAAAATAATATAATTTAAAACTAATAATGTCTAGATTAATATACAATTTATAGTGCGAATACTGAATAATAATTACGATTCCTCATGTCACAAAATCAGACTCCTGTATCAGTATTTGGGTCAGAAAGATACTCATGTATTGTGTAATATGCTTTTTTTATTAGTAATTGTCTTAATTTTAATTTAAAGCTTTTGATGTCGAGTTCCTTAATTTTCAGTGGTAATTTATTAAAAATTTTAGTCGCTATACAGAAAAGACTGTTTTGTAACAAAGTGGTTTTCGAAGGAAGTGTAAGAAGGTAGCTGTTATGGCGTTCACTGTTGCATTTAGTGTATAAATGTAGATTATTTTTAACAAACAAAGCAACTTCATAAATGTATAATGATGGTAATGTCAGTAGTTTTAGGGATACAAAATATGGTTTACAAGAATCTGTTTTCATTATATGACATATAGCACGTATACAGCGTTTTTGCGCTATAAACACGCGTTCTTTACCAGTGCTATTGCCCCAAAATATAAGACCGTATCGTAACAAAGAAACAACATAGCCATCATAAGCCATTATAACTGCTTTTTGGTCGACAACTTTACTTAAGTTATAGAGGGCATAAGAAAATCGAGATATCCTGTTACATAAGTCGTTTATATGAGTATTATATTTTAAATTACTATCAATATGAATACCTAAAAATTTAGTGCTACTTGCTTCTTCAATTTTTTGTCCACAATACGTTACAATAGGATCGGGTATATATTTATTAACTCTTTGTCTAAAGTGCATAATTTTTGTTTTTGTCAAATTGATGTGCAAATTATTATTATTTAACCATGATATTATGTTATGGAAGGCACGATTTATGTCGTGTTCGTAATTATCAGTATTAATTCCTTCAAATATAATCGTACTGTCGTCAGCGAATAATATCATTTTTTGAGTCACTGCCTTATGCATGTCATTTAAATAAATTAAAAATAAAAGAGGTCCTAGGACTGAGCCTTGTGGCACTCCACATAAAATTTTACGGGGCTCGGAAGTATATATTGTTTCACATAATGTACTTGCATCTACTTTTTTAATATGCGTTACTTGTTGACGATCGGATAAGTAAGATTTTAAGAGGTTAAATGCATTGCCCCTGACTCCATATGCATATAATTTATTTAATAGAACTGTATGATCTACAAAATCAAACGCCTTGGTTAAGTCCATATATATAGCTGAAACTGGCACTCTTTTGTCAACATTACTCATGATTAAGGTGAGTAATTCATAAATAGCTAAATTAATATTTTTGTTCTTACGAAATCCATATTGTTCGTCACCAATAATATTGTATGTCTCAAAATAATTATATAGAGAATTGTAGATTATTTTTTCAAATATTTTTGAAAATATTGTTATTATGGCTATTGGCCTATAATTACTCACATCTAATTTATTATCTTTTTTATGTACTGGCTTAACCACAGATATTTTAAGTTTTGATGGGAAAACACCATGTTCTATGCACAAATTGACTATATAGCATAAAACAGGGGCAACAATAGGAGCGCTTACTTTAATTACTTTAGTTGCAATGTCGTCAATACCAACACTATTAGTATTATTTAAGGTTCTGATAGTGTTTATAATGTCAATAGGAATTAACGGAGCTATAAATATAGAGTTAGAATTATTGTAAGTAATGGTGTCAGACTTATCTTTACTTTTGTGATTATGTTTAACTTGGTCAATAAAATAATTATTAAATATCTGCGCCATTTCTTGAGGATCCTTGACAAATTTATCATTATATTTTATTTTTTCAATTCCTTCATCGGGGTAAGTCATTTTCATATCTTTGATTATTTTCCATGTCGCTTTAGATTTATTTTTAGAATTTAATATATAATAATTGTTTTGTGCTTTTTGTGTAAGTTTTATAATTTTTTTATATCTTTTGGAATAGTTTAAGTATTTCGTTTTAGAAGTTGGATCTATGGAAAATCTGGCTTGCCAGTATAGCTGTCTTTTACGTTTACTGCATAGCTTAATTCCACGTGATATCCATCTTGGTCTTTTGACAATTGTTCTTTTAATTCTTATTATAGGGAAACAAAGATCATAAAAAAGTTTATAGTAGTCCAGGAAAGTGTTAAATGCCATATTAGGATCATTAGATTCATAGACCTCGTTAAATGACAGTTTTTCGATACAATTTTTAAATTTAATCATATTATCCATAGAATAATCACGTGCAAAAATGAACCAATGTGGAATATTACACACCTTGTCTACAGTAAATTTTATAGTTTGAGCAGTGTGATCAGATAACGCAAGTTCTATTATCGATGTCTGACAGTGAGTTAAGTTGTGAAAAATGTTATCAATGCATGTGCGACTGCTAAGTCTTGTCGGTTTTTTAATACCAATATTCAAATTGTAACAGTTGAGTAGTTGTTCTAGTTCTTTGGTTAGTTTGTTATGCTTTAATATATCTATATTGTAATCTCCGCAGATTATTACTTTAATTTTACTGAATAAGCAAGTTTCGCGTAATATTTTGTCGAAAACGTTAAAAAAAATATTGATGGATTCATTGTCATTTTTAGGTGGACGGTATATACATATAATAATTAAATTATGCACAGGTATTTCGATGGCACAACATTCTATAATATTACTTACAGATTTAGAAGAAATATTATGTAATACAGAGTATCTATGACCATATTTAATTAATATACAAGAACCACCATATCTGTTACTTCTCATAGAATACGTAGCTAGTTGATAGTTAGATATTTTTAGGTTATTTATATCTTCTTCAATCATTTTATGTTCAGTTATGCATACTATGTCTATTTTTTTGTGTTTACAATGAAGTTCATCCAAATTTACTGAGAGCATATCCGATTTTGTGACAAGACCATTTATGTTTTGATGAAGTACATATATTTGGTTAGTTACGAAAAAAGTCAGGTATTTTTACGTCATCACAAGTCTGGGTATACTTATTTAATAATAATTTATTATTGTCATTTCTAATAATTATTTCTGTACATGGTTCAGTTTGGGTAGTTTTCTCATTGTAAGACATATTTGAAATTTCTATGTTCTTTGACATAGTTTTCTGATACTCAAAAATCTTGACTTTATAATTAATACGTAAAATTTCTCTATGTACAGCTCGACTCAGGTTTGTGGTGAACAGACTAGGTTTTGGTACATGTCTACTGTAATACATGTCCAAATAATTTGTTTTACAGAATTTTCTACTTAAAAACCTTAGCTCATAATTCATTTTATCTTCATTTAACATTTTATTATTATAAGGAACTTCTGATATTATGATGTTAGTAATTTTAGAGTACTCATTAAGCCAGACAATCATATCAGTCTTAAAATCTAATGGATTAGTATCATTTAGACCACACAATATTATCACAAAATCTTCTTTTGTCATGTTTTTTAGTTCTTTTTCACTAGAGTTAATGACATCGAATAGCCGTGCTCCTGGTTTTATAATGGATGTTATTCTATATTGATAACCAAGTAGATTCTGTAATTTTTGTCTTAAACCTTTTCCTTGCTGATCTGCCAATATAAGTATTTTTTTAAATTGTAAGTTATTGTTATATTCCAGATTTTTGATTTACTTGGAGTCTGTGTAACTTTAATTTCAGTCTTATTTTCATATTTGTTTATTTCTTCTGCATCCGTGCTATATTTGTTGGTACCTTCCTCTTGATTATCATTAGTTTGTATGTTTCCTATTCTTGTCTCAGTTTTGCTTGACTTTCGCGTTAATTTTTCTTTTTGATGCATTTGTTTGTTTATAGTTTTTATGAATATTTCAGAATTTCTGGGAGTAACATTTAATTTTTCTGTTATTTTAGCCGGTGTAGTTAAAACTTGTTTTATAGGTGTACTTATGCGTTTTAAATATCTAATAGTCTTCTTTGTTTCTTCTAATTCTTGTTTAAGTTTACCATTTTCACATATTAAGTTGTCTATTTCCATATTTGCCGAGTCTAATTTAGTGATTAAGGCTTGTATTTGATTTTCTAATATAAGAGTTTGAGAATTTTCATGACATGAGATATTTGGTAAACTACATACAGACTGGTCTAAATTCGTATTATTCATTGAATCATTGCAAATGTGCTCTTGTAAGTCAGTCAAGTCATTTATTGAATTAAAATCTTGTCGTTTCCTAAACGTAATATGTTCATCAGTGCTCATGTTTTATTCCTTCTATGAGATTCAACCAATATTATTGGAACTCAAGTTGTACTTACGTCTGGAAGACTCATATGTTTGTAATATATCCTGAGTAATTGGGTAAAACACAAAAACATAACCAATCTCACATGTAGATATGTATACTTCCCTAATATGTGCTATATTGCTTCAAATGCTAATTAATAGACGATTATTGCTTTAGACTATGTCTAATTTGTAGTATCTTGGGTTATCTTGGAGTAATAAACACATAATAAGTGGCAGTTTTCATATCAGATAGATTTGTTGTTAACTTATCTTCTGATATAAGATTTCTTTCACAAACACTTGTACACTTAGATCACTTAATATATGCTTGTTTTTTACAGAATATTTGACCCAAATACTATTTTATGATTTAATAAAATAAAATAATTCGGAGCTATATTAACACTCTAGTGAAGGTAGTCGCGCAATTCTTTGACATTTTTTAGCAAGCAATATCATATATTAATACAGAAACAGACGCTGTGTGTACAATATTGTGAGGATTAGAAATCTAAGCGCCTAAAGCGGTCCTTTGGACATTCACTTTGTGAAATTGACACGTGTCTAGATATATCTTATTCGTACAGGAACGGAGAAAGAATACACTTTCCTGCGGCCGGGCGGCCTGTTGTAAGAGCCGACAAAACAACCCACAACCAGGTAATAGGGTATCGTCACTAATACGAGATTCCTGTCTGCCTTAAGAGAGCAGCAGTGCATTTTTAGCAGCTTTGGTGTTGCAAATCTTCATAGGCAATGGTAACCGCTTTCCATCGAGTGGGCTGTCTGTCTGTCTGCTGAACTCCTGCAATAAAAATGTGTGTGTATATTATACAGTTGTAAGACGTAGCGTAAAGTTCCACTTTATGTTAATTTTCATCATATTAATCTGCGACAACGACCACTATAGGTCCATTAGTTGTAGAATCGTTCATGTGCTCGCGTGTGGCTTTGTATCATCCCTTAAATGGTCCACTACTGGGCACAAGCTTACCGATTCGGGGAGAATGGACTTTATACTCGCTACCGCCTGTCCAAAGTGTTTGACATACAGTCAGGTGGTAGAGAATTTGTTTAGAGTATGACGTCTAATAATCTTCAGTTGATGATGATCACCATCATCCTTATGTTTTTCTTTACTGTTGCCCATATGTAACATCAAGTCAGAAAAACTATACGAGTGGAATATGCTCTCCGGCCAATATTCGAAACCATGTCTTTGGAACGAGACGCAAATGCGTTACCCATGCCGACATTTTCATCGGCTTCCGCTGGCTTTGATCAATTCTGACCTACGAGCATGTGCTATCACACTATCATGCTTCGAACAGGACGGAACCTCTACAATATTTTATTTTAATAATGACTGGCATCAAGTCCTGCTTGTGTTAGGCCGTAGAATTTATGTTTTCCAAACGTCTTCTTTCTAACGTATTGGTGCAAGCTGATTCCTAGTTCTGTAGATTTAGGTTTATTATTTGCATTTTATTATTTGCTTTTTGAGCACACCTTAACCTTGACTTACCTTACCAGCAATTCGCCAATAATAACAAATTTTCAGGACGAGAAAAATTACAAAAGCGTAACTTGTTACCAGAAGGAAAAAAAATGATAGCTAAAGATCAGTAGACAATTTAACGACCCACCTGAAAGAAAGTGGTTTCTCTCGATTATAGACATTCGTAACACCAATATTATCATGGAGCTCCCTGCCTTCAAAGGATTTTATGACATCTATATATCTATCTATATATATAAAGGCGTGTTGTTACACTATTTATAAATCAAGAACGGCTGCACCTATTTGGCTAAATTGGTAGAGAGGTAGATTAGAACCATGAGACGGACATGGGATACTTTTTATCCC
The DNA here is from genome assembly GCA_012273795.1 of Dendrolimus punctatus. NCBI lineage: Eukaryota > Metazoa > Arthropoda > Insecta > Lepidoptera > Lasiocampidae > Dendrolimus > Dendrolimus punctatus. The sequence goes on from CM022549.1 coordinate 9,895,371, forward strand.
ATTGGAATCGCTAGGTGGCGCTGAGATCGGGTTCTAACATCCTCCTAATCACTTGGACCGATTTTGCCGATTTTGGTTTTTTGTGTTTGAGTGGATCTCCGCATGGTTTAGATTCACAATTGGAACCGGTAGCTGGCGCTAGGATCGGGTCCTAGATTTTTCTTTTTTCAGATCAGGATGTCTGCCAGGGCCGCTAGTAATTATTAAAAAAACATATGTTAACGTTGTGGAAATCTTTAACTAAGAGCTAATTCCAAGTAATTCTAAATGTCAGGACGCGCAAACTAGAATAGAGGTGTTAAAAGTTCATTGCGAATTTACTTGATAGTTGTTGGCCACTTCCTATTCACCCACACGTTTTAAATCGAGATATTGTCTGTCAGTATGTTTATGTTGGTCGCGATCTCAAAATCGAACATCAAACGGAGGTGCCGAGAACTGGGTAAATATTTATCGAGACGGGGGCGACGCAATACGATGGTAATTAGTCATTCGTAGTCGGTCGCTTCGATATCAGAGAGGAGATGAGATGTTAGGTCGTTTCTCGTACGTTAGATATTGCTCCGATCGAATTTACAAGGATTCCTCCATCACAGTGTACTTTTGTATGGGTTCTGCATTTTCATCGAACTGAAACAATGAAAGTTACAATAGACTCAATTATCGTTGATGATACTTCTGGTTTTCCAAATATGCAAGCTTAAGAGTTTCGTCGGTTGATTAGAAGATAATGACGCCCACAAAGGTATTATAGATTGTATGAATCAATCAATCAATCAATAACCCTTTATTGTACACCAATACAATAAAAGAACTTACAGACTAAAACTATGTCTCATTATACACAAAGACTAGTCTTGTCGCTAAAAAGCGATCTCTTCCAGGAGACAAGCCCAGTAATGAATTGAGATTACAATGACGATGGTGATATACATAATAAATAGTACAATTTCTTACATCTATACATATAATAAAATTGTAGCGGTCAAATTTCTGTACAATGAAACAAAATGCTAAAAACCGAGTCGAGGGGATGTAAGAAGTGAAATGAAACTAATTTAGATTTTTTTTTTAAATTTTTGTTTCTGTTTGTTTGTCTGTCTGTTTGTACCAGCTAATCTCCGAAACGACTGGACCGTTTTACTTGAAATTTTGTATGGTAGTAGCTTATATCCCTGGTCAATATATAGGATACTTTTGATTCCGAAATTCAAGAGTTCCCGTGGGATAGTTAAAAAAGCTTTAATTACTTAAACAGCTTATAACAGACTGAAAGTAATTACTTTGCAACGTAGCATAATAGAAACGGAGATTTTGACAGGGTGTCGTGTCGGTGAGAGAGGTTTATCTTATATATATATAATATATAAAGCTGATAAGTTTGTTTCTTGGTTTGTTTGCTTGAACGCACTAATCTCAGGAACTACTGGTCTGATTTGAAAAAAAATCAGTGTTAGATAGCCCATTTATAGAGGAAGGCTATAGGCTATATACCATCACGCTAAGACCAATAGGAGCGGAGCACCAATGAAGAATGTTTCATAATCGCGGGGATTTTTTTACTTACTTTATTTTTTAAACAATTCCAAGCGAACGAAGTCGCTGGCAGAAACTAGTTCTAGTAATAAATATATAAATGTAGTATATATAAATGTTTATAGATAAATATGTATGTACAAAAATTTAAATATCATCATATTCCAAGGACAGGTAATATTTTCTGATTGTTTCATTATTTGCTTGTCGGATAGCAACTGGAAACGCGTGCCCAAAGTTTTAGAGCCTTGACGGTGAAAGAATTGTTGTTATCAAATCGTTCTTTAAGATAATGAGGAGTATTCGGGACAAATAAGATAATGTAGAGAAGACAAAGAATACGAGTATTCCGGGGAACACGAATTGGGAACCACTTGAGTTTTCTACGCAATTCAGAGTCGTGGTCATATTTCCGTAGACCATATTATATAGAAATTTTGGAGACGCACAAGTTTATTAAGTTGTTCTTGGAATACATCACACAAATTATTTAAAAACATGAAGATTCGTAGTGGCATATACGTATGTCAAAAGAGTATGGAATTAAAAGGCATATTCAGCTAGTCCCAAATAATTGGGAATAGATGAAGAGAAAGGATAAGAAAAGAAAAAGGACCAAATATTGAATACAGTGAACAGCTTTTGGAAGATTTTTGTACGTCTATCAAGTTATATATTTCTTGACCGTAAAGCCCACTTGAAACAAATGACGTAATTTGTTGTTGTGTGTGAAGTAATTGATAGTGATGATCTGGGAGTCATATAAATGACTATTAAACACGTCAATAAATCTAATAAAAAAAATAGTTTTCTGCTTTTAAGAAAAATAACACCGCAATTATTATAAGTGGCATTTTATTTTGCCGCACTAAATACAATGATAATTAAATAAATAATAATTTATATTTTTATAAACAATCGAATCGGTAACGCATAAGGACGGTACTAATTGATCTGTCATCGAGCTGTCAAAAGTAAAATAAATGCTTGGAAAGGATATAGGAATAGTTATTTTAGAACAAATAATACTGTCTGAGTAAGTTTTTAAACGTAGGTACCTAATGTTTTGGTCTTTGACAATGAGACAGTTCTTCTTATGCGGGCAGGAACAGAAAAAGAATGCAATTTCCTGAGGCCTGGCGGCCTGTCTTAACAGGCGACAAAGAACCCGTAGCCAGGTGGTAGGGTATTTGCTCGTCTGGATGGCTACAACCCAGCCTGCCGCCATAACAACCTTGATTTGTGTTCCGGTATTAGTAGCCAGGTTCCAGCCTCCCTTAAGAGAGCAGCGGCGTATTTATAGCAACTTTGGTGTTCCAATGTCCACAGGCGATGGTAGCCGCCACGAGGTGCGCCTGTCTGTAGAACTCATGCAATAAGAATTCAAAAAATACTGCGAATTCAGCTACCAACCAGCACTAGGCTTATTTAATCACCACTTAAATCCGATTAATATATTTTTATATACATTTATTTCTACACGTGAATCGGGCGAAGGTCAGCCGGGGGCGGTCATGACAGTAAATGTTATTCGAAGGAGTCTCGTAAAATAAAAGTTGTCTCGTTATACCACCGCTTGTTAGCCAGCGATAACTCTTCGTGGGCTTAATACCCTACTAAATCCACGCTTTGTTTTCTATTTTATTTTATTGCAGGATTTCTCTGTTTCTCGCTCACTTGTCCTAAATATTCATTAGGGAGAATGTGCGGTTTAACTATTTGACCTGATTCACCCTACATTCCATCATTGGGCAAAGAGATGTTCTGCAACCAGCGATGGAGAACCAGTGCGAATGAAACGTTTTGACTTCACATTCTTCCTGCGTACCAGAGGTGTGGAATGCAATACCAGAGTTCGTACTTTCAGAAAAGTACAATCCGGATGTGTTTAAGTCTGTTTTTATTATCTGGATAAGCATGCTACATCTGCGACCACATCACGTAGTCGTGGTCAAACACGAGGCTACATAATACATAATTAACATATATAAGGATAGGATATTAGATGCAGTCAACCTACGTTTCAATAAAAAGATAAAAACTAATGGTAAAACCATTAGTTTTTATAAAAATCTCGTTAAGAAAGGTTAGCCATCTTTTAAATAAGAGATTCTTAAGCCCCTAATCAATCAATATCTTTTTTTCACTTATAAACGTGTGTGAAGGAGGAGTGTAGTGTAGTTTAAGAGAAGATCCAGAAGCGAGCTACATGGGGTAAATTCGAATGTGAGCACTGCAGCAGCAGAAAGTGGTCTACGCAATATCGGCGACGGTATTGTGAGTAAGACATAATTGTCGGGACAGAGCGTTGTTAGTTGTGCATGTGGGGCCAACTCTGCGAAGAGGAATCGCGGCTGTGTAAGTCAATAAAAGCGTTTAGTTAAAAACTGGTGTCTCCTTTCAATCCTACGTACTCCCGCTCGCACGTAACAATGTTTTTTTAGTTATTTTAATTGTTATTCCTTTTTGAATACATAATACCCCAGTGATTTTACATTGTTTGCTTGTATAAAACTTTTTAGCACTTTCTTCAATAAATATCCCTTTAGCTACGGTAGGTGGCGACACCAATTCAATGCTTTTTTTACTGATATATTTTTATACACAGATTCGATCCTTATTTCCGCACTCCGTGAGAATCAGCTGTTTCAAATGTGAATAGCCATTTTGCCTTTTAGCAGTCATTTAAACTACCTCTCGAGGTTGGTTAAATTTGACAGTTATTTGTGAGTTGCTTTACCATCTTTTATCCTTAAAAGGAGTTTATGGATAAGATTTTCACTAATCAGCTGCTAAGTTGCTTAAAATTTGACCAACGTTTATAAGTAAGACCATGAATACATAAAGAAGCTAATGTAAAAAAAAATATTCCAAATGATTATATAGCATTAGTAAAAATATTCAAGATCCATAGTTCCCTCTTTCCTAAGCCATGAAAGAAGTTACATTGAAAAAAATTGTGTGTATACTTATGTACACGCGTTAGAAGTTATACTTTTTTGGCGTAACAAGATAAAAATCTTTTCAAAATTTTTATCTTTCGCCTTATTCTAAGTTTGCAGAAAACACGACACTAACAATAGAAAACTAAAATGTGGACTATAGCTAACTTCAGGGTGTCGGTTTTTCGTGACGGTGTGCGCGCGCATAGTTAAAATTTACTCTCCTCATTTTTCCTAACGCGCCAAAAGAAGTATAACTTCAATAAAACACGAGGCTACTCATCATTACTTTTTTTATCTTCAACTATGAAATTTTAATTGAATATAGCACACACTTACTAAAGAAATATACAAACACATGGCCGCAATAAGTATGATAACAAGATATTATTAACATATATTATATTAACATTATTTAATCATGCTTGAATGAATAAGTCTAAGCGTTTTCAAAATATATTAAAAATCAGGGAGCTAATTCAGACCAGTATTCAAATTTTTAAATTTCTTATCTGTCTGTCTGTTAGAGTATCACGTGAAAACTACTGAACAGATTTAATTGAAACTCGAAACTGAGCTAACTCATTTCCCGGGGTGTAATCTAGGATACTTTTTATTTCGATAAATAACGTCGATTCCGTAAACGAAAATAGCGAAAGCAGCAAACTCTAGTAAGTAAGGTAAGGGAAGCAGGGGGACACTGTTCACTTAAGTAAAACCAAAATATTCATTTTGAATGACTTCATATTAAAAGTTTGGCAAAATAATACATTTTCATTTATCATTATTTTGACACGAAATGTATGAAACTTTTCTTAATAATCGGTAACTAAACAAAATAAGGAAAGGTGTTCTTGGGTGCTATTACACAACTATGGGTAATTCTGCTTATATGGAGACATATCGAAGCCAAAACTATATGTATAATAAACAGGAATGAAATTTAGACCAATGGATTATTGAATTATTGCTAAATACAACTATCGTAATTAATAATAGTAACAATGAAAAGAATATTCAAATATTGAAGTTACCAATCAAAACATTCAGTCAACATTTTACTAGCGGGGCCAAAAACAAACAGACGTACTTACCTTTCTCTCGCTGCTAGTGGATTTCTAAAATTAGTTACCGTTTGCACTCGCATTATAATCTCCACACTTTAACCTGTGTCCTATAATCCAACGCACTGAGTTTACTAAGTGATATTTGAAAGCGGCATTATCCATTGAGCGCTATTTACCCCTATTTCCATTAATGTAAACGCTATATATTTGAGTATAGCAATAAATATTACCTAAATAAATGTCGCTATCTCACTCGCGCATTATTTTAAAGATACCAGTTGTGCCCGCGGTTTCGTCTGCGTGGAAGTTTTTAAATAGCCTAAGTTACGCCTAATAAGATTAGATATCTGCCAGTGAAAGTCCCGTAAATCGGTCCAGACGTTTCAATAATTAGCCAGAAAATTTGCAGTCGAGACTTTGACTCAATTAATACGGAATGTCAAAGGTAGACTGGAACAATAGTTTCTCAGAATTATCAGTAAATGAGGCCGTATCGTTTTTTTTAATAAATTTGTTTATGATACTCAAACAAATATGTGCCGACTTAGTCTGTCAACAATAATGTTATTCAATATGTTACACAGCGGCGGAGCGTGGGTGACGGCCGCCCGGGGCGGAAGACAATATTGCCGCCCTTTTATTTAGGTATTTCAATTTAATGCATACTATATCTATACTAATATTATAAAGAGGTAAAGCTTGTGTGTTTGTGACGTTGTAGGAGGTAATCGATTTTGAACAATCTTTTTCTTTTGTGTTGCCAGGATATATTGTAGCGACTGACAAAATATCATCCAAAGAAAGGGGATTCCCCGAATTCGTTACAGTATAAGTGATGAAAATTCCGGGCTCTTTTCAATCGGTCCGAATTCGTAGTTGCGATAAAAATATAAAATGGTTCCGATATATAAATATATTATCTATTGTGAAATTTCTCCGCCCTCTAAAAAGTGCCGCCATTGGCGCCCTCACTACGCTACGCTACTGATGGTACAGCAACTTACTTGCAACTAATCCTAAAAACTTTTGGGCGTTTGTAAAAATTCGTTCTAATTCAAATGCAATACGTAGCTCATTAACGATGGAAAATATATCAAGTGTGATAAATCTATCTGCAAGGCATTTTCTTCTTACTTTCAATCAACTTTTCTTAAGTGTTCAAATAATAATCACAATGATCCCCTTAATCATAATATATATATGAATAGCTCCAACTCTGCAGTAGATATTGATACAATTTTTATAAATCCTACCTAAGACTTTAATACTTAAATTAGATATTTGTAAACCGGCTGGTCCAGACAATATTTCACACAGATTTCTTATAAAGTGTGCATCATTTATTGCTTCGCCATTATCTCTTTTGTTTAAAAAGTCAATATCCTCTGGAATAGTGCCTGAGCTATGTATGGAAATTTGCATTTGTAACCCCTGTTCATAAAATGTCTAAGTCTGAAAAAACTAACTACAGACCGATATCCTAGCTCTACATCGTGGCTAAAGTCCATCGTTTATATAGTCAACTCCATTTGTGTGTGTGTTTGATTTTAAATAGCTTCAATGTTACAGACACGGCATGTTTAGAATTTTATAATATTATAGATGGATTTCGCATTTTTTTTTTCAATTCAGACAAGGTTTTATATATACATTTAAACATATGAAGATCAAGCTATAATAGTCTATTAAAAGATTGGAAAGACTGAAGTGATTTTAAGAAACATTAAGCCGCTTTACGACCCATACCGCCTTAATGGAATGGGTGTGACGCGAAATCGAGGCATTCTATTAGATATCTAGAAGAAACGTATTAGGCACATTTCATTTTCTAATAGCATTTATGTGTGTATTAGGCATTCTTTTTTGCTTTTTTTTATTGCAAGAGTTCAGCAGACAGGCAGACAGCCCACTTGATGGAAAGCGGTTACCATCGCCTATGGATATTTGCAACACCAAAGGTGCTACAAAAGCGCTGCTGCTCTCTTAAGGCAGACTGGAACCTGATCATTAATGCCGGAACATAACTCAAGGTTGTTATGGCGACATACTTTAGACCAGGGGTGGTAGCCATCTAGTCGGGCAAATGCCCTACCACCTGGCTGTGAGTTGTTTCTCTATTCTTCTAAAATGTTCTCAATTCTTACCTTTTATGCTTCATAACATCTGTGAAAAATAAAAATAGTGTGTGTTCAAGTAATTACTTGTAACAAAAGCTAATATGAAACTACGAAAATAATTTAAATACCAAAGAAGCAATATTACTAACCACTAACCAGTGTTACTACAATAATATCTCCTGTAGAAGACATTCTATTGCACGTGCAATAATGAACTCTGTATATGACAGTCGCAAAGATACGATATTTACTTATACACTTGTATTATTAGTACATATTGATTTTTGAATCAATTCTGATTTCAAAACTGATAATAAATAAATAAATTATATAGATATTCATTATCCGACGTTGCGGCCACTTTTCAGTAGCCGTGATCGGAAGACAAAGATATCACACTTGACATCTTCGATGATTCTTGATCATCTTCTTCATATTGACACTTCAATGATTATTGCTAAAGTTTTACTTGGCCTACAGCCAACTTGTTCATATTAATTATTTTGTTTTTGGTTATTATTTACTCTAAGCCTAATCTAATTTACGACCGCTTTGCAACATATTGTGGCTTGAAGAGAAGAAGCAGCACAAGAAGCTCTTCAACAACATAACTAATACATATTTCATCCTTTTATGATAATAGAGCAAGAGCCCGTGAACCCCAGACCTTCGTTATTTTATAAAAGATGAAAGTTTGTCAGCGCATGCTCCCAACACAGGTAAGAACGATGGACTATTATGAAGTTTGGGTTACCGTGGCTTTGGCAGGTAAACGGTACTAAAGGTGTGTAAAATACCGATCTAAATTCATCAAATAATAAAGTGTGATTTTTTGGTATTACCTTCAGAATATTATTAAAAATCACGTTATTGATTGCCAGACACTTAACATCGTGGCAACCCCTTGCCAGACACCCCTAATGTTCATGAAATTATAATTCTACTTATGTTATAGTATAAAAGCTGATTTTTATATATAATACTTAGGTAATAATTAGATGATGTTTCCTCATCAGCCAGACATTTTTGATAGTTCCAACCCCTTGCCAAACAATGATGTAGGGTCGCTGTAGGAGCGAGCGCGAGACAGTATATGTATGGTGGGTGCGAGTGAGATGGCGAGATAGGTCTATCGCGATCCCTCAATAACAGATTATAAAAAAAACAAATAAATAATACTCAAAAATGTAATTAAAAATATATTAATGACATTACAAGTTATTATAAAGCATAAAAAAATAGATTGATGACATTACAGATTATTATTATAGTAGACATGTAAGTAGCATCCAACATCAAGTTACAAGTTAGCAGGTTAGGTTTTATTTCCAACTGTTCAGGCGAAATAAATCATGGGAATGAGGAATGGGAGTAGTAGACGGCCTCGCGCCGTCTTTGGAGCCAACACGGGTTGTCCAGGACCTCCACTAGACTCCTTTTATTGAGCCTCCTCGGTTAGTAATTCTACCTACTTTTATGTCAGTTTAAATTATAGTCGAAATTGTTATATTCTTATTTAGTTAACCATTTTGGCACGCAAACGCCGGTACTTAGGAATTTAAATTAATGCCACATTCAATAATGTGTTTTAGCACGGCGATTCAGTTGTTGTTAAATACCAAGAGTAAATCCACTGGTGATTTTCCAGTGAGGTGTGAGTGACGGGTAGGAGGAGAAGGAGAGACACCCTCCTATCTGGCTGCTCGTGGCGGATGGAGTTCCCCCAGAGCGAGCCAATGAGGTCCAGTTGATACACAAGTTCTTACACTAATCTTCATTTTCTCTTGTCCTGTTGCAAGACCTTCCCAGAAGGATACAGCAGGTGGCGTCCATTTAATTTATTTTTAATTATCATTCGTTAACTTCATTTAATAGGCAAGTGTATACATTACGCTAGCTCCTAGCCGAACTTCATGCCCTGAAATTAGCTAGCCGAGAGGGTCTTGGGTAGGTTGGTGTGTCTGTAGCAAACCACATTTGTAATGGTATAAGAAGGAAGCTCTGAGAGAATAGAGCATTTATGTATTGATGTTATATGGGAGATAAGCTGTAAGGCAGTTTGTAGAAACTTCCAAAGTGTGCCTTGTTACCTGTACCAGTATTAGATTTCAATAAATTGTGTATTGACTGGTTTGTTGCTTATTATTCCATCTACCCCTTAGAACCCCGTTTTTATATACCAACCACCATTTTTTTTATAACACACTATTAATATATTGAATATACTTTAAAGTCTGTATATATTCGAAATATTTTATGTTAATTTATAATAACTATTCAATTAATAATACTTGAAGATTGCATATAAGATTATTTTAGCTGATGTAAACATGTACTAAGTACTAAACAATACATGCGCAGTAGAAATAACAACTGCGCAGTGAGGGATCGCGATAGACCTATCTCGCCATCTCACTCGCACCCACCATACATATACTGTCTCGCGCTCGCTCCTACAGCGACCCTACATCATTGTCTGGCAATGGGTTGGAACTATCAAAAATGTCTGGCTGATGAGGAAACATCATCTAATTATTACCTAAGTATTATGTATAAAAATCAGCTTTTATACTATAACATAAGTAGAATTATAAATAATTTCATGAACATTAGGGGTGTCTGGCAAGGGGTTGCCACGATGTTAAGTGTCTGGCAATCAATAACGTGATTTTTAATAATATTCTGAAGGTAATACCAAAAAATCACACTTTATTATTTGATGAATTTAGATCGGTATTTTACACACCTTTAGTACCGTTTACCTGCCAAAGCCACGGTAACCCAAACTTCATAATAGTCCATCGTTCTTACCTGTGTTGGGAGCATGCGCTGACAAACTTTCAGCTTTTATAAAATAACGAAGGTCTGGGGTTCACGGGCTCTTAGACTATAACTCTTTTACAGTGCAGGCTGTCAAATTTTGGAATGCGCTGCCTCTTACTGTCAGAGAGGCCAAAAATCGCCTACATTTAAGAACGCACTCAGAAAACACCACTGTTCCTTAAATAATTATGCCTAATTGTTATATTATAGACTATTTAATATATATGTATGTATTTAATTTATAAAGTAGTTTAAGTATGTGTATTTATGATATTTGACATTTAATGATCTGCACCACCTACATCGCCAGGTTAGATTAAATTATTCCTTAAGTTAGGTTGCCTGGAAGAGATTGCTTTCAGCGATAAGGCCGCCTTTTGTTTCTACCATGACAATATTGTAACTGTATATTTGGTGAGCGTGAAAGTGTTATTTATCTAATACTAACGTGAATTCAGGTTAGTGATCGGCTTGAAGACAGCAATAGTGGGATTAGCAACAAAATTGGCAGGTGGGATCACTCGCAGACCTTCTAGGTTACGACGATAGTAAAGTCTAGGAGTTAAGCCTTCAATGAAAGTATCTTATCCGAACAAATTCAATCTATAGACGCTTCGCTTAAACTTTCTTTTTCTTTGTGTATCTTTTAGCAGTTATTATAACTAGTGGTCGCCCAGTGATCTTAATTTGACCATAATTAATTTAAATTATAAGTTTGAACATTATTAAGGTTCTGTTGTCAAAAACTATACGTCTATAATCACAGATTTCGCCAAGGCTACACTGTTAATTGGACTTTAACAATAAACAAAAGAGTATATTATGCGTGTGTGTGTCAAATATGGGATAGTGTGTGTAATTTTTTTGTAAGTATTTAATGTATTTTAATGCATACTTAAAAAAAATGCATTTTCTACTCCTCCTATATATAAAGTATAAGTGTGCGAAATTTAATACTCCTCCGTTCGCGCAATTTTCGTAGAAAGGGGTACAAAATTGTTGCTTCACGTATTAATATAATGATTACAGTCCGTAAACGTCGTGTTGCTGGGTTCGAAACTCGGAATAGGCGAACGGACAAAACACCCCGCCATGCTTATCCAGGGCGGACTGGCGTGTTTGACACAGCGGTTATCTCGATGTGCAGACTTCATCACGATGTTTACCTTCACCGTTAGCACGTGATAATTGTAACGATACCCATATTAGGCAATAAAAATGTCTAAGTGGTAAACGCGATTAAAACCTGCACCATTTGAGTTTGGGTGGTACGCTACTACGGCTTTTAGCTTATCTAACTAATGTCAAATATTCAAAAATATTCAACTGAATCTTGAATATTTTTTATATTGAATATTTTAATAATCTTCAACCACATACCACCAAGTAAAAGGAGGATGTAATAGTCTTTACCTTTTCCATTGATTGCTTTCAATTCCATTGCAAATTTGACCCCAATATTTTATAAATAAGCAATAAAAGACCCATCTTTTTGTTTCATTATTATCTTGAATTTTTCATGTTTTTTATTTGAATTTTTCTTTAGGCGCGTATGAGAGTAAATTTTTACGATGCGCGTTAGTTTAGTTTTTCAGGATGGCCGAATGTAGTATGGTGGTTGCGTAGCAACAAGTTGTTGATAGATGGATTGTGAATTTGTGAGACGAGCATTGTAATATTTCTTTAATCGACCGTGGCTTTATTTATTTAGCCAATTTACAGAAGTATCACTTCTAACGCGTGTACATAAGTACACACAAACACTTTTTTTTATTACTGGAGCAGAAAGACCGACAGCCCACCTGATGGAAATCGGTTACCGCGCCTATAGATAGATATGTCGAACACCAAAGATGCTACTGAAGTGCTGCCGGCCTCAATACAGAGACGACTCTGGCCACTGATAAAAACACAATTCAAGGCTGTTATGGGCACATACTCTAAATCAGGGGTGGTAGCCATCTAGATGGCTAAATGTCTTACCATCTGGTTGTTGGTTGCTTTTTTATGTTTTCTTTTCCAGGTGGTAGACCATTGACCGTCTGAATGGTTACCACCCCCGGTATAGAAAATGCCACCTCAATATAATAACCACCTTTTTATGCCAGGAGTTCAGCAGACAGGCAGACGGCCCACTTATTGGAAAGCGGTTACCATCGCCTATGGATATTAGCGACACCAAAAGTGCTACAGCCCACAATTTGCGCTCTGATACGTATCGAAAACTTTGACACTTCATCCTATTATGATAATTCTTTTAGAGTGCAGGCTGTCAAACTTTGGAATATGCTGCCTCTTACTGTCAGAGAGGCCAAATCCTTACCAACATTTAGTAATTTACTCAGAAAACACTATTTGTCCATAAATAGCTACGTCTGATTAACACAATATAATCATGTATATACATTTATTATAATAACATATGTATTTTGTAATATATTATTGTATATTATATATTTATTTGTTAAATATAGTTTAAATTTGTTTTTGATTTAGGTTGGGAGATCGCAATGAGCGATACCTAGCAAGCCTACTGTATCGCCTAGAAAATATTGCGAAAATGGTCTGTTTTTGTAATTGTATGTTTTGGTGTGCAATAAAGAGTTAACTCTCTATCTCTCTCTATTCATAGATAATATATATATAATTATGGCGCTTCAACTGCATTTTATTGGCGCCATCATTACAATTCACTAACAAACATATCGCAATGGCAACGACGATGATATGACAGCGATTACTCATGATTAGTACCATCTTCGCTTCCCTAGATGGCTTTACGGGTATTTATAATTGGTACCTTGAAATCAAAATTAAGTTCGGTGCATGTGCGAAAATATCCGTGCAGGAACGGAGAAAGAATCTTCCTTTTCATTTACTACCCTTATTATATTCTGTTTGTACCACTGTAAAATCATACATCGATAGGCGTAGATAACCAATTATATTAGGCATGCCGTGTTTGCATAAACAGAATATAGTTTAAGCCATGAAACGGTTTCATGAAGATAAAAAAAAATGATTATAATCTATATTCAATTTTGCAGCCCAATAAAGAAAAAAAAAAAAAAGAATACAATTTCCTACGGCCGAGCGGCCTGTCCTAAGAGGCGACAAAACAACCCACAGCCAGGTGGTAGGGCATTTGCCCGACTGGATGGCTACCACTAAAGTATGTCGTCACAAAAACCTTGAGTTGTGTTCTGGCATTAGTGACCAGCTTCCAGTCTCCCTTACGAGAGCAGCACCGCATTTGTAGCTTGGTTGGTGTTGCAAATGTCCATAGGCGATGGTAACCGCTTTCCATCAAGTGGGACGTCAGTCTGTTGCTGATCTCCTGCAATGAAAAAAAAACATTTCCAACTTTGTCTGTATGACTACAGTGTTTAAATGATTAAATGTAATGTATTCTATCTCATTCTCTCACAGGCTTAGCCCTATAGATTTATTTATTTATCTCTTTTTCGTTTCATCGTTTTCAAATTCAACGATTCTAAAGAAGTTTCGCTTCAGAAAAATAGATATTGTAACAACACATGCATATCCATCACTTACACCGCGAGCGAGGCCTCGGGCACAAGCTACTATGCAATAAACAAAAAATAATTATCTTTTATTATCATTCGCGGTATCATAAACATTGAGTACTATATCCCCTTGATGTGTCACCTTGACTTTAACAGGGTGGACGGGTCATCCCATTTCATATCTTGAGACCTTGAAGATATTCCATTGCAGTTATCTATACTAATATCTTATAAAGAAAAGAATTATATTTTTATATGTTTGTACCTAAGGAATAAACTCAAATACAGCTCAACCGATTTAAAAAAAAAATTCACCATTGTAATGACACATTCTCGCTGCTTAATATAGGCTATATATTTTTCTTATTGAATGAGTTCAGCATACAGGCAGACGGCCCACTTGATGGAAAGCGATTACCATCGCCTATGGCAGCATTACTCTAAGTGTGTTCCGCGGAACCGTAGGGTTCCGCGATACCCCTGTAAGGGTTTCGCAAGAATTTAGAAGAAAAAAAAACAAAACACCTCTCTGTGCAAAACTACGCCTCTCAACGATTATTGGTGCAGAATCCGTGGTGAATATCCAATGCTTACCAAAATGGCTCTGAATATTCTTCGCCTGTTCCACATATTTGTGTGAAACAGGATTCTCAACCTATGCAGCCACGAAAACAAAATACCGCAATAGTATTTCATATTATTATATATATTCAACTGTCCTCTATGAAACCTGATATCAACCGATTGATGAAAAATGTCAGAAGTGAAACTCCTTTGGCAAACTTATTGTTAAGTCTTGATTATATTTATACAAATCTAAAACTTTAGATTTCCGAGACTTTCACTTCAACAATACCTAAAATCGCCTGCGCTGCGAAAACTACTGATGATAGAATAAAATAATGTACTGCGACTTTGCAGAACACATCATTATTTACAAGGGTGTAGCGGCAGCACACGTCTAACAATTATAGTTATGCCATAATAAGTGTTCTTTTATTTCAAAAAAATAATTAAAATGCCATCGCTAGAAAAGGCTCTTTATTTGTATCTTGGTATTCATCCTTATCAAAATAAATTACTTTATATTCAAGACTATTTCAATAAATTTATATAACTTTTTGAATTATTTAATTCAGACATTTCATTCGAAAGATATCACGAGTTTAAAAATGTAAGACAAAAACGCTGCACATCTTCGTGACGCTAATATTATTATTATTGCGTTTCATCCGTAAAAAAATTACCCTCATGCGCGTAAGAAGTTTCACTTCAAAAACAGTTTCATACCTCCCATTAGTTAGATTTTTTATTTTTCAATATCTTCTATTATTATACCTGTTATAATAATAAAAGTTATAAGTTATTGTGTAAGTAATAAGTAACTGTTACATGGTAGGTATTTTATTGTGCTTATTAATAAAGAATATACTTTCAAAAACTATTGTATCATTGTAGGGTTCCATCAAGTATATCGCTTTCCAAAAGGGTTCCGTCACCAAAAAAGATTGAGAACCGCTGGCCTATGGACATTTGCAACACCTTAAGGGGACTGAAACCTGGTTAATATTGCCGGAACAAGACTCAAGACTGTTATGGCGACATACTTTAGATCAGGGGTGGTAGCCACCCAGTTGAGCGAATGTCCTACCACTACACTTACTGGGGTTTGTCCTTGAATGCATTTTTATATGGTGTAGACATAATAGCCGGTCATTCTCACACCACATTTATATTAAATTTGTCAAGGGGACTACATATTGACTTTCCCATGGCAAGAATGGCCCGGACTTTTGGAGGGCTTGCGTGGTTCAAGCTCTCCAAAAGTCCGTACCATTTTTATGGCCCGTGGTCTGCAGAGACATATATTAATAAATTATACATTTATTTACCTAAACATGTTTTAAAGTTTATAAGAAGACAATGGATCCAACTCGTTTTCTAAAATTAAAAAAGTTCCAAACCTATTCACTGGTCGTAAACTTGCATTCGTAAAACTCTGAATTGAAAATTTAAAAAGTTATTCAAATTCGTGGAACTGTTGCATTTGTTTTAAGTCTGATATTCTAGTAGGTCGCAAAACTCTTGCTCGGTCGATTTTATTAGTATTAATTGTAAAAGTATTAGTAAAATTACATTAAAATGAGGGAAATAGTGCATATACAAGCTGGTCAGTGCGGGAACCAGATTGGTGCTAAGGTAAGAATGCTTTAAAGTTCATCAGCTTACGTCATTCCTTACACAAAAATACACACCGATCATTCATCTCTACTACGAATCATTGTAATCCTCGAATTAAATCCTGGCTATATGCGGAACATGCACTTCGGAGCACGGGATTAGATTTTATAGTATTCATTTCCACATCGCACTTTCGGCACCTCAATTATTCTAAAGTAGGTTATTACCTAATAAATGTGCGAGGAACCACATGTACTTTTGCCTCGACGATTTTTTCGCTGGTGTCGAGTCACTTGAAATACACATACTTTCAGTAGCGAAGAATAAGCGCTTAGGGAATCGTTCTTATCTGGTTACAGGCATCTCAAAATCTTGTCTTAATATATATAAATTACGTGTCACGTTGTTTGTCCGCGATGGACTCCTAAACTACTTAACCGATTTTAATCAAATTTGCACACCATGTGCACTTTTTATACCGTTGGAACCGGTAGGTGGCGCTGTGATCGGGTTCTAGAATCCTCCTAACCACCGGGAGCGATTTTGGTAATTTTGTTTTTCTGTGTTTGAGTGGGTCTCCAGATGATAAAATCCATAATTGGAACCGGTAGGTGGCGCTAGAATCAGGAGATTTTATTTTTCAGAGCAGGACAACATCTGCCGGGGCCGTTAGTAACTTTTAAACCGGAGTGTATAATGGAATTCTATTCAGTTCTTGAAGAATAGAGTAGTGATATCATATGATCCTGTGTTAGTAATCTTTGGAGGCAGATGTTGCGATGGGTCTAATGCGTTATTTGTATTCATTCAAAAGCCTTTATGTAATCCAAACGTTTTTAGGGCAATCGTCAGCATATTCATAGAATCCATCACTTGCATTATATATATGAAGTATTCGTGACAATGATTTTGTATATCTTTTGCAGTTCTGGGAGGTCATATCTGATGAACATGGCATCGATCCAACTGGCACCTACCATGGAGACTCAGATCTTCAGCTAGAACGTATCAACGTCTATTATAACGAAGCGACGGGAGGGAAGTATGTGCCCAGGGCTATCTTGGTTGACCTTGAGCCTGGAACAATGGACTCCGTACGCTCAGGTCCCTTCGGTCAAATCTTTCGACCTGATAACTTCGTTTTTGGTCAGTCGGGCGCTGGTAATAACTGGGCGAAGGGACACTATACTGAAGGTGCTGAACTGGTAGACTCTGTTCTGGATGTGGTAAGGAAAGAAGCGGAAGGCTGCGACTGTCTTCAGGGATTTCAGTTAACCCACTCGCTAGGTGGAGGCACTGGGGCTGGCCTAGGAACTTTGTTAATCTCGAAGATTCGAGAAGAGTACCCTGACCGTATTATGAATACCTTCAGCGTTGTTCCTTCTCCTAAAGTATCTGATACAGTGGTAGAACCCTATAATGCAACGCTTTCTGTGCACCAGTTAGTTGAAAATACTGATGAATCTTATTGTATTGATAATGAAGCTTTATACGATATTTGCTTCCGAACCCTGAAGTTAACAACTCCAACGTATGGCGACTTGAACCATTTAGTTTCTGCCACCATGTCAGGAGTGACAACTTGCTTACGCTTCCCTGGCCAATTAAACGCAGACTTGAGGAAGTTAGCAGTAAACATGGTGCCATTTCCTCGTTTACATTTCTTCATACCAGGTTTCGCACCACTTACCTCTCGTGGGAGTCAACAGTACCGAGCATTAACTGTCCCTGAACTAACTCAGCAAATGTTTGACGCTAAAAACATGATGGCTGCTTGTGATCCTCGTCACGGCAGATATTTGACAGTTGCAGCAGTGTTCAGAGGCCGCATGTCTATGAAAGAGGTAGACGAGCAAATGATGAATATTCAGAATAAGAACTCTTCGTATTTTGTGGAGTGGATTCCTAATAATGTGAAAACTGCTGTTTGTGACATTCCTCCTCGAGGTTTGAAGATGTCTGCAACTTTTATAGGTAATTCGACAGCTATCCAGGAGTTGTTTAAGCGAATTTCGGAGCAGTTTACAGCAATGTTCAGGCGTAAGGCGTTCTTGCACTGGTACACTGGTGAGGGTATGGATGAAATGGAGTTTACTGAGGCTGAGAGCAATATGAACGACCTGGTGTCGGAGTATCAGCAGTACCAGGACGCCACAGCTGAGGAGGAAGGCGAATTCGACGAGGAGGAAGAGGGTGGCGACGAAGGAGACTAAACTATTGCTTTTTGTTAAGATTTGCATTATATTAAACTTTATATTTTTTAACTTGGATTTTATTTCTCTATATAAGCCTGGCCTTGCATATGTCTAGCGCACATTACGATTTATCGATATCGGACTGCTGAAAAAAGATCAGTTCGGTATTGACAATCTTTACGCGAAACAAAGGCTTTTAGATTACTTACTTATGCAAGCAAAATTACCCCTGGTTTACATTACACCAACTTCCAAAAATGTGGTGAGAGAAGTTGCTGCCGTAGACATTATCAGATACTATAAGCAAAGTGTATGTAAGAAACTCTGACACTACCCGTGATCAGAAGGCTGGTATATTTTGCACAACAAATAAGTATTGCCATACAGCGTGGTAATGCAGCCAGCCTTCTGGGCACGCTCCCCGTTGGCAGTTATCTGCTACATAATATACACTGACGGACTCATAAACTGCATCAAAGTAATAGACGACTTTGAAATAAATATTTTAACCAAGTATGCAAAATTTCTATACAGATTTAAATTGAAACCTCTAGATTAGTTCGTGAACTTTAAAACATACAACAGGTCATATCCTTAAGTTTAAGTTTGTGTACTGGAAAGGACCTTAAGACTTTTTTTGAAGAAAAAACATAAATTTAAGGAAAATTGGTTTAATTCAAAAATTGGTTTTAACAATAGACACAAACTTTATGCAAGGGTTTATTTATGTTTTAATAAGATGTATTACCTCCACGTACCCTTATTACGGATTCTAATCGGTTCCGAATAGATTTTATTAGGGTTATTAAAGAATCTTGGGGAATATTGTCCCATTCTTCTGAAAGTGCTGTTCTTAGTGCTGGCACTGTCGTGGGCAACGGGTTTCTCGCATATACAGCTCTTTTTAAATTGTACCAAACATGCTCAATGGGATTAAGATCCGGGCTGCGTGCTGGCCAATTCATTGTACGTATCCTGACCTCTTCGCAATATTGTCGAACTTGTGCAGCAGTGTGCGGCCGGGCATTATCCTGCATTAAAGTAAAATTTTCGCCTATGAATCCCATGTAAGGCACCACGTGATCTTCTAAGATCTCTGTTATATAGCGATGTGCAGTCAAACCCCCACTATTATCGTTTTGACGGACCATGTCTATGAACACAAGTTCTGTTCGCCCGTTCATCGATATGCCACCCCAGACCATACACGAACCGCCTCCAAAAGGAACACGCTCCTCAATGCAACTTTGAGCATATCACTCCCCACGTCGACGATAGACTCTTCTGCGACCATCTGCACCATATAAACATGTCCTACACTCGTCCGTGAACAATACGGAGGTCCATTGCTCTTCTGTCCAATTCAGGTGATCACGCGCAAATCTTAAGCGAGCTTGTCTGTGAGCTACAGACAACTTTGGACCATTTGCTGGTCTAAAAGGGGTGATATCCGCTTCCTTAAACCTTCTTCTTATTGTTCGTGCACTCACGTTTACTCCACGCACTTCATTAAGCTCTGTTTTGATGTTAACAGACGTGAGGAAACGATTTCGCAGGGAAGTTGTAACAATAAATCGGTCATCGACCGGTGGTTGCTCGAGTCCTGCCTGTACCACGTCTCCTTCTGTAAGAACCTGTCTCCACAAACCTTCTGTATATTATAAAAACCGTAGACTGGTTTAAATTCAAATTTCTACCAATCGTTCGTTGATCCAAGCCCTCCCGCACCAATGCTACAATTTGAGCCGCTTGTTCGGACGAAGTATCCATATTATGGTTCAAAAACTCTCGATGAGTTAAAAAACTAACCCAACAAGCTGGTAACAATAATTCAATTGACAAAAGAATAAAAAATCAATGAGAATCAATTTGAAACTTTGCTATAAATAACACGCAAATCTGATACTACGAGTAAATTTTCTTTTCCCGGCTATATTCATTTGTTTTACTGCAGTTCTATTTTTAAATTTTCTTTTTTTTGAGATTAAGAGCCAGTCTCTCCATATTTATATAATTTAATCTAAAAAGTTTGCATACTTATTTAAAAAAATCATTTCAAAATAATCCTGAACTTTGATGCAGATTATGAGTCCGTCAGTTTATTTTAATTTCAATGTCTTTGTATAACTCAATAGCTCATAAGCAAATAAATTGAAACTAACAGTACTAATAATTTTATACGGTAAAAACTGATACAACAAATACTAAACTTAAAATAAGCGTTTCAAATCAAAATTAATCTATAAAATCTGGTGACAGTGGAGAACGTCCCTAAAAGACTGGAGGCGTTGCCTATATAGCAAAGCTGATGCCTTGACGAGGTATGGAACAGCCTCTTTATATTAAAAAATATGTATTTAAAACTAAGTACTATGCAAAATAAATATCAGCTGTACATACAATTTAAACATAGTGCATTAAAAAAATTACATACAGCCTAACAAGTGACATGAACTTTTTTTTAAAATTATTTCTTAAAATATTATGATATTACTCCTAATAAGGAGTGATATCATAATTTGATACAGTCTACAAGTTTTGGCAAGCACAATAGATCAACAATGCCTAGTAAGACAATAAACTGAAATTGAATAGCTGGTATATTTGTGTATAAGCCTCATGTTTTCGGGTAAAACCGCAGCCTGCCCAGAAAATATTCCTTAACCAAAACATGAATATCTAATGACTTGGCTCCACCTTCAAGTTAAGTTTAAGTTACAAATAAAATAAAATTATACTCAACAACGAGTATGTGATGTAAATTCTAATCTCCACGCCATTTTTGACGCGTTATCAAAATTCGGTATTGATCATTTTACTATTCGCAAAACACGTCACGTCCTGTCTCCCTTTTGAAAACAATAGGGAAAGTGTTGCAGAATATAAAACAGGGTAATTCGAGGTCGTGGATAAAAACTACATCAGGGTTATGGGACCTTGTATGAAGTAATACATTTTTGTGAAATGCAACAAGCTATTTCAACGCTATATACGCAGCTGAGTCGAAGGTTAGGGCCAAGCCACACGGTGAGATGCGGCTAGACTATCAGCGGCTGTCCGCTACGCAACTGAGGGTTATACATTTTTGAAGTGAAACTTCTATATAGACGGGGGGGTCTTACGATTTTTTGCTCACTAAATAGTGTCACAGTCACGTGGTCTTAATACTTACATATTTAAACTCGTGATATCTTTTGAATGGAATTTCCGAATTGAATAATTCAAAAAGTTATATAAAGGTATTGAAGCAGTCTTGAATATGAAGTAATTTATTTTGATAAGGATTAATACCAAGATTCAAATAAAGAGCCTTTTCTAGCGGCGGCAAATTAATTACTTTTTTAAAATAAAAGAACACTTATTGTGGCATAACTATAATAGATAGGCATATGCTGTCGAGACATTTTTTGTAGATAATGATGTGTTCTACAAAGTCGTAGTACATTATTTCATTCTATCATCATTAGTTTTCGCAGTGCACGCGATTTTAGGTATTTTTTACACTTTGGGTTACGTTATTGGAGTAAGGATCCCTATTTTTTTTTGTAAACATAATATAGCCTATATTACCCGGAGATTGTGTAGCTTGCCAACAGTGAAAATATTTTTCACATCGGTTTAGTAGTTTTGGAGCCACTTCAATGCAAACAATTTAATCTTTCCTCGTTATAATATAAGTATAGATATTCATATATATTTATTATACAATTAATTAGATATTTGCATATTATAAAAAGCGCAAGATTTTGCGCTGGAAGTTGTTTAATAAAATTGGGAGCTGAATTGCCCTAAAAAGCGCTATATCTAGCTCCTAAAGCGCTAAATTGGCAGCTCTGGTGTTCTGAGCGCCGGGGAAGTCTCGTAAACGAGAAAAAGAAAGAGAAAGCGAGCGAGAGAGCGAGCGAGGATATACCGCGTCCTCAGACGACCTCGTCCCTCAAATACCTAAAATCGCGTTCTGCGCATCGGAAAGTGCGATGTTCCGAGCCGCTATTAATGAAGGCAAACTTAAGTTTGCATCGAACTATACCTCTGCTCTCCACGTGACAAGGCATCACTTCCTCTATTTGTGGTATGTGTAAAAATATTAATACATAAATAGAATTTGTTAAGGAAAAAAAATAACAACAAGAAAACTTGGCCAACGGTTCAGTTTTTCGAAAGTCATAACAAAAGTGAACGACAACGAACGATAAAAGTGTTGACGTAAAAATTGTTCAGCGCGTGTGTAGCGTATTACACCATTAAAATGTAACTAACCTAAGAAAATCATAATTTGCAGTTAACCTGTGAAAAATCGAAATATGTGGCATGAATGGCAACGGATAAGTGGAAAACTAAATCGGAACGGACAAGTGGAAAAACGAATCGCAAAGTACAAGTGGAAAATCTTCAACTGACAAGTGACACAATGAACCGCAACAAAATTTTTACTTGAAGTTTTACGGGCAGGTTTTCAAATTGGACAAGTACATTAACAATCTGCCCGTAACAAATCGTTATGTGCGCTTATGACTTGGGGTCTGAACTATCCCGGATAAATCTAGGAATGTTAATTATTGATTGAAACTAAAAATGTATATAACAAAATGTTATCTTTAGAGTTTCCGACAAAACCACGTATATTAATCGAAAATCTACTTCAATATTGTTTATAGAAATTTTATCTCTCGTATCATCTTTCTGCGTGACTCAATTTTATCGTCAATTTCCCCTAAAGCCATTGTTTACCAAACAAACCAATGAAATATTAAACCTTCACGTTTTTATAGCTTCTTTATCGACTTATATGTGAACCATAACATCAGACTCATAAAAGTTTTGGCGCATGCTGTTTCCCGCTGTGCTACAAAGTGGGAATCAAGGGTGTAATCGTCAGTTTGTTTACAGTTCTTACAACTTCACTAAGGTGGAATTACAATAGATATTCGAATGATCAGAGGGCCGGTTCCTACCTCGGACAACGCATCGGTAATACTATCCAGCGAGCTGACATAGCCAACCTTCTGAGAACCTTACCCATCATTGCCTTCGATGACCTAGACTCAGTATTGTTACGAGTGCGGGACTCGAATCAAAACGCCGTTGGAATTACTATAGAATTTATTAGAACTGTACAAACACGTATAAAACAGGTACAAATATAACTGGCTACAACCAGTATAAACTGCACGACTAACATGCGCATTATATCGTTACCGAATACACGTCTGCTATCGTGGTTCCCTGACTATCCGGCATCCTTATCCGCGGAAAGAATACAATTTCGCGGCCCTGTCGACACAACCCACAGCCAGGTACATTGGACCTTTTTGGATCCGGTTGGGTTACCTCCGGCTCCTAAGAGAGCAGGCATTGACCTGGCAATCCATGCCGCTTCCCTGTTGCTGGCTATTCCTCTTTTACTTTGTACGAATACAAAATACCTCGACGCAAAACAATAACAACAAGAATTAGTTCGACCCACCTGCCTAATGACGGCCATAAAACAAGTACAATAACAATAGAATGATTTTCTAAATTACAAATTCTAAACACAAACTAAACACAAGAAGTCCAAATGCGGTAAAGGTAAAAAACCAGATGTGCATCCACTTTGTCGGCATGTAACATTATTTAACTTTTTTTGTTTTATTGCATGAGTTCAGCAGACAGACAGACGGCCCACTTGATGGTAAGCGGTTACCATCGCCTATGGACATTGGAACACGAAAGGTGCTACAAATGCGCTGCTGCTCTCTTAAGGGAGACTAACCTGGTCACTAATGTCGGAACACAACTCAAGGCTGTTACAGCGGCATACTCTAGACCAGGGTGGAGGCCATTCAGTCGGGCACATACCCTACTACCTGGCTGTGGGTTGTTTTGTCGCCTTGTTGTCGTTAGGGGTTTTATTTAGGATAAAATATAAGTGCCTTTCATTCTTCTAGTTTCTAATTTAATGTATTAAGATGTAAATGATGAAATATATGCCGACGTTTAAAGTCGGCATATATCTGAACTTTTAATAGATTTTCATTTAGATTTTATTCCAGAGCTCTGATGGCCTTCATTCTCCATTATCCCATCTTCTATTTTTTTTTGGTCCCGGGAAAGCCGATTGTGGACCTCAGGCCGCGACAAGCGCAGACTCTTGGGGGCATGATTTACGGCCCGTGTTTAAGATTCGCTAGATCGGGGGAGTACCAGCACCTCTAGGCAGAACTAGAGATACCATTGCCAATCACCAGTTAGGGATACCCATTAAAACCCTAGGGTTTTAATCCCTATCTATCTATCCCTAGGGATATTCCGTCCTGTGCCTTATGCCAGGGCTACGGGAAAACCGAAACGTCTCAACTCCGCGTGCCCTCCAACCCCTTCCTCCCAGTTTAAAGGAAGCCAATGCGTTGGCTGTTGGTGTTGCAAACGTTCATAGGTGATGGTAACTTACATTCAATAGATGAGTCGTCTGCTTTTTTCCCAGCTTTATAATAAAAAAGACTTAAAATATATGCAATAATTTAATTTATCGTATATAATACTACTCATATTGCTTCGCCGGCTATTTTTATCCGCAGTAGCCCGGCGATACCGATTACAGTAACTTATTGATTAGAGGAAGTAGACGGAATGCCGGTCACTTAAGGAAAAAAATATATTTATTCTATATATAAAACTTTATTAGCACATTAATATGTCACTGATTTATTTAATGTGAATAATCCCAGATAAATGAAATGAAAACTAAAATACACTGTAGTATATAAAGGTTGAACAACATAATACAATTTTTAATTTATTCAGTAATCACTTCTTTAACACGAAACGTTTGAATTTCTCCTTAATAATGTATATTTAAGCAACAAAAAAAGAAAGGCGTTCTTTGACGCTATTACCTGACTAAGGATAATGGCGCTCACATAAAATCATATTGGCGCCGGAAGCTGTGTATGATAAATATAATTAATGTTAATTATATATTTTTGGCTTTTATATATAAAAATTAAATTTATCTTGCTTGTATTCGTCTACTGAATAATTAATTCGCTTTTTGGATCAAAATACCTCTCAGTTTATTTTTAAATATGCTAATATTTTTAGTCGTTTTTTAATCATTTGACAATGTATTAAAAATTAATATACCCATAGAAAAAATACTTTTTTGAACAAAGTCGTTTTACAGTTTAAATTTTTAAGTTTGTTATAATGTCTACAGTTTGACAGGTTTCGTAATTATTAATGTCCTTTTTTATAAATAACTACTACTAAACTAGCTACTGTTTGCTCTCGCATCATCCGCCTACGCTTTAATCTGTATTCCGTAATCCAACGTACTGAGTTTGCAAAGTTATTACTTGAGAGTGGTTGTACTCAGTGTACGGCATTACCCCTGTTTCCCCTAATAATAACAAACATCGCGCCCATTAATAGCAAACACGTCATAAACAACAATTACACAATCAGATTAAATAATACAATGGCAGTTATATCAACATTAATCGTGATTGCAAAGAATATAGTGAATTCAAACGGCAACCATATTTGAAAGTCGTCTATTTAAGGCGTAAGACGCACGTCTGTACTATTGTGGTACTATTTTTAGAACTATTGTTTAGTCGGTTTGACATTGGAATGAGGTTAAAGATTTGTTTCTTGATGTGTGGTTAACCTTCGTCTACACCTGTTGCATTGAATAGATCCGACCACCTGCTAGGGCCCTGCGGAGTGGTCAGGCTACCATAGTCTTGATCCTGATATAAAAGGCACAGGGCAGAACACAGAGGGGTTATAGTTGGTATATCCCTCGTCCCCACCGCGCTTGCGGTGGTAAGTTAATAAAATGGTAAATCCAATCAGAGATTAGCTTGATTGCTTAGGTATTATAATTTTATAATGAAGAGATATGCATCCTCATCCTCTCCCTGCATTTTGGTATTGTTAACCCAGCACTAGACTTGGAATAAAATTTTATTCATCTCATTTTGAGCCAATCAATGTCCATTGCTCGACTTAAGCCTCCCGAAGGCTGCTGGACCGGATTTGTTTTTTGCGAGGGGAAATCTTATAAGGTCCAATAGTTGCATGGAGAATCGCGGCTGACATGTAGAATTCTCCAAATTGGGGGTGCAAACGGGAATTCTATTGCCACACTAAGGTCGGAATACCCACTAAAACCCTTCGGTGTTCCATCCTTCGCCTTTATGCCACGGCCTAGCCTCTCCACGGGCCCTGGCAAGCAGTACTCTAACGGCCTCATCCATTGCCGGGGGAACTACATCCCCATCTCGACGGCATAACGGCAGCTGAGAACACTTTCCCGCCCAGGTCGGCCGAAAATCAAGGCTTTCTTTTTTCTGAGCAGACTACAGCTAGCCCGTGAGTTAGCAGCATATACAGTATGAGCGATTAGCCAGACTGTCGCTGTCAGATAATCGATCAGTTTATATAAAGTGTTATAAATATAATTAAAATCAAAGCCATTGATGTGTTAGTCATTGATCGGTGATTGATGATATATAACGAGCCGAGCCATTCAATCGGGTCGCTTATTTGATACAATGAGATTTCGCATGGATGAGTCTGAATCCAAACCGCAGCTCGTGTGCGGCGTGTTAATAGATTATTTTGATTTGAATATATGCTTGGTATCACGTACGCCAAAATGCAATGAATAATCGGTAAACAGGAGTTATTTTAGAATTTCGTAGCCATTTTGGCGAGAAAAGTCAAATTAAAAAAAATACAAGAAAAACGAAACTATAACATCATCTTGGATTGGTTCCTATGTATTGCTTATCATTATTTTTTTTCGAGGTGTGGGAAATGCATTTCACATACTACCGGGTCCTTTACTAGGGATTAGACTAAAGCGATGAGAGGTAAGCCACTCATGATAGCGCAGACATTAGAGTCAATAGCTCACATGTGTAGAGCCTCAGCAAGGTACCTCCCTCTATGTGGCGAGGTCACCCATGGGCCAATACTCCACTAAAACCACCTTCCTCCCATGTGCCCCGTGCTTATGGTAGGAACAGCGTGAGGCTTGGAACGTAATTAGGCCCAAACTGATCCTAGAGCATTAGTGCTTGAGAGTGCCCGGGAAGCAGGACAAACTCACTTTGTCAAAAGGGGGATGAATACCTCCGCTCCTTAGATGCTGAAGGGCAGTGCAGTGCTAATCATTTACTTGCCTTAACTTATAAGGATCTGGTGTCAAATTTTAACCACTTTTAAGGCAAATAAACGATTAGTAAGATATAGTTGATACCAGCTATTAATCACGTATGCAGATTTCAGATGCTTTTTGGCAAATGGACAGACTGCCGGCCTAATAAAAACTGGTTACCTTTGCCTAGAAACCTTTGCAATACCAAAGGCGATGTCAATGCATTGTCAGTCTTTAATGTTGGTCAGAGTGGAGGGGATAGGAGGGATTTCTTCTCCGCAGGACACCCTGAGTTCGTCAGCCCAGCGTTAAGGTGTCACAGATGTAGTAACTAGTTCCTGTGGCGTCCTGTAAAAGTAGGTTAGGTTAAGTAGTCTGACGGCCGACTTCCCGAGGCTTCCATTCGGAAGTCATGTACGGATCCGATTGTTAAGAAGTTCCACACTCTCTTCGGTGTCCTCCTCCTAGTTCGGAGAATAGTGTCCAAAGACTTTCCCCTGCGTCATCAAAAAAAGGAAAGACGATAAATAATAGGATACATGGATCAGACAGGAGAAATGGGATAAGGGGATGGAATAGGTGAAGTGGATTTTTTTATATAGGGGAAATCCGCTTAAGGACCATAAGGCGCGTGAGGGGGAAAAGTTGCGGCCCGTGTGTGGAGTTCGCCAGGTCGAGGTGGTACTAGCACCTCACGTGTGAAGTTCTATTTCCACGGCGCAGTTAGAGATACCCACTATTAAATTCCTGTTCGATCCTAAAGCGTCCCTTATACGGGCTATGTGTGGACGACGGCCGGTCTCTGAAGGGACTATCGGAACTGTGATTTACCGCATGAAATACAATCCAAGACTAACTGTTTCACGCCAATACCCTGTTAGAAAGTGGCATCACACCGATCAAGCCGCTGTAAGAGCTGAAATCAAAATAATGATTCCAGCATGGTTAAACTACATCATGTTTTAAGCTTTTCAGAATTAGCTTTTTTTACACAGCGGTTCTCATACTTTTTCCATAATCGAAAAATAACCTTTTATGATTATGGAACTATAACGACTATTCAGAAGAATGAATATTGGAAGACTAATAAAACCGTGTGAAATGTGTTTTCGACCGGCGTTAGGAATGGTTTATGACACATATGGTTAGGTCGTAAAATATTTAGGCTGTTTAAGATTGGATTCACGAACAAAACAAAAACTTTACTATTAGCTCTGTTTCTGTCTTAAAAAAGAATTAGGTTACAACCATATAGATAATACAACCCGGATGGGCGTAAGCCTATAAAGCTAAGCATGCACTCCGATTAACCATTACGGATACATTGAGTCCAGTATTTATAAATACATATGTATCTTCTATACAGTTTGTGTCTCTGTTTGTAATGTTAAAATAACAGCTTTTTACTAAATGAATGAATGTTTATTTGTAAAAATACAGGTAATAGTTATACATAGGATGGTAACAAAATCAAATGTTCTCACTGTATTTGACCTACACATGGTCATACAAATATTTGAGTTCACGTCAATTAAAAAACCAAAAAGTAACGAAAATTCTAATTTTATAAACATAAACCATTATATTAAAAAAAACTTCATTATTTAATATAATATTATTCGTTATATTAAAAAACAGAAATAAAAAAAAAGTCAAGAAAACCAAATAAATTAAATGACAAAAGCATACTATTTTATTTATATTTTTGATATAAATAAAATGTAAAAGAGTATAAAAATAACACCTCTTTGTCATATTTAAGGAAATAATTAATTGAGTACATTATTTTTTCCAGTAAATGGTTACTTATTATTACATATTTTTTACATTGTTTTCTTTTAAAAATCGATTTTTAAATTTTTGTCTGTTGGAAGTTCCGTCTAATCTCAGAAACGGCTGGACCGATTTTGACAGGATTTCCACTGGCAGATACCTGATGGTGTAAGGACTAACTTAGTTAGACTACTATAGTGATAAACCACAAACGTCTCCACTCAGCTGAGATGAGAGTGTTGAGATGGATGTGTGGTCTGACAAGAATGGATAAGATGAGAAATGAGTACATAAAGGGATCTTTGAAAGTTGCACCCGTGACTGAAAAAATGAGAGGAAGAAGATTAAGGTGGTATGGGCATATAATTATATAAATAGTTATAAATATATAGGAATAAACATAGTTGAATTAATAATTATATATATAAACATTTATAAATAAGTAAAATATAATGACATTGTAAAATATATACGAAGACAGAAAATATAGTTAGTCAATGAATGACCTTGACTAAGTTAGGGGAAGACGCCGAGGCCTACTGGGCCTCACAAAAAAACGTGTGCGTCTTGGGACGCCCGACAGAAGTGATAACTTAAAGTAATCTAAGTTGAACTATTTAATATTGAAATTGCTTTACTTGAGAAAAGCTTAGATTATTACTTAAATTTTATGTATATTAATATGATATTGTAAGAAAGGGTTATTTATTAATAATATCTTTTATTGATTACAAAATATACTTTATTCTTGGTTACAATTCTTGAATATGTACATTAGAATTTTGTGTCTACATTATTAATATTATTATTTAATCTAATTACCGAAATACGCCTAGCGCCGTGAGAGAAGAGGAGTCTGCCTACCGCTGCCGTATATGTGAGAAAAAGGGAAGCCAGACAGACTGGCGTTATAACGCGTAACGTAACGAAGCGGTTTACCCTCCCATAAGAATTTACCAATTCACAAAACTATACTTTTTAAATTCGTAAGTTACTTCCTTGGTTTTTATCATGAAAATCAGGCGTACCCATATAACCAATACTAGTTCGCTATGAACTTATTTTTATTACTGAGAGAATGTTTCGTGTCTATAAATTTGAATTGCTCTTAAAATCGAAAAAGTATATTTTTTATTTGAAGTAACTTTGAAAATAAATACACTATATTTAGAGACTGGCCTATTTATCTGTTGATGTGCTAGATGAATGTTTTCAAACGAAACAAACCTATAAACATCTATAATCAGAAGAAACATTTGACTGATATGCTTAATGCTGGATATTATACTACGCTGATTTAAAAACATAGCCTGAATCTTTCCAAACTTTTTCCGAAATGAATTTCACTTATAACGAACTCGGATGTAACAACTCTTTGGTTAAATACCGACGTAACACCTAAGTTCCATAAATTTAAAATATACATCTAGAGAAAAGCAATTTGGCCATAGAATAGCTTCGGATATAGCAAACGGTTTCAATTAACCATTTGTAACAAGTTCCTAGAAATCCCGTGCAGATGTTGCGACGAAGTGGCACACACAAGGATGGAGTATACAAATAGATATAGAAACATAAAGCTTTCTTATAGGTATTAAATCCAAAGGTCAGTTATGACATTAGGCGATATATGCACAGCTGTTTTGTCAGGCAATAAATATTGTTTTCCTTCTACTTATGTTTAGGTTTGTTTCTTTATTAACTTCCGGATATGACGACGGAATCAATGATCGCCTTCTTCGTATTTATAACCGTAATGTTGAAGCCACGAGCTTCAATTCACATTACATGTGCAACAAATAGATGACATACTTGTATTTGAAGCACAAACTGTCGAAATTGTCGTGTAGAACTCGCTGTGTGTGACAGGCAGGCAGCTAACTGTCGCTGCGAGTGATATTCGCAGCGAATACAATGGTATATAGCAGTGTCTCCGTGGCTTTACTGGGTTAGCTATTACGCTCGCGTAAACATTCGTAATATAGATAGATAACACTTTATTGTACACCATTACAGAAAACACAGATGAACTTATAGCGTAAAAATATTCTAAATGTGCACGATGGTCTTATCGCTAAGAAGCGATCTCTTCCAGACAACTTGTGTAATACCTATTATTGTTGAGAATCTGAGAATGAGAGACAATAATACAGGTTTGTTGTAAGTTTCACAATTTATGTATTCAAAATATTTTGAAACGCGAGCAAGATAGCGAACTGCCAGGGGGGTAGCTATCGCCATATCAGCCGTATTATTAATACGGGGGCCCCGGGCTACAAGGGCCCCAAAACTGTGTAAGCAAATGTTTCCAAAACTTTATCCTCAATCTTTTATAGATTAACTAGCTGTACCCGGCAGACGTTGTCCTGCCTTTTAAAAAATAAAATCTAGAACCCGATTCCAGCGTCATCTACCGGGACCAAATATTAATCTAAACTATTCTCAAATCCACTTGAACAAACAAAAAATTTCATCAAAATCAGGTCCAGCGTTTAGGCGGAGTATCGCGGCGCCACCTACTTTGTCCAATCGTTTATTAAATCCATTCCGGGACAAACTTCAACACATACAACAACAAAAAGAACACCTAAATTCTGGTACCTGATTGCAGCGCCATCTACCTGGTTCAAATTAAAATCTAAATCATCCCAGTAGAAAGTTATAAAAATACTAATATCGTTATTAAAAAATAGGGGCTGATCTTAGAGGGTTGAATTTAGGCTTTTTGAGCAATTTCGTGATACCAAATTTTCCTCTTCAAAGCCTTAAGCAAATTCCTGGGAATAAGGTCGGAAGTGTACAAAACAATTTTGCGTCTTGAATTAGATTTAGACAGACGGTAATTCCTGTCAAATATTTTCGCGTTAGAGGTGGAATTATACAGAGATGGCGTAAAACACGAAATGAAAACGAATACGTATTTACGATAAACAGTCTGCTACGATACTAGACGTGATGTAAAGCTCTTGAAGAAAATATATAACTTCTATCTTGAAACTGGCTTCTATTTTCACTAGTTATTTATGTCAACTCTATTAGTGTTTATGATGGTGAGGCTTGATCTGGTATAAAGTTAAAGGTCATTTAGGGTAACTGATCCTTTTCTAACAACGTTTTATTATTCGCAAAAACGAGATTAAAAATAAATAAATAATCGGCAGACATATTGTATATCCCCAAAATCCCGTAAAATCTGCGGAGTGACGCTCGCGGACCGCGTTCGCAATACCGAAGTAAGAAAGAGAGTTGGTCTGAAAGAGAGTGTCGAGGTGAAGGTAAGTAAAGGAATGCTCCGGTGGTTCGGGCATGTGGAAAGAATGTATGATGAAAGAATGACTAAACAGATATACAATGCAAAAGTGGATGGATGCAGAAGTCGCGGAAGGCCACGACACACCTTCCATGATCAAATTGATCATGTATTAGCAGAAGGTGATGTTAGGAGCCTTAAGAACAGACGAGCGTGCATGACAAGAGCTATGAATGTCAAAGTGTGGCGCTCTGTTGTCCGTGCCTACCCCGCAAGGGACCTGGCGTGAAGTTATGTATGTATGTATATCCCCAAATTAAGCGAATAACGCTTGTGTTATGGATAATATACCATAGTCAATACCAGACCATAGTAAATAACGGAGAAAATACGTTTCCGAAATAAAAAACGTCAAAAATCTTTAAATTATCCTTACCTAATTAATAAATGTGGCCCCTGACGGTGGACGACGGCACTCTCGAATCAAACGAGTAGTACATCTGAACATGATAAGCTGTAGTATCCATCATCTATAACTGCTATTTACGGTTTACTTCTCTGTTTATTCTCTGTCTACTATTTTCACAGAGCGATTCTGTTTAACCGCTTGTCAGGCAATCGACCATATTGTTGGCCTTGACACAAATTGTAACGATACCAACAATTTATTTGATTATATGGCACGATATTGAATTCACTTTCCTGGTTTTAGAAAATGATTTTCGCTTGTTATTTTATGTTGCGGTGTTCTTTTTTTTCTCAAGTAAATTGGATAAGTTCTTGTAAGGCAACGCCTCTGTTTTCAATATAATAATAATAATATATTAATATAATAATAATATATTAATGAAGAACAACCCATTTTAGAAAACTACTCAACGGCTTTTGTTTAATTAATTATGTTGACAGTAAGTTATAGTGAGAGGTGATACAATTTTTATGACTTTGGAAGCTTCCCACCTATTGACGTAAATAAAAATGTCATTGAAGCATATACTTATAATATTTAAAGTTTCAACTAACAATACCCCATATTACATATAAAAACAGCCCATAAACAATCTGCTTTTTTATTGCCTGAAGCAGGCAAACAGGCGGACGGCCCACTTGATGTAAGGTGGTTACCGTCGCCTATGGACGTTTGCAACACCAGGGGCGTTGCCAATGCATTGCCGGCCTCTAAGAAGTTTTATAACGCCCTTTTTAAACGACCCCATGTCGTAGCGCAGAAGGAAATTCTCGGCGGGAAGTTCTCTCCAGATCATTGTTGTACGCGGTATAAACGTTCTAGAGAATCGTTGCGTAGTTGAGCGTGGGAGCTCCAGGAAATGTCGATGGCGAGCGATGCGGTTGTAAAAATGAAGTGTTGACACCAGATCAAACAGTTCTTTGCAATACTCTCCGTTGTACATGCGGTAGAATAGATACGCAGAGGGACGCAAAGTCTCTCCGAAAACTAAGCGATTCTAAGCCGCCTAAGTCTGCTTCTGGTTTCAGGCCTCCCACTATTAAGGAACGGACAGTATATCCGCCACGTTTCTCCTAGGCGGCTTGGCAGGTTAGATACATCAGTTATCTCGCTGTGCAGGTGTCAACACGATGTTATCCTTCACCGTTGTTAGCGCATGGTAATTGTAACAATTTGCGTATGCGTCTCACGGGTACCGACGTCAGTCGGGCCCGGAGGCGCAGATATGCGCAAGATCTCCTCCCGTAAATACCGCTGCAGGGGCCCTCTAGAATCTAGGGAGCAGAGGAGTCTTTACTCCTATTGGCGAAGTGAGTTTGCCTTTACCGGGGGATTCTCAAGCACTGATGCGCTAGGATCAGTATGGGCGTAACAACGTTCTAAGTCTCACGCTCCTCCTGCCATAAGCGCGGGGCACATGAGAGGAGGGTGGTTTTAGTGGAGTATTGAATAGTTGAGTCTCCACACAAGCTGACGATTTGACTCTGGTGCCCATTCGTGGTGTCACCTCTCGTCGCTTTGGTCTAATCCAAAAAAATGGTGATTGTAACAATATTCACTTTAGGTAAGAAAACTGCCAAAGTGGTGTATGTATTCCGGCCAAGATACGTACCCACAGCCTTTGAGGGTGGGAGGCATGCGCTAGCCATTAGGCTTTCACTGCTTATTAAATAATCTAATAATGTAGTTTTAACATGTATATAATAAAACTACATTTTTACGGAAACGTCGGAATAACAACAATCAAATAAATCACTACGCTTAAAACCGTTAAACGTAGTTTTATTATGTATACAAGTCGCAAAAACTTAACTAAATATTACGTATATTAAAATAATTTAATCCTTAATTACATATGCGGCAGTCACCTCTGATTAACACACTTCTATTATTTGAATTATTACCGGATTTATTACCCTATTAGGTAGTTGTAGAGGATGCTGGATCTCACGTGAGTGGTGACTTAGAGGTTCGCGAAATAAAGCGATTCTTGTACTTTAAAAAATAGCAATGCATTTGCGGCTATAACGAAGGTCGCGTTGCGAGCAGATGCTACCGGTCAACTGAACGGGGTGGGGGTTGTACTGCGTTATATAATCAAGGCGCGGTGCAAACGTTTATTACATGTAAATATCCCTATTAATATTATAAATGCGAAAGTAACTCTGTCTGTCTGTCTGTCTGACTGTCTGTCTGTCTGTCTATCTGTCTGTCTGTCTGTCTGTCTGTCTGTCTGTCTGTTCCGTTTTCACGTAAAAACTACTGGACCGATTTGGCTGAAACTCAGTATATATATATTTTCGATACCGAGCATGAACATAGGATACTTTTTATCCCGAAAAATGGGATAGTTTCCGGGATAAAATGATATTTGTCTGTTTGTTATGCTTTTACGGAAAAACTACTGGACCGATTTGGCTGAAATTCGGTACGTATGTAAATTAAATATTGAGGATGGACAAGGGATAATTTTCATTTTGGCCTTTTTGGTAATTTTGGCCTATTTGGTCATTTTGGCCTTTTTAGTCATTTTGGCCTTTTTGGTCATTTTGGCCTTTTTGGTCATTTTGGCCTATTTGGTCATTTTGGCCTATTTGGTCATTTAGGCCTTTTTGATCATTTTGACCTTTTTGATCATTTTGACTTTTTTGGTCATTTTGGCCTATTTGGTCATTTTGGTCTTTATGATCATTTTGATCTTTTTGGTCATTTTGGCATTTT
This sequence comes from Dendrolimus punctatus, assembly GCA_012273795.1. Taxonomy (NCBI): domain Eukaryota; kingdom Metazoa; phylum Arthropoda; class Insecta; order Lepidoptera; family Lasiocampidae; genus Dendrolimus; species Dendrolimus punctatus. The sequence continues at coordinate 9,931,120 of CM022549.1, forward strand.
TGGTCATTTTGGCCTATTTGGTCATTTTGGCCTATTTGGTCATTTTGGCCTATTTAGCCATTTTGGCCTATTTAGCCATTTTGGCCTATTTGATCATTTTGGCCTTTTTGGTCATTTTGGCCTATTTGGTCATTTTGGCCTATTTGGTCATTTTGGCCTATTTAGCCATTTTGGCCTATTTGATCATTTTGGCCTTTTTGGTCATTTTGGCCTTTTTGATCATTTTGGCCTATTTGGCCATTTTGGCCTATTTGGTAATTTTGGCCTATTTGGTCATTTTGGCCTATTTAGCCATTTTGGCCTATTTGGTAATTTTGGCCTTATTGATCATTTTGACCTTTTTGATCATTTTGACCTTTTTGGTCATTTTGGCATATTTGGTCATTTTGGCCTATTTGGTCATTTTGGTCTATTTGATCATTTTGGCCTTTTTGATCATTTTGGCTTATTGGGTAATTCTGGCCTTTTTGATCATTTTGACCTTTTTGGTCATTTTGGCATATTTGGTCATTTTGGCCTATTTGGTCATTTTGGCCTATTTGATCATTTTGGCCTTTTTGATCATTTTGACCTTTTTGGTCATTTTGGCCTATTTGATCATTTTGGCCTATTTGATCATTTTGGCCTTTTTGGTCATTTTGGCCTATTTGATCATTTTGGCCTTTTTGGTCATTTTGGCCTTTTTGGTCATTTTGGCCTATTTGGTCATTTTGGCCTATTTGGTCATTTTGGCCTTTCTGATCATTTTGGCCTTTTCGGTCATTTTGGCCTATTTGGTCATTTTGGCCTTTTTGGTCATTTTGGCCTATTTGGTCACTGTTGCCTTTTCGGTCATTTTGGCAATGTCGTTCAGTTTGGCCTCTTTGGTCATTTTGATTATTTTGGCCATTTTGGTCATTTTTGCCTACTCCGTCATTTTGGCTATGTCGGTCACTGCGGTCTTTTGGTCATTTAGACCATTTTGGCCTTTTTACAGATAGATGGGGGATGGTATAATTAGCGATATAAAATGAAGTGAATGTTCCATGGGCAAATACATAAAAATGTAATATAATATAACCTTTAGCACTTGCTCTATAAACAAGAGACACGCACTAGAGGTTAACCCGCGGCGCAGCCGCGGGGTAAACTCTAGTTTGTTTATATACTAGCTGACCTGGCGAACTTCGTACCGCCTATTTGCTATTCCTAATTCCTAAAAGCCTTTGTTCTCTGACACAAAAACAAAATCATTAAAATTGGTCTGGGTGATTAGCAGGATTCTAGAACCCGATCTCAGCGCCACCTACTACCGGTTCTATTTGTGAATCTAAACCATCCGGAAACCCACTCAAACACACAAAAACAAAATCAAGTGTAAGACAAATAACAGTAATAATAATAAGGAGTGGCGAGTCACCGTCTGCCTATTTTTCCATGTTCCCCGAACATTGCGACGGGCAGACGCCATAGTCCCCATATTCCCAGACCCCTAGTACCAGCAGTTCACCCCAATAGCCCGGTACTTTTTGTCCTCACTTCCCACAATAGTCCTACACTGGCCGGGGCGTGCCCTTGGGTGCATTAGTATATTGTGTAGAAAGGGATAATCGCTGATAAGTGTCATGCCACATTTACATTAAATTTGTCAAGGGGCCTCTATTATCCCCGCAAATTGCTATTGCGCCTGGCCGCTAATTTGGTGACGTAACCGTAGCCGAACACTCAGTACTGTTAGCATCACTGGCCGGCGAGTACGCCTACATATCGAGTTGCGGATGACGTCAGGTGAATGTTAATTTGACAAGGTTCCATCGCATTAGCAATTTGCGGGGATAATACTTGTTGGCCTTTTCTTGGCCCCGCGTAAGCCCTCCAAATGTCCGGGCCATTTTTATAGCCCGTGCTCGTCAAAGACATACATATAATAATAATAATCGTCAGACAGCTCCGCATATTGTATAGGTATCCCCAAATTAAGGAAGTTACGCTTGTGGTACGGGTAATATACAATTAACTAATCTGAGGCCGATCCCAGACACCCAGATCATAATAAATAACGGAGAAAAATCCTTTTCCGAAATTTACCATACCAGCAATCACACCCGAAGCCTTGCAGTGAGATAAGCCGGCATAAGCTTAGCCCGCTCAAAAACAGACGCCTTTAACTGTGGTTTTATACAAAGATATACGAACGGAAATAAAGCACACATAAAGGTTATTTTTTTATTGCAAGAGTTCTGCAGACAAGCAGAGGACCCACTTGATGGAAAGTGGTTACCATCGCCTATGGACATTTACAACACTAAAAGTGCTACAAATGCGCTGCTGCTCTCTTAAGGGAGACTGGAACCTGGTCATTAATTCCGGAATACAACTGAAGGTTGTTATGGCGGCATACTCTAGACCAGGGGTCGCCATCCAGTCGAGTAAATAATAATAATAAAAAGACCCTACCACCTGGCTGTGGGTTGTTTTGTCGCCTCTTACGACAGGGTTTTGTATTCTTTCTCCGTTCCTGCACGGATGACAAGCATGACGTACATTGGATAAGCTACATAGTGACGGACTTTGCGCTTGTTATTGAATCGTGCAGTTTGTACTGGTTGTATCCAGTTATTATTGTATACCTGTGTTATATGTGTTTGTATACTTCTAATAAATTGTATAATAATTCCAACGGCATTTTAATTCGACTGTAGCTCGTAACAATATGTTTTCTTCCATCAGATATCACAATGTACGGCCTCCTTCTGGAAAATATGGCAGAATACATCCGACAGACGTACGGCGAGGAAAGGTGGGAGGACATTCGACGGCAGGCCGGCGTCGAACAGCCCTCCTTCTCGGTCCATCAGGTTTACCCAGAGAACTTAATCACGCGATTAGCGAAGAAAGCTCAGGAGGTAAGACATACCGATATACTTTTTATTCTATAACACTTCCGTCTATCAAGAAAGAGAGAAACAATATTATTTGTTTAGGACAAGATACAAAAAGTGATGCAAGATAACAAACATAACAATGATATCCTAAGAAGGCTTGTGCACAGCATAATACTGGTTTCACACTCACGCTGAACTTCCTAGTAAGGATCTCTGAGTAATGAAGCCAGAGTCGTAGTACAGCAGCTTAAGCAGCGTGACAAGCCTAACGGTGGTGCGGGTTTTCATATTACTAAAGATAAAAGCAAGCAAGTTTCGTTTCACTTGACGAATAAATTCAACACTAAAGGTTCCCTAATGTGTTACTGGCCTTAAAAGTCGACTGGAACCTGGCCACTGATGCCAAAACACAACTTATTCGGTCATCCCTACCTCCTTGAGGCACTTCACTCATGTACGCTCTGATTCTCTAGAACGTTTCTCTTGTGCACAGTGAGCATGTGAAATACATTTTCCGTAGTTACCATTCTGTCACAGTATCCTAAAACTCACCAGTTCTCCTTCCATTATGTCTGTCGCCTCACGAGCAATAGAGGGCTTAAAATAACGAGTGTAACAAGTCGTCTGCTGGGTTTAATGGCCATTAAAATAAGTACATCATGGGGTTTAGTTATTAAAATTACGGCTCCTGTTAAAGGACGAGAGGGTATTATAATTGCTTGTTGTAACAATTACTAGAAGGGAGTTATACTGTTATACAGTAAACAAATTGAGGTTAGAGAACGATTTTACTCGAGTTTCGAAGTAAATAATTAGTTTGGAATGATTTAACAAGTAAACTTATGCCGTTATACAAATTAAAATGAAACCAATACATAGAAATCAAAAATACCTAACAAATATACTCTTGCGTCCTGGGTCGAACCCTAATGTGTGCCTCTGGTTAAAAGAACATTAATACAGGTTACATTGTATAAAAATTTTGACGTGATAACTCTTTATGGGAGGGTAAACCGCTTCGTTACGTAACGCGTTACGGCGCCGGCTGTCTGGACTCCCTTTCACCCATACGGCAGTGGTAGGTAGACTCCTCCTCTCTCACTTTAACCCACGCGCTATATACATACAATTTAAGTATTCCTAAGTATTAGTATAACCTAAGCTTTTCTCAAGTTAAACAATTTCAATATTAATTAGTTCAACTTAGATTAGTTTAAATTATCATTTCTGTCGGGCGTCCCGAGACGCACAGGTTTTTTATATTAGTGTGGTTTGCCTAAGGAAAATTCACTTCATTTTATATCCCAAATTATTCCATCTCTGAAAACTACCTATGTCCATTTTCAGTATTAAAACTACATATGTTACAAAATTACAACAAAACCAACTCCAGTAGTTTTACCAAAGCTTAAAAGATAGACAGACCGAGTTCATATCGCATTTTTATAGATATTTTTTTTATATCCATACACTTGAGAAATGATTGGTCTCCCATACAAACTTTCATCCCCTATTTCAACCCGTCCTATTTTACGATAAAAAGTAGTAGCGATTTTTTTTATAATTCAGGGGGAATGTCTGGACACCGTCCTCGGGCTCTTCGGGCGTCACGGCATTTTAAACAGAGTTACTGCACCGTGACGTCCCTACGCTTGGGAATACTGGGCCACCCAGGAGTCAGAGTGACCCACTTCGTCAATCAGGGGGAGGGGAAGTCAGCTGCTACCCCCGTAGCAGCGGCCCCCTGTGACGGTAGTCATGGGAGGAGGAAAAAAGTAGTAGCCTGTGTCAAGGCTCGTATGATAGACGTAAAGTACAAAAATGACCAACACGCGTCCCAAACTGAAATGACACAGTTTAGAATCCTAGCTGGAGAAGCTTGCGACTTTGATAGTTGTGTAATCTAAACGCTTGATCCAGCTGCAACTGACTTGGGGAGTGGACTGACTTCAAAATACTAAAGTCAGTCTTACTTGGTAACGCTGTACTGACTTCAAATCAATTTATTCGATACCAGTATGAAGTCAACACTGACTTCCTTCGAATTTGAAGTCAGTAGTAACTGGACCAATGTGTATAAGCTTTAATGCACAATTAATACATGCTGACGTATTAAGAAAACTTCGTACGATATTTGACGTTAGCTGGGTACAAAAATCGTTCCAAACTATACTTAAAAAGAAATTAGTAAATATTACATGTAACGACATGTAACGTTTGATTATAAACTAATATTAAATAAAAAAAACTAAAAAAACACGCTTTCATAAAAAATCCAACTACAAAACAGAAAATAAAATTTAATAAATTTGGTTTCTGATGAATGGGGTCTTAAAAAGAAGCGTGGGGTGTATTCAAAGCGCTTTTTAAAATATTAAAGAAGAAGAAAAAGCGCTTTGAATACACCCCACGCTTTTTTTAAGACCCCATTCATCAGAAACCAAATTTATTAAATTTTATTTTTGTTTTGTAGTTGGATTTTTTATGAAAGCGTGTTTTTTTAGTTTTTTTTTAAACTATTATTTATTTTTCATTTTTTAGTTGTTTTTTTTAATGTTTTTAAATACAAGCTTTTGAGATCCTGCATATCATGTAGCAGCAGAGTGCTAGCCAAGAAAAGTAAAATGAGCCCAAACACGACGTGTCTATCTTGTTTAGTACAGGAGTTCCTATGGCCACCTTCCGACTCCATAATCAGATCAGCTCCATGGTACCATATTATTGCACTGTCACGCGATATAAACATACGAGCCCAAGCACGACGGGTCTATCTTGTTTAGTACAGGAGTTCCTATGGCCACCTTCCGACTCCATCATCAGATCAGCTCCATGGTACTATATTATTGCATTGTCATCGACCTTTGACAGGTGTGCAAAGTTTGAATTAAATCTGATCGTTCAAAGTAGGACAAAATCGAGCTCAAAGGGGTCGGTTACAAACATACATACATACAGGTGAAGCTAATAAAAGCGTGTTAAAATAGGAAAGTTTTGTATGTTTGTAACGAATAAACTCAAATACTACCGATCGACTGATTTCAAAAATTATTTCACCATTAGAATGCTACATTATCACAGTTTGATCTAGGATATATTTATTACTAGACAAAATGAGGGATCCCTACTAAAACTTTAATAATGTAACCGGCGGTGTAAAAAAATATTGTTTGTGGGTCTGGAGATGGTTTAGATTCACAATTAGAAGGGTAGATGACGCTGGAATCGGATTCTAGATTTTTATTTTTTCAGGGCAGGAAAACGTGTCGGAACCGCTACTTATAAATAATATTTTTTATTACCAATTTGCGGTCCCTTGGGAACGTCCCCGGAGCGTTGGCCTCATTTCCTTGCTACTAACAAACCTTTTTTTGCCCTAAATACAGGCCAGCCCTTTGGTCACTTGAGAATTGCATCGTAGATATTGATAATTGCAGGGTAGGGGTGAAGACGACCATAGGCGCTAAACTGAAAGAAAAAAATTACACGGGCCAACAAAAAAAATTGCCCTGTATATCTCTCGAAGTTTCTATAATTTCAAATATACAGTTAGCGAATATATTCTAAGACAGTTTGTGAATATATTCATAGAAGTACTGAATTGGGTCTGGTTTTCGAGATTTTAGAGTAAATGTGAGCATAAAATTACATTTCTACACGGTTACCTGGTTTGAATTTCCTGATAATGTTGGTATTAGTTTTTTGAAAACATGGAGCTTCATCTGGGAAAATGTTAACGATTTAGACCGTTTCACATAGATATGGCGATGGGTCTGAAACCCATCACATTAAGAATGTCATATTTCAAATAACACCTAAAACGTTATTTGAAATGTGGTATTGTTAATGGCGTTACTGACAGATAACGTATGCATACCTTACAACAGTAATGGCTCTCAAAGAGACCGCCGAACGAGATAGGGAGAGAAGTACTGCTGCGCGTGCCAATGCATCTTTACGAGGTCGCGGCCTTAGCCGGCACCCGGAGACGCAGGTACGCTCATGAGTTCCCCCTGAAATAATACCGCTGCGAGGGGCCTTTAGCTTGCTAGGGAGCAAAAGATCATCGACCCCCGTATGACGAAGTGGATGTGTTCTGATTCCCGGAGCATATTCAGGCACTTTTTGCGCTGGATCGGACTGGGCGTAACTCTGTTCTACGTCTCAGCCTTTCCTACACAAAAGCGGGGCACATGGGAGGTGGTTTTAGTGGGTATTAGGCGCTGCCCGTGCAGCGTATCCTTGAGTCTCCACACAAGCTGAGTCGATCGCGAGTGGGTTACATAGCATGCAGTAACCTCGCTCCCGACCGATGAAGTCTGATCCCTTGCCAGGACCCAGTATTGTGCGTAAACAACATTTCCCCCGCCTGAAAAAAAATGTATACCTTACACCTACAGTAAGTACAGCCTATATCTTTAACACTAACGAAAATGAAGCCCCAGCATAAACAGAACAGTAAACTCAACAGAAACTTCTGTCTTTTCTTTCTAAAAAGCATTGCAAGCATGAATAATTATAACTTGAGTCGTTGACATATTATATAGACTGGTAAACAAGTGCCTTCTGGACCAACTTTTTTCAGCAGTCTCCAAAAATTATAAATGAGGTGTCATTCGATTCGGAATGGCATCTCGTTGATTTTTGAAAAAAATGAAGTTCCGCTTGCAAAAATTGTAAAAGTTATTAACAATTAACTAAAAAAAAAGGAAGGTTTAGTTTTTTGCAAATATCTCAAAAAGTAATAAAGATTTTTTTAAATTTGATTCGAAAAGAGCAGGAGATTTCAAAAAAAAGTCTTGACTCCCGAAACTGTAAGATCAATATTTATAATTTCCCAGAGGGATGAAAATACGGCCGAAAACGGGTACTCTGGCTTACGCAAGCCACACCCACATCGGCCCTCTAATGAATAAATATTATTTAAACATACTAAATATGAAAATAAAAAATTGAAAAAATTCAGGCACTAACTGAATAGATGAGTGAACAATAATCTGCTTGAAAATTTTTTTTATAACAATTTTTCAATAGTTGATTAATAAAAAAAATTTGCTTGAACATGAACATTGCAAGTGTGATAATTGTTAAACTATAAATTTAAGATTTTTTCCTTTCTTGGAGCAATTCTTGAAAGGCTTTAGAATAGAACCTTACAGTTTCGGGAGTCAAGACTTTTTTTAGGAAATTTCCTGCCCTTTTCGAATCTTTTTTCAAATTTGAAAAATCTTTATTACTTTTTGAGATATTTGCAAAAAACTAAACCCCCCTTTTTTTTAGTTAATTGTTAATAACTTTTACAATTTTTGCAAGCGGAACTTCATTTTTTCAAAAATCATCTAGATGCCATTCCGAATCGAATGACACCTCATTTATAATTTTCGGAGACTGCTGAAAAAAGTTGGTCCAAAAGGCACTTGTTTACCAGTCTATATAAGACTTAACAAAGTCTGTATAAAGTACACAGAATTATGATGTGGAAGTCTGTAAATTTCCTTTGGGAATCTCAGAATATTGTCAACACAATAACTAAAGTAAACTAAGTGATGAATGAAAAATGTTCTTAGATTTTTACGATATTAATTCTTGCTTATATCAACACTTATTTAATTAAAAACGAAAGGCCAATTGAGAATACAGCGATTTAGTGCAAATTGCCCAGTACAAGTTGAACCCTGAAAATATCCTAAATCTTACATTAATTTAATGGTACATTCACGTTGGAGTCATTACGTTAATTACAGCTCTTATAGTAGAATTATTTTCTCCGTGCAGTTTGGGTCATAAATAATCGGAGTATTTCGTTTTCTCTTCCACTCACGGGCCTTATGGGCAGGCATAGTGATACGCATTAATGTTGTCGATAATGAAATGAAAAAAAATAGATAAAACAACGTATTTATTAAAATAAGAATAATAATGATTTAAAATAAATTATTAATTAGGTATCTATGTATTAAAAAACTATAAGAACAAAAGTTTAGAATGTGACAAGTTATATTAAAAGAATTATAAATACTTATATCTTAGTTTAAAATTCACAGCAAAAAAAAGATAATAATGATTTTTATAAGAATGATAATCTTTCTTTGATAAGAATGAGTTTTTATCGATAATGGCGTTGCGCCCGCGCAACATGCTCACCGCCCTAGCCGGACTGAGGCCGAGTTTGATTTATGACCCAAACTGCACGGTGAAAATAATTCTACTATAGTTCCAACTCGACCGGTATGACACCATGTGTCGCCGACTTCGTGGGTGCTCAGGGACTCTAACTTCCATGAGGAGCATCCATGACCGTCAAGACCATTATAATAACTAAAATAAAAGTCGTCAGCGTGTGGCTAATGTCACTATCACCCTCCGCATCATCTATCATCGTATCGGGAAAAATCTCGCTGGATATCCGGGATAAAAAGTATCACACGTTTTATTACATAAAATTTACTATCGATTAGTAAAAAAAACGTAATTTAAGTCATTTTTTTGTCAATCATCTTAAATTCTCAGGATAAAAAGTGGCGCAGATTTTAAGTCTAGAAATTGCTATCGAGCAGCGAAAAGCGTACCAATTCGGCCCAGTAGTTTTAACGTGAATCCTGAACAAACAGATAACAGACAAGACATCTGAAAAAAAATCCATCGTGTTCTCCATTGTTTATACACTTCAATACATACTTCAAGACTTCAATGTTCAACAACCAAGGCATGCTTAGAATTTTATAATATTATATGGGATCTGGTAAAATGGAAAATGAAAATAGAGATAATGCGTATAAAAAAAAAAAAAAAAAAAAAAAAAAAAAAAAAAAAAAAAAAAAAAAAAAAAAAAAAAAAAAAAAAAAAAAAAATGAACGAAATATATAAAAAATGGAAAAAATGAGAAAAGAGTGACCTGTGGCGCCATCTAGTGAATGAAACTAAAGTGTGATGTATTCTTTGTTAAACACTTCAATACCTTTTATTATAACGATGATAAATTTATGATAGTGAAATGCATAATTGCAAAATGTCAAGATTACACAATAAAAAAGTATAAAATAATATTTCAAAACACAGACCGTCGGCCCATTAGCTCAGTTGGTTAGAGCGTCGTGCTAATAACGCGAAGGTCGCGGGTTCGATCCCCTCATGGGCCACACCTTTTTGGCCCCATCCCTTATTTTTAATTTTAATAACGAAATGCTCAACATATTACCCATAAATTATTTTATATTATACCTATCTAATAATGTGCTCATATTAAAAAATAATTATTCCCAGATGGTAAATTACTACGCATAGGTAACATCTCAGTGTATATAATATTATATAAACATGTATAACGATAACCGCTTTCCATCAGGTGGGCTATCGGCCTGTTTTTTGTTCTTTTCCAATAAAAAAGATAATTAACAATTATATTTCATAGAAACAGTTGGCAAGCTTTTTTTATAAAATATCAAGAACGTTCCACAGTTACTCTAAAAGCAAAAAAGATTGTTATTTGGAGGTGCTGGGATTTGAACCCAGGACTTTCAGCATGCGAAGCAGACACTCTACCACTGAGTTACACCCCCGACGGTGTCTAAGTCGAAATTACTCTTTATTAAGTTCATGCCACTGTTTAGAAGTAATTGTTTTATTATAAACATTAAAATCTTTCATAACGTTATGCCGATATTAGACAGTTCACGTCCGTCTTTTAATTTTAAACGAATTAACCAGTGATCCATATAAACCCAAACTTGAACCATTCAATATCATTCAATACCGTCGTGTTAATTTAATTCTTTGCCTTTCAACCAAACTGGTTCAATTTTATTGAACCGTTTGACATCTTTTGTTAACATTTCTGTATCGATTGTCGCATTATGCATATATATAATAATTTATACTATTATAGTTATCTAATTAGTTACCAGATGGTCGGATTTTATCTATTATCCCGATATAATAATTTGTGGTGTCTAGACTCACAAAAAACAGCTTCTGATCACGTTTTATGCACAATAATAATTTCTAATGGGTAGTTTTTATGAAGGCTGTTAATTATAAAACCAAAATATTAATTAAGTTATGTTACCTAAAAGAGGTCGATCTAAACTCTTAATAATAAAAAAATAAATTTTTATTTTTATGTATCTATATAGCGTGCAGCTTGGTACATAGGGAACGTGTCGCAAACTCGAAGTGCGTAGCTTGGAGTCCTAGCCGAAACGTATGCACCACTGAGGCAGTTTTTTTTATAATATTATGTATATATATTTGTGGTTTTCTTCAAATGTATTTTGAAAGGTTTATTAAAGTAATTTGTATGTTTGTTACGGAAAAGGCGTTTTATTCCCATTCATCGAAAAAATCTTTGGTTGTATAATACTTAAGCCTTCCCGTAGAAGCACTTGCTTACAAATTTTTTCTTTTTTACTGAAAGCTCTTGTTTCTTGATAAACCTAGTTTCATATTGACCTTATTTCTCCACAGGTCTTAGGTATATCAGAGAGGGAGTTCATGGATCAAATGGGAGTTTACTTCGTAGGCTTCGTCTCACAATACGGCTACGATAGAGTCCTGTCAGTTTTGGGACGTCACATGAGGGACTTCTTAAACGGGCTGGATAACCTCCACGAGTATCTCAAGTTCAGTTATCCAAGGATGAGAGCACCGAGTTTCATATGCGAGAATGAGACGCGGCAGGGATTAACGTTGCACTACCGTTCTAAGCGGCGTGGCTTTGTGTACTATGCTATGGGACAAATTAGAGAGGTGAGTTATTTGCAATTTTTTTCTTTCGCCGTATGTTTTTTCTCAAATATTTCATATATATGTTGTATATATAATATCCTATCATAATTTTGAGGAAAAAATAATGTCACAAAATAAGTAGTTACAAGGTTTTGTATTGACATCGACAATATTTACCTTATCTTTCATAATCCGTAGTAACTTAATGGCTCGTTCTTATGTTACATTTCAACCGACAATAAGAAATGATCGGTTCGAAAGATATAAGACCAGCCATTTGTAAATATATTTGTCCAGTAAAAAACGTGACAATAAAAAGTGCTAAGTCGGAAATTAAGGGTTTCTGTCATGTCCTAAGTCAATGAGGCATGACCCAAATGTGCTGATTAGAATAATCAATATAGTATGACTATGATTTAAGTTTAAAAACATGTTATAAGTCATAATTCATAAGGCGTTTATTGAAACAAGAACGTCCTGGTGGCGCCAACTGTGTTTGGAGAATGATAAGCTTCGTTATATAATTTTTTACCTAGCGATTATACCATTTATTCTAGCCAATACCTAAATATTATAATTACCAAAATTGAGTATCATGAATATGAAATATAATATTAAATCTAATTGTTGCACTTAGAATGCAGTTTATTTTGGATTTTGTTTTTTTAAAACAGTGACATCTATTAGCAGAAATAGTCGAATGTCAATGTAACGACATCTGTCAACGAAATTGTATTATCAAAGTTACAATATCTGTACCACAAGATAGCGGTATAGTAGTATTTAAAATTGAAAGAGAACTCCATAGTGTTTCTTCTTCCAGGTAGCCCGTCATTTCTACCACAAAGAAATGAGAATAGAGTTGCTACGGGAGGAATTACTATTTGACACAGTTCATGTCACTTTTCAATTAACCTTTGACAACCGCGCATTCACTCTGGCTTCTTTAGCGATGACGAGGAAGAAAAGCACCTTCCTATTAGCGCGTCTGTTTTGTTTGAAATTTTTCCATTTTGCATCGTATTTGGGTAAGTACCTAAAAATAATAATATTGTTTAAAGCCTAGCTTCAATATCTATTACATGTCTTACTATCAGCGGCCGCTATAAATACCTAGTGTTTCAAGTCAATCGTCTGCTCGCATGACTTGTGTAGCCCTTTTTTAACGAAAGGAAATCCGATTGAAGGCTTAACACCGGGAGAGCGCTATAGAGGAGTGTAGGATATGCTCAACTGGGGTGGTAACAGCACCTCCAAGGAGATGCTATGACCATCCGAATCAGAGATACCCACTGAAACTCCTCGGTTTCTACCATCATCGTATTGTTAAGGCAAGGTGCACGGCTTAGAATCTCCACAGGTCCTGGCTCTCGCTGGCCCGTCGATCTCGTCCACTTACAGGGGAACGTAGCCCCAGCGTCTTCTGGCGTAAACGTATAGGCTGTTTGAGCCAGGAATGTGCAAACAAGCTTCGGACAACTGAAAACTTCTAACCTTAGACTGTTAATAAGTTTAAAAAAAGAATATAATGATATCATTAGACGTCACTTTTTACTTTTTTTCACAGATCGGACATGGTTGTAAGAAGCATTGGTAATTCCTTAATGGTTATTTTGCCAGATTTAGTTGGGAAAAAAATACGAATTGGTTTGATTTGGTTCGACCGTTGATTGCATTTAAATTTCAAACTGTAAGTCATTTTCCAAATTATTCATTGTATTTTTTAATATAGCTTTGCACGATTTGTTCGTCTAGCGATGTAAAGTAGTCATAAATATTTTAAATAATCTTCAAGTAAATTTTCTGCAATCTCATGAAAGGAGATAATTAAGATTCAGTAGACTTTCTAACTTTGCTGTCTCTATAGACCTCTACAAATTCACAATTGAATTCCATTTTTTTTACAATAAAATTATAACTTTATTATTTGTAACACCTCGTCTTAATTACACCATTAAAATGTTATCTACATGATGCAACACATTACATGTTGAATTGTTTGTTTAGACTTAATAACATGTAAGTTACAAAAAAATTTGGGCCCAAATTTGCCGCCCATAAAATTTGCCACCCTAATCGGTTTACTGGTAAATCTAACACTGTCTGATTTATTCCAGATTTTAAACCGCACAAACAACATCTTCGAACTGGTAACCGTTGAAGCCGTAATGCACGAAAAGGCCCTGACAAACGTAACGAATTACTCAAATTGTCTGATGAAACAGATGGCGCCACCGAGAAAAACTTAAGGCTCAAAGGTAATCAAAAATAGTTTTATTCTATGCTATTGTTTTTGTCATAATATTACTGGAACAATAGAAATAAATCTAAAGTGCAAGCGTGGAATGTGACAAGAATAATAAACTAGAATGGCAGATTACAAAATGCTATGAATAACGATCGTCTGTAAAATAACTTTGCTACTCCGAAATCTATCTCCAAAATTTGTGACTGTGTGATTGTCATTTTTAGTACTGTCTTCCATTCTTGTACTTCTAAGCTGTGAATGGATTAAGTGTCTAAAGGGTCCCCCACATTCTCTCCAGATTCTCGCGAGAACACGGCAAACACGGTGTGGCTTGTAAAATAGCAAGTCACACTTCTGCTCACCAGCACAAAGATAGTTTGCCATTTGTATTGTTAAAATTATTATAAACAGAAAATGGTATAGATATTAATAAAATTTTCAGGCATGGTCCCTAAGAAACGATTCGCGTATGACGGTCGGCCTTTGCCTGACCTAATTAATTTACATCTCAAAGGTAGCATATTGAAATCAATTACCACACTGAGGCTCGTATTCGGAGAATTTGTACCATACACTACTTTTAGCAAATGTTTATATTGAATGGTCCTGTGGACGTGTGGAATTTCCACTATTTTTGTGATTTTGCTATGCCAAAAAAATCATTATACATACATACGTTTTCCTGTCTTGATTTTTTCAGAATTTCCTACCCTATAAATATGTACTTCAAAAGGTGCGGCAAAATTTGTATAACTATGGAAGCGAAAATTTTGTCAGTGACTTAGTCAACAAAATTACAATCAAAAAGTTTAGATTTTTAAAATTTCAACTAACGATACTACAAGCCTACTACACTAAAAAGTTCAACACGTGTATGACAAGCACCTCTATTTTTAGTTTTTTCCTTTTGCTAAATGTTATCCATATAAATTCAAAAGTTTTCTAGAAAGATAATTATGAGATACACAAGCAGACAAATGGAAGTACAGACACACACGATAGGTTCCATTTTCTGCTGAAAGAGACACGGAACACTAGTAATAAGTATAAATGAGTGGCTAGTGACCGGTTCCTATCTCCTACTAACCATTCATTTGCATAACTATGTAATGGTTAAAATTTGACAAAACCTACAAACTATACACAAGTAATGTTATATTTATATTATCTATTGTTTAGGCAATTGAATGTATAATAAAATGCAGGTAGTGACCATCGGTCACGTTTCGTCTACGTCTCGATAAGTTAAATTCCCAGGGGAATATGTCGTATAATATCAGTGTATGATAGAAGAGAATGTCTATAGAAATGAGAATACATTAGCAAGACTTTAAATAACTTTGGCAACAAGCAACAAAAGAAATTAATGTACTATGTAAACTTTGCTAAATGTACTGAGCAAAAATTCATGTTTCGTTGTTATATGAGACTAATGGCGTCATTTTATATGTATAGAAACTTATGTATCGCAACACGTTACTACTTCAAATTCTTGCAAATACATATTCACAACCATATTATGAAATGTCTAGTTCTGTAGGCTTATTCACAAATATCACAAGGGGCGCCAAATGGTTATATATAATATTATATGGTTTTCGAATGGAGGCGTTAAAAAGGTATTGTACACCGGGCGCGAGTCAAGCTCGCTACGCCACTACCCTACAGGTCTAATTATATTCAGTAATTAATAAGTCATAAATACAAAAGCAAATTAAACTTTTATCAAAGCTCGAAACTAAAAAGCACAGGATCTATTATTTATGACACTCCTGTACTAGGTGCTAGTTTTTGTATTTGAAATAACGAGACATGAATATTAAGTCTAACTCCTCTCTGAATACAAGCCAAATTGGCTATAATAAGGACGGTATAGCCCGAAGCACTTAAAATAACATCACATAGCATTATTTTTGAGACTGTAAATAATTAAGGTAATTTATAATTTAAAATTTTAAGTTGCGATATTGTTTCTAAATCTACCTACGTAATTTTTACACGCATATATGTAGCACAGCACTTTTTGACGTAGGTTAGTATCGCTTAAGTTTATGAACATTTTTAGTTTTACCCTAGAGGAAGTAATGAGTATGTAAGACTAAGAAAGAATACTAAGTTCCAATAAAACACTTAACTAATAATTAATAATAATTTACTCGAAACATCGTATTTCGAGTAAATTATTTAATAAAGCTTTCAAAAAATTTAATCCAAAATATGTCACATACCAAAAACTATTCAATTAATTTAGTTAAAAACATTTAAGCATGACCTTGATTTTTTCATAGAGGGAGGGAAACATTTTTAAGACATTGAAATTGGATTATCGAGATATTCCAATGAATGAAATATAATATTTTTGTTATGAAACCATAAGAAAAAAATTTAGTATATATTCATTAATATTTATTACTACTTTTTGTTTTGGCTAGTAAAGATCTGTTTATTTAAAGTAATCATAAGAATCTGAGCGAAAAAAATCTCGGACACTTCTAATACTAATAAAGTCGTTTCATACTTTTTTCTAAAATATAATACAATTGGCTAAAATATAGTACGATACTATACATTGTATATACGGGTGCGATACATAAATACCGTTATAAAAAAACGGGTGAGTCGTATAGATGGACGGAATTGTCGTTTTATAATAGCAAATTAATTTCTGTTATAAATACAGAATAACGTGTTATATATACAAATTATAAGCATATATCGCTTCTTTGCTTGAATAACGTGACATATCCCAGTACTCACTTATTTCACTCACTCACTATATTTTGCTAAATTTATCATATTATCACAACTTTCTCATATATTTCAAGAAGCTTAGTAAATTGACACTAAATTTAATTGTAAAAAATATACAAAAAAAGTGTAAAATATGTTTGGGTAAAATCTTTTTTTGAAATTTTAAAAGTGGCGTACTGTAAATTTAGGTTTTTCAAGATACCACGTTATTGAAGCAAAGAAGCGATATATAAAAAAAATATCTGTTATACGATTAATATGCCTTTGGAATGATTAATATAACTTTAAAGGTCGTCGGGAGTGTAAAAGTTTGGGACTTGTTCCGCTTCTTACATAGCGAAAATTTGATGAGATGCCTATTTCTTTGCGAAGTCTCACTTAGTTTTAGACTTACTTAAATTTTTTATGTCCCTTTTCATTTGCTTGGGGGCAAGCGGATAGACGGTTCATCTGAGGGTAAATTATTATCGTCGTCTATAGACTTTTGATACAATTTATTACAACAATTACATCGCCTACATAATATGTATAGCTTTATATATAATGTCAGATACTATTAGAGTTGCTAGATTTCCGGTTTTTGTTGGGAGAGTCCGATTTCCTATGTTTCTCCGATCAAGAAAATCTGAGTAAACCCGACAAAAGATTGTCTGGTTTTAAAGCAGATCTTTCATTTTCATTTCACTAAATAATATTATAATAATTTAGCATCCGATTCAAAATTATCTAAAAAGTTAATTTTCAGTAAATTTATGTTAATAAAATAATAAAAACTGTGTGTGTGCATTTCACACTCAGTAGAAATGATACAAAGAATGACAAGGGGTGGGAGAGTTTTTGAATTTCTTGACCTCACATTTCATATATTATATCGTTATAATATATTTAAGCTTTAAACACGAAATTTAAAGTATTACCAAAAAGCTTAAAAATATTTTCAACTCTATCTGTATGAACACAGTGTTTAAATGATTAAATAAAATGTATTCTATCTTCTTCTCTCGCAGGATTAGTTCTATAGATTTATATTTTTAACTCTTCTAATGTTGTTGTTTTACTTCTTCGAGTTTCAAATCACAATGATTCTAAAGAAGTTTCACTTTAAAACACTTGTCCGGTTTTTTGAACACATCTGGCAACCCTAGATACTACATATAGGACGCCTACCTTTAGCATGTCACAACTCCGAAATGCTCCGTTTGCTGTTCCCCAGAAGACCACGGTCGTTATGGTCGTCGCGAAAACGTCACTCACTAATGACGTCATCATTTTCCATCACACAGCGCTCACAACGTCCCAAGAGGTGGGTTGAAGTGGGCGTTGACCACAGAGCATTGATTATCTATATTTCTTGACATTGAAAAAGACGCGATTTTCAAGTTCAGCAGACAGGCAGACGGCCTACTTGATGGAAAGCCGTTACCATCGCCTATGGACATTTGCAACACCCAAAGGTAATACAAATGCGCTGCTGCTCTCTTAAGGGCCACTGGAACCTGGTCACTAATGCTGGAACACAACTCAAGATTGTTATGGCGACATACTTAACACCAGGTGTGGTAGTCATTCCAGTCGGGCAAATGCCCTACACAAATGTTATGCCACCTGGCATAACATTTGTGTATTTCGTCATTATGACGATGAAAAGTATGGCGAACGACAGAGATAACGTAGCCAGCCTTCCGGGAATGTTACCTATGACTTCGATGACCTAGACTCAGTCTTCTACTTAAAGTCTGAAGGGATTCCAGGTAGAAATATACGAGTATACGAATTACTTAATTGAGTATATTATTAATTGAGTATACTTGATACGAATACGAGTAAAGTTTTCTTCATTGCACTAGTTTATGATTTTAGAATATTGCCAGATTAGCTAATAATAAACATACTGTAAGTCAGTTTGTGTGGAAGAGTTCGTTAAGATTGATAACGCCGTCTATTTGCCAAGAAAGTGTTATAAGTATGTTTTTCTAATTCTTTATTTTCTTAAGCACTTAAAAGCAAGATATAGGTCCCGCCACGTAAAAAGAACGCTGAGCGGTAGTGCAGGGGATGTGTCTGCGTAGGTGTACAGTCGTATCCTAAAGTATCACCCCGTCTCGCCCGCTTCATACCACCAATTTGATCCATAAAACGCTCACTGCGCAGGCTCAGAGCCAGCGTTCTTTTTACGTGGCGCGAACTATAATAGCTTAATATTAGTTCAATTAAACAAAGATATACTTAGGTACCTGTAACATTTTTAGTCAAGTGATGTTCAGTCAAGCAATATCTTCCAGGCAACCTAACTTAAAATTATTAGCTAATCAGAAGCAGTGAGTGGTGCAGAAAATGAGACAGGATTAAAGGTTTAAAATCTATTTACAATAATAAATATTTATAATGAAAAAAGATTAAACCATTATAAACTAACACAACAAACTTAACTTAGTTGTACTGTATTCTAAATATAACCCCTCAAGAATGTAAACAGAATACTGACCTTAAGTCAGCATCTTCTATGAGTAAGATGCCCAGAAGTCGTCCGAGGTAGGCACCAGTCTTCTGATCATCTGAAAAATTGATAATTCGTAAATTGTTTGTTTATTGACTATATAGACTTTAAAATATATTTTCAGGTCAAATGATTTACATGGATAACTGGAGGATGATGATGTACTTAGGGACCCCAGTGATGCCGGACTTAGCCGCGCTTGTGTCCACAGGGCTTTACATCAATGATTTATCTATGCACGATTTTAGCCGGTAATCAATACACTAATAATAAATAAAACCGTTTAAAAAATAAAGTGTGTAATTTCAAAATAAACTATTTCTAAATCTAAGGACGCAGGTTCGAATCTTTGTCAATAAAACTGATCGTTTTGACCAAGTGAGCACATTGTAACAGTGACCACTTGATAGTATAGTTATATGGCGTGTTAAACCCGCTTTGTATACTGTTTGTTCCACTAAACATCGGGAGACCCCAGACCAGCATTAGCGCCTGCTTCTAGCTTTTTTCCGCCGTAGCAAACTCAAAAAATGCCGCACCCACCGAAGCTTTATAAAACTAAAAGAAGTTTATCTAGATTTCTTCTCCCAGAACCTACCTATTCGTATATTTTGTAGATTCAAGTGAACGAATCGAAATATATTTTTGAGTACTGCATTCATTTCTTTGGGATTTAGTAGTTCAAGCGTTTTTGCAAACATATTTGCAGGTATTTTGCCGACCTTAAATTTTGCCGCTGTAGGCATTTGCCTGCCGTCTCGAGCCGCCCCTGCCAACATTGAGTTTTTCTATGGGCTGTGATTATAATAGAATTTTGATCATTTAGTGAATCTGAAAGTTGGTCTCGAATAAGCTCTCCATTCACCTCCTTACACATATATGCAAAAAAAAATCATGTAAATTTATAGATCGAGATAATCAAGACCATTATAACTATGTGGCGACTGACTGACTGTACTTTTTAAAATCTATGTAGATTACTGGTTACTGGATAACAGATTTATTTGTATAATTGGTCATCTAACTTGTTTCCAGAGACCTAATGCTAGCCGGTACCCAGCAATCAGTGGAATTGAAGCTCGCTTTAGACCAAGAACAACAGAAAAGTAAAAAACTAGAGGAATCAATGCGGAAATTGGACGAAGAGATGAAAAGGACAGACGAATTGCTTTATCAGATGATACCGAAGCAGGTTGCTGACAGACTGCGCAATGGGGAAAACCCCATCGATACTTGTGAGGTACGAAATACAGGAAATTATATTTTGGGTCATGAAATGTAGTAAACAGCCTTTATTTCATTTAAGATTTCCTTAAACTAGGAAAAGTTAGATTTTTTTATTACAAAACTGACAAACTACAAAACGAAAGGAAGAAAAATATTTAAATTGTATGATTTTATTCGAAATAAGTAACAATGAATTTTTTCGGAAAATCTATAAGTTATATAATTTTAATCTATTTCCTCTTCTATGTAATAATTTATAATAATTATTAAACACCGCTTCGCAACGTATTATCGCTGTTTAGGAAGAAGAAGCGGTAAGAAATTTCCGAGCAACATGTCTAGCTAAAAATTCTACATTTTTTCACATTTATCTATTTCTTCCTCATTTTTTAAATACAATTTTAATTAAGTACAAAATGAATCACTCAAGCGTCAGAAATATGCAACCCTCAGTGAGAGTTATATGTTTGTGCCGTTTGCTGTCGAGACGCTTGAACCGTGGGTCCTGAGGCCATGAGCCTCTACCAAATTTATCAAACGACTCATCGACTCTTCAGGTGATCAGAGTGCTGCTGCCTACCTCGGCTAACGATCAGTATGGCGATCCAGCGAGGAAACGTAGCCAGCCTTCTGGCACCTTACCCATAGAAGACGGTGATCTGGCTCAGTATTCTACTTATAGTCTTAAGGACTATGGTAGAATACAATACGAATAAGTTAAGTTTTGTTACATTGTATTCAATAGTATGTAATTTTATAATTGTGTTAGTACAAAAAGAAATATGCTTTACAATTACAATTACTTATCGAAGAATTGAGTTGTAGCAAACAGTGCATATTCAATAAGATAAACACATTACTATGATAAATATTAATTATGAAAAGATATACACAATATATTGATATATTGTGTTATTACTATTATTGATATTATATAGCTAAATTTGTTGCTATACACATATGAATAATGTATATATTTGGATATATATAATATCAATTGTGTTATTGTCTATTTTCTTTTCTTAATTATATGTATTGTGTAATATCTATGTATCATATTAATTACATGTATTTGATTTGCACATCACCGTTACACTCTTGATTCCTTTCACACAATCCACAGCCCGGGTTGTCTGGAAGAGATCTAATATAAAGCAATAAGGCCGCCCTTTGTTCCTGCCTTGACACGAAATTATTGTAAATGATTTACTTTATGTGTATATGGTGAACAATAAAGTATTTTTTATCTATTATTAAACGATAGAAAATTATTATTACTGTCATAATAACGACACGCCATACTAAAAGTTCGTACTACATTATATGTTTATAAATTCAAATTCCTTACATGTTTGCAAAATTATACGTTACACAGAAGGTAGTAAACAAACAAACCTGGAGCGGTTAATGCTAAAGATAGGGAGTGGTTGAGTAAGCCTATCTTACGAACTAATACATATATACTTTAATGTATTAATAGACACACTGTCTACGCTATGTTTACATTCTAACCTAAAGCTTGCGGAATCATCTCAGAGAAAGCTGTTAGTTAAACAGAGTGGAATTTAGGGCAGGAACTTCTGAATATAACCGATCGTAAAAGTGATTAGTTTATTATGGGCTAATGTTTCATAACGCTTACAATCGTATACATAATTGTTAGTCCCTGGTTGGCTGTAGCGTGTAATATATATTATATTTATAGGGTAATAATGTCTCTGTATCAGTTTTAAATCACCGGTGAATGTGGTTATTACTATTCATTTACTTGGCCTACCATCGCTTAAATGTTAACATAGGATGTAAGTTTAGAACTCTAGTCAAATTTTAACTATTAGTTAAGCAAATGAACTTTCAGTAAGATATAGAAACCGGGTATTCAAATAAAAAATAAGTTTATTTGCCAGAGATGACACGCGCATAATTAATAAAGCATGATATTTTTATAGTTCTAAGCCGCAACTCGACAAAAATAAAATTGGCACTCAAGACATTACTATACCGAAAGTTATACATATACAACACTGATTTTCAACGCCTACTTAGTCTATACATATTTCTTTTTGTATCCATATAAGAGAATTACTATTTTATTTAATCTAAATAAACATAATCGAAACACAAAAATACATATATATTATCTCGCCTGTTTCCCATGGAGAACTTGCGACGATCCTGACAAACAACTTTTGCTTCATCAAATTTTATTACTTCTTTATATATTACGCATGTTTATTACAGGTAACTTTCACCTAACTTTTCTTTAACACTTCTGCTATTTGATCTTGGTGTGTGCGTCCGATCTACTGACACCAACTCCAACATAAGAAGAAAAACATTATATAATTTTACTGGCTGTCCCGGCAGACGTTCATCATCATCCGAGCGTTAATCCGGTTGCGTTCGAGTGATCACTTCGACGCCAGGTCGCTTCCTACTTTTCTTCTCCACTTCGCGCGATCTTCGCATCCTTGGTGAGACCGTTGTACGCATGTCATGCTCACAACGTCAAGCCAGCATTCTGGCCTACCCTAGACGTTGTCCTGCCCTTAAGAAATAAAATTTAGAACCCGACTGGAGTGCCATCTGCCGGGTTTATTTGTGAATCTAAACCATCCTCTGATCCACATGAACACACACAAAAAAATCATTCCAATCGGTCCAGCCGTTTAGGAGGAGTTCAGTTCAACACACTTACTGAAGAATTACATACATACATAACTTCTCGCCAGGTCCCTTGCGGAGTAGGCACGAACAACAGAGCGACAACAACAACAACATTTAGGCTTATTCTTACACACCTCACTTGCTTCTTTGACAGAAGTATTATATATATAAAGATAATAATAGTACCCTTAGTTCGCCCCTGGTGCAAACAGTAATTCGTGTCCCTCAATCCATAAATGAGCTTAGTTATTACTCACAACTGGTGCAAACTTAAATCGTTTTCCAACATTTTGTTGGAAATGCTGATAGCTTAATGTTTCTTGAACATTAATCAAGTCGTTATCGAAATTGCCTTCGTAATATTTTCTGGGTTTTTTTGGTTTAAGATTGGACTTTTGAAATATCATTAAAAAATAAATTATTTTAGGGGTTGTTTCGCACTTTGACAAAAAAAAATGGAAATCTTATGAAATCTGTTTTCATTGATAAAATTGAATGGAGTATTAAATCATTACTCTGCTCCTATTTCTATGTATCATTAATATTATATAAATTCTTTTTCAACATTATTTATTAATTACGTATTTTAAAGGACTCTCTGGGGCACAAATTAACCCATGAGGTTTCTCTGCCACGGTTGAATATATTTTATCAATATGAAGGTAAGCATATTAGAAAAAATAATTATAAAACCACGAAACAAGTTAAAATTAGATGTGATTTGATAACTGGGGGATAAAAATATTATATTCCGTGTGTTCAGTCGTATAGAGTTCGTTAATCAGACTTAAAAAAATCGTAATAAACAATGTTTCATCAGAAGGTATAAGTAAGATATTTGCTTTCAAATTATGGGAATTATTATTATGGAACACACCCCTCTTACTTTTAACTATGACGTACATGGCAAATTCTTAAATCTTAAAATTGGTTTAAACAAAATGACGTCAACGCCTCTCACAGTTTGTGGACGAATTGTTGATTTTTGAATAGATTTAATTTTATGTTTTTAAGTTCACCGAGAGTCCGAGAGTTTTAGGGTGAGCGCTTCGTAAAGACACTCTAGCCCGCGTGTAACCTGCTCGAAAAAACTCTCTACAGGCCTTATCTCAGCTGTATTGTTACCGGGCGATGGATGATATGGAGCCCAAGGATATGGGTCCCAGCGGACCAGGAACGGATACCTGAGATGACCTACTACTCTATATTACTGCCGATTAACAACGTGTTCTGGCTGTGAAAGAAACAACGGCGAGAGAAACTCCCCAGCAACACACCTAGTCTATTCTATCGGGGAGACTATTTTTTTATTGTAGGAGTTCAGCAGACAGGCAGACAGCCCACTTGATGGAAAGAGGTTACCATCGCCTATGAACATTTGCAACACTAGAGGTGCTACAAATGCGCTTTTTACACTTTTTTCTTAAGGGAGACTAGAACCTGATCACTTATGCCGGAACACAACTCAAGACTATTATGATGGCATACTCTAGACCAGGGGCGGTAGCCATCCAGTCGGGCAAATGCCCTACCACCTGGCAATGTTGAGTTGTTGATTTTCAAGTTACCATGTACTCATATACTGTTTTCCTTAAATCTTCAAAATTGTGATTATAATATTATAAATATTCCCAGCGCAAATGATTTTGTGTACAATCGCAGATGTTCGACAGCGTTTCAATCCTGTTCTCCGACGTGGTGACTTTCACGGAGATCTGCTCCCGCATCACACCAATGGAAGTCGTCTCCATGCTCAACGCCATGTATTCGATCTTCGACACCCTCACCGAACGCAACAGGGTGTATAAGGTTAGTGGAATTTATTATTAGTTTCTCGCCATTTTGTTAATGACGGAACTGTCATGTTTTCGCCATGTGCGTCGTACTGTCTGTCTTTTCCCCAGTCATTTTACTTAAAAACTATTAGTCTTGTATGGTTGGACTTTAACGGGAGAGTTTCATATATAACGCTACAAAGTGGCATACTTACACAGCAAAACAATTTTGTAAAACTTATACTCGTAGATAGTCGCCATATAAGTAACGGGGGTGAATTTATTTTCTGTGTAAATAGTTGTTAATTCCAGAAGCAATAACAATACATATATCTCAAACTACGCAGGAGTTACTGTCACCATCTTATATGGTTATGTCGTAATCGTAAATACTAAGGGCCTTACTTATAATAATCTCGTTAAGAAAGGATTAGCCATCTCTTAAGCCTCTAATCAATGGCTGTTTCAAATAAAACTTGCCATCTTGCCTCTTAGCAGTCACTTAAACTACCTTAGCCAACATCGATGTTGGTTATTTTTGACAGTTATTTATGAGTTACTTTACCACCACCTCTTATCCTTAAAAGGAGTTTATGGGTAAGATTTTCGTTAATCAATTGCTGAGCAGTTTCTTAAAGTTTAACAAACGAAGTAAGGCTATAATCTTAAAAATACATTTCAATATGCTACAATTCTATTATAACTTTTTTAAACAATAGGTGGCAAATTATTGTTTACTTACAAAGTCTACTTTCTTTTTTCAAATATGCTCCTTTCTTTTATGTAAAGCTTCAGAAATACTTTCAACGAAATGTTAAGTGAAACGCCTATATATTTATTTCAGGTGGAGACAATTGGTGATGCTTATATGGTGGTTTCGGGAGCACCTGAGAAAGAAGACAATCACGCGGAGAAAGTATGTGATATGGCACTGGATATGGTCGACGCTATTACTGATCTAAAAGATCCAAGCACAGGTTGGTATCTATTATAAATAATGACCAGCAAAACCTCCAATATCTTACTGTTGATTGCATAAAGCTAGAAGTCATTCTTCTCCCGCTTTATAATAAAAGTCATAAAACTCTACTTGGTTATCTAAAAATAGCTGAGCATGGTTATCTACTTGATCTGCGAAATTCATTAATCTGCAGCCTGCAAGGTAAGGAAATAGAACACTCACAAAAATTTAAGATAATAAACTTACACATACATATCTTAGAGCTTACCTAATTTCAAAATTAAATAGATTATTAGAACAAAACCAATAAAGCTAATATTAGGCGGTTCAATCTTATTGAATCAATTTAGTTAAAAGGGCCAAAAAGGATACGAAGACATTCAATGACATCAAATTATTCAATTTTATTTTTACATGAATCACTTTAGATGCTTTATACAAATTGAAAGACAGAAATTAAGTGTTTCATATCGATTTAAGTATCCAAACATATTCCATACATAGAGTTACTATGAACCGATACTAGTGATATGTATGGTCGGTTATACTTTAACGACCATTCATTTGCCTTACTTTCGGTTATAATTTGACAAGCTCCACACAAGTAATGTCAAAATGTAACCGATGGTAGGCAAGTGAATGAATAGGAACTGGCCATTAACGAAAATTTTGAAACTAACCATTATTGCCTTTCTAGTTTTCCTATCTCTATATTACTGTCTTAGCCACGTCTTCAAAATTCAAGCCCAATCAATATTTTTCCAGGATCGCATCTCTCAATACGGGTAGGAGTACATTCTGGTGCAGTGGTGGCCGGTATTGTTGGTCTAAAGATGCCTAGATATTGTCTATTTGGGGATTCAGTGAATACTGCTTCAAGAATGGAGTCGACTTCAGAAGCCATGCGGATACATATCTCGCAAACAACGCAAGAGTTATTATCACCATCTTATATGGTCACGGAAAGAGGAGAAATACAGGTTAAGGGCAAAGGTTCGTACTTGTATTACGTGAACTACAGCACTATTAATACTAATAATAATATAATATTCTGTGGGAGCGCAATACCGCACCGATCGAGCCGGTCTTCGGAACTGTGATCTAACTAATGATTCCTACCAGAGTTACAATTTCGAAAATTGATTAAAAATATCTGATAATTTTAGGTGCAATGAAAACATATTGGCTTGAAGGCAGGGAATCCCGGCTATGTTTAACCAAAGTAATATCACCACAACTTCAGCCCGGTACTGAACCCGAATGGGAAAGAGCGGCTGATGTCAGAGATAGTATTGCAGAGTATTCAGCACAGCAATTTAATAATAAAGATAACTTCCAAAATTTACCCAATTCTATAGGATCTGGACCTAACTCTTTAACGGCTATCAGTAAGTATGCAAATACAAATATATTTCATTTACGGACCACAAAAATAGTACGTCATTTTAGAAAGTGTCAATAAACTGTAAACATAGGCATTACATCTGCCAAGAAATACCCGTCACTTATGGAGTTCCCCAAGAAGTATTCTTGGCCCAACACTGTTTTTGCCCTACATTAATGGTGTAAGTCAAACTAAATTCGACTCGGTTAAATATTTTCCCCTTCTTTTACTACAGGTAACATAAAGACAATATCCCAAAGTCCAATAGTAAGAAATTTGCAGTTAGTCGCAACAACCAGTGTGACGTCACCAGTGGAAGAGAGAAGGATGTATTCACCGGTCACATTTCAAGATGTAGCGAGACGGAGCATTGCGAATTCTCCTAACAGAGCTGAGCGGGAACGAGGTATTTCTAAAAGAAAAATAGACATATTTTAAAGGCTACATTGAATTAGAATAGACAAAATACATTGAATTAGATTTTTACACATTTCATACATAGGAACCTTCTCTGCATAAATCCGATTCATACACGATATTTCTTTTTGACTCCTTTGTAATTTTACTGGATTATCCCGAGGGAGTTTTGCCTGTATCCTAAAACGAGTTATACGCCGTCAATACATCAAGTGTGCAATGTAAATGTATGAACTCGTTAATTTTCACGTAAAGCGGAATAAACATCTATCGTTTATATCTATGTTTGAAATTCCAAGTTTTTTTTTCAACATATTTGTCTTTTCCAGATTCAAGATCAAACTCGACAAGTGTGGCTGCTATGTGGACGGATGCTGGATCAACCGAACCACCACGAACCATAGACAGTCTCAATTCTTCATTCTGGTAATTAATATTTGTTTTAGAGATAGATAGGTATGTATATTATCTTAAACTTGACAATCGGACTAAATGACCCCTGACCAGGATACAAAAATTATACTTATTGTATAGTCATGAATAATAGTATAGTCAAAGTATAACTTGTGGTATATATGTGAATGTGAATATGTATGTAATATTGTATATGTATGTGTGGACCTTTTTATATATATTTTAAACAAAATAATCCTAAGTACAAAACTAAAAAACCTACTGAGGTATTTTAGTTTGAAAATTCAAAATTCCCTTGTTTTCGTCGATTTAACATCATGTTACTGAGTAGATTGCATGGTAGCAGCAACTGAAGGAATTGCCGGTTTTGAGTGTTCACTGATTTGGTGCTGCATTAAGAGACCAAATCAGTGTTAGTTATTAATTACTAACTTAAGCAGGCGGAAAAAATATGACTAATGTTACTGTGTGTGTTTATTTGTGCGTTCAGCTGTATGTGTTGAACTGTGTTGTCTTGTAATAAATAAATTACATTATATTATAAGCATCAATGTCTGCATCTGTTGTTCAAAAATATCGTAGGATTTTAAGGCGAGTTCGCGTTTGACTTCTCACTCTCCCGATTGTTTGCTCATGATGATGTAGTCGAAAGTGGAGCATGGTATCTAGATGACATACTAGAAAATACTAATATTGTACTGAACGAACTGTTTCCTTCATATCCTTCTACATTCAGCAGTTCTGTAGAAAGTGCTACCAAAGTTTATGCTCTCTAAAGATTATAATCCAGGTAGATATAAGGGTTATAATTTTCAGTGAAATCTCGTGAATAGGTTTTGTATAGGTAAGCCTGCTCCACCCTCGGTTATATCATTGGTTAATATATAAGTCTTCACAGTTAAACATCGTTCTATCAATAATTTTCAATTATACTTAAGTTAGATGATATCTCAAGTTACAGTTCGACGTCCCCTTGCAGAGTCGGTACTGCACCAATAAACAAAGAACGAGATGCTGACGGATTCGTTGATAATGTAAGTTTTATTCCATATTTAAGGCTAATACTCTTTCATTTATTTTATCAAGTATATAAATAATACAAAATAATATGGTGGAAGATCTATACAGAGCAAGCGAATTCTAAAAGCTTTAGTTTAATAACTGACAAGTTAGAATGTAAACGAGGACCTCTCCATGCCTGTCAGCTACTCGTACTAAAATTGTCTTTCGCTGTTTTGTACAACATTT
Source organism: Dendrolimus punctatus (assembly GCA_012273795.1). NCBI lineage: Eukaryota > Metazoa > Arthropoda > Insecta > Lepidoptera > Lasiocampidae > Dendrolimus > Dendrolimus punctatus. Next base: position 9,960,294 of record CM022549.1, read on the forward strand.
TGGGGAGACCCATGCTCTAGCTGGTGAATTGCTGCCTGCCCATTTTAATAGAAGTAGGCCCCAATAACCCAGTTAGTTTGATGCTCATTCTTAACAATAATATAAGTCCTTCGAAGCATTTCTATAGCGTTTAAAAATTAATCACCAGACAATGACATACTATAACAAAAAGGATTTCTATGTGTTCTCCTTCCCATGGCAAGTTTTCCAAAAGTCTGAACCATTCTCATGGGCCGTTGTTCTGACATAATATTTTATTGTATAAAAAATATGCAGAATTATCTGAGAAGTCTTTTACGTATTTAGAGTGTGGGTCACATGTCTCCGTCACATTCAGCCCCTCCCATGGTAGGAGATTCCTGTTCGACGCTAGTTCCTGAACGTCTACATCTGTACCACGCCACGGATCTGATGTTGGTAAGTCACAATTAAAATTGTACAAAGAATAAAAACATACAAAAAAACTCCAAAAGTAAGCCATGAAATCGTTTGAATTTCTATTGAAAAAAAACACAGTGATAATATAACAATATCCATTATCGCACCTTAGAAACGGATGCTGAATATCAAGACGCACATGCAGATCCAAACCAAATGGGACACACATGTGAAACAATAGAGACAAATCATCCAAAACCTGGGAAAGTGGGACGACTCAAAGCCAGAATAGCACCAGGTTGTTATAAAATAGAAAAACAATGCTCAGCGCATAAACAATTTAATAAGGAATCCGTAAAAGGTATGTATGTTCAATTTATTTTGTCCTTTTTAGATACTTTTTATATAAGACCGTGCGAGCTTGAGCCCGGAACAAGGCACGGATTTAAAACTTTAAGACATATTATAAACCCATTAGTTGTGCCAATTAAACTCCGTTCGTGTCGAGACCAATTCAGTAGTTTTCACGTGATGCTCTAACAGACAAGCAGACAAAAAGTTTAAAAATTGCATTTTTGAAATATCGTGCTCCGAATTAGCCCTTCTGATTTTTTTTTTTTACATTTTTAAACGCAATGTACAAACATGAATTTTATAGTATAAATATAGACAGGAAGAAAATAGATAAATAGAATATAGATTCAGCTACACAATGCGGCGTCTGAGCTGCTAAGTGCCCAGACATCCACGAATGGATGAACAAGACCACACTGATCAGTGACTGTTGATCATAAATTATCCTTAAGTCATGAAATATCGACGTCGTCAGCCATTTGCAGTCCACAGCTGGACGTAGGCCTCCCCACGACGGCGCCACTCATCCAGTCCTACGATTTATTCATCCAGCGCCTACCGGCGACCTTGCTTAGGTCGTCGGTCCATCGGGCTGGAGGGCGTCCGACACTACGTTTACCGAGAAGCGGTCTCCAGTCCAGGACTTGTCTGCTCCACCGCCATCGGTCTTGCGGCAGACTTGACCGGCCCACTGCTACTTCAACTTGCTAATTTGGCGAGCTATGTTCTCCTACGGATATCCTCATTTCTAATTTTATCCATAAGAGAAACAGACAACATAGCTCGCTCCATAGCCCATTGAGCGACTTGAAACTTGTGGACCAATCCTGCTGTCAGTATCCATGTCTCGGCTCCGTAGGTCAGGACGGGGAGGACGCACTGCTTGAACACTTTTGTCTTCAAGCATTGCTGAATAATCGACGAGAAGACTTGACGAAGCCTACCGAATGCTGCCCAGCCCAACTGGATCCTCCTATTGACTTCCCTCACGAAGCTGTGCCTGCCAACCTGTATTTTCTGATGAAATATCATGAATTTTTTTTTTCTCCTTCTTTAGCTCGGGCGAACGAGATATGCCCGAGTCATTTACTACATTTTTATTTTACTTTATTAAATAAATTATTAGAACATGGATGTTTGATTTGGATAGCATGGATTAGTATGGTTTAGTGAATGGTTATATGTGTATGGTTGGTTGGTGGAATGTGGTGATAGGTTGGGATTAATGGTGGGAAGGCATGACTCTTTATTTCCTATTTGCTTACAATACAGTGTGCTTATTTTATCTAATACGTTTACATTATTTTTATTATGTATGGTATATGGTTTTCTTCCAATTTGTTTATATCTGCCAAATTATTATTGGCCTTTATTATTTTACCAAATTTCTTATATTTATTTACTTGTTACTTATCATGAAAATATTTGGATATTTTCTGTATGATCGCACTATATTTTGTATATTTTTTGATAAATAAAATAAAGATAATGTTTATGACTAGGTCAACAATCGCAAACCGGCAGCGTTCCTCATGGTCACCATCCATCGAAGAACGTCAACCACCATCAATGTTGCGGAGCGTTCGGAAACCCACACGTCAGGCATAAATCAAACAATTCTAGCTGTCATCTCATTTAAAATTTTAGATCAATTTTTATAGGATATTTGATTTTATCACTGTCCTGGAAATGATTCATTAAAAGTCGCTATGATATTAACAATAGCATACAATATAACACGTACATAGACATGACTAGTAAGTATAAACACAGACAAAAAATACTAAGTACAACAACCACCAGTAAAAAATCTTGTAACTCTGAAATACCTGTTCTTAAACACTAGATGGTGTTACAGGTAATTCTTCCCTTGTTTTTGCCGTTTTGTTAATTGTGGCTTATTATTGTTTAATATCAGTGAAACGTCAAAAATCTTGATACAACGTAATGAGTTTTCAAATTTTTATTGGAGTATATTCTGAAAAAATTGAGAATAATACGTCAAAAAAATTAATCATGTAGGGCCTTACTTATAATCGTTTGTTAAATTTAAAGACACTGCTCAGCAACTGATTAGTGAAAATCTTACTCATAAACTCGTCTTTAGTTGAATGTTTTGGGTACAACCCTACGTTAATCATTGAAATTTCGTTTATCTGTGCTCCTCTTAGGTAAACAAAGGATACACGTTTATAAGTGAAAAAAGATATTCATTGGTTAGGGTCTGATTATGTTCTCTTACTTAGGATGCCTAATCGTTTTTACGAGATTATTATAAGGCGGTAGAGTTTTAGAGTTTTACTATAATTTTACTGGTTGATAATTATTATTTATAATACTTATTATTTTTACATTTTATTGTTTAGAGCAGTGTTTTTCAATCTGTGGGTTGCGACCCCTAAGGGGTCGAAAAGCCTTACTGTGGGTCGCCGGAAAAAGGGAAAAGACAATTTACATATATATTTTCATACCTCGTACTTAGGTACTTTCTAAGCTCAGCACCTTTTTGCAGAGTATAATATGTCCTAATAATGCATATAGGTAACAAAATAATTTAAAACTTCGTTCCAATAGAAAAAAAATATGAAGTCTTTTAAATTATTAACTCTTTGTTTATCTATGATCCAAGGGGGTCGCCAAACTTTTTCAACATGTAAAGGGGTCGCGTATTCAAAAATATTGAAGAGCACTGGTTTAGACCATTAGAAAAGCTTAACAAGTTATTGCGTTACGATATCCATAAATTGGAATAATAATGGTTAACTATCCTAACTAACAATTATGTTCAAAACGGATTATGAAATAACTACCAACAACTGTACAATAGTCTGATTAACAGTGTAAGCTTTATTGGCATCGCCATCCAGCTAATTGTCTTGATACATAACTTATAATTAGATAATTTCTAAAATATCATTATATAAACTATGGTCATTAATAGAAAAATGTATTAAACGAGATATTTTTATTCCCCTCATTGATCTTATGATCTGAAAAGGAAGAATTTTATAGATAACTTGTTAAATAGTTATTAAGTATTTATATACCTGAATCACTTTATCAGTATTTATATTTTATCATTTTTATTTTATTTTTATAATTAATAAATCAGCATAAATAATATTTTAAAAACTTAAACGTTTATATATAATTATTTAGATTACAATTTATAACCACAGTCTAGTCCAGTAATGTTGTTATTTTCAAATTGTACAAAAAAAAGAATATATTTAGCACAATTTAATTTATTAGCTTATAGAAAATAGATTTAAGTTAGTAAATAGATCTCAGTCATGACATCCCAAAAAGTTATTCCAAAGATATACTCGTATTTTTGTCTCGAATTAATATGAGCTTTACACGATGACAATAGAAGTATTTTATCATAATCTAAACAGATATCAACGACTTATACTGTTATATAGGGGTATATATATGTAATAGGGGTTGCAACTTATTGTATAAAAAAGCCTATGTATTTACATGTATATTTGATACTTTTAGTTATAATCATGTATCGTGCAAGAATAATCTCAGACATGACATGACAACTCTAGGTTTTTATTGTTGAAATCTAAATAGGTCAACACGATGGATACCAAGTATAGCCCATGCCATCAAGCACAATATTTTCTCTTAATTCAATATTATGGTGGGTTTATCAACACCAGCTTTTTGTTTTCGTAAATAGAATATGCCCTAATTTCAAGTTAGCTGAAGCACAATTAGTCTCCTAACTTGAAATTTACAACATAAAATTGACAATAACAATTACATAATTAAATAACATTAATACTGTGTATCTAAGGGACTGACTATATTTCTTAAATGAACTTAATAAGTTAACGTGATAATCATTACCGGTTTCAATACTTGTAGATACAGTGATTTTAAAGCTTTCAGTACCGGTTAAAGGGCGAAATGCAGCCTGGCGCCTTTACGACTCGGAGCCGTCATTCTCTGCACAACCATGCATGCGTAGGCGGCTCGAGCTTTTATTCAGATACATAAATCTGTTACGAAAATAATATTATTTTTAGTTTAATAATAAGTAGGTAATAGTTTTGATCGCGTATGCCTCAAAGACTAAGCGCACACTATGATTTATTATTTCCTGATTCAAATGTGACTACGGTATAATAGACGATTGTAGTGTGCGCTTGGCTTTTAAATCGTATTATAAACATGGGTTGGACATAAAAGTTGCTATCCAAGAATCCATATTAGAACGAATTTATTCAAAATATTATTAACTAGAAAATCTGTTCATTAAATTTCACAAAACTAAAAGTATCGAATTATATTATCTGATCATTAGTCAATATTACACATATAACGTATAGTATAACGTTATAGAAAAATTATATTTTCGTTGTAATATTAAAAGTAGATGTATATTATCTTAGGCGAAACAAAGACGAATATTTTCTTGTATATTTTTAGATATTAATGTCGTTACTTAGTAACGGTGTATTTCAGTGATTTATGTGTTAGACACGGTATTTTCTGATATTAAGGGCCACTTGTATAAGGTTGTTTAAATTTATTTAAGAAACACAACACGTATTTGACATCTTTAAATAAAATTAGCGTCTTGCACAACGCAAAATTTGTCGCTAAACTGCTTTAAAGAACTGTCAATATATTGTGTGTAAAACGTATTTAGGCAGTTTAATATGAGTAACTAATTGTATTTAAAGGTCAAGCGGCAAGCGGCCCTTAATCAGTATCCAAAAAAACTACCGTTTTTAAATAATAATTAAAAATATTATAACTATAGTATAATTGTAAAATGGTTCAGTTATTTTGAATAATAAGCAGAGTTGCCAATATTCTTCAAACGCGGACACATTTTTTTTTAACTACGCGATTATAAACTTTTCCTGTTTTGAAATTTAAAGTGATTTGCTGTTGTTTAATTTTACGGACTACTACTTTATCTCTGGCATAAAGTTAAAGGAAGGATCACCGAGGTTTAAATGGGTTACTCCAACTTCGGCAGTGGATGTGGCCTTAGAGACCAATCGCGTACCCTGGCAGGTGGCTGCCAGGGTACGCGGAGTTGGTCGACCTTCCGCTTTCCCGTAGCCCTGGGATAAGGTACAGAATGAAACACCCATGGGTTTTAGTGGGTATCCCTAACTATAGAGTGACTGGTAACGCCATCTGGCGGTAAAACGTCATCCCTCAATCCTTCCTCACCCCCGCGCGCATACGCCGCTTGCCACGCTCGCTGGCATCTACGAGTGTAAATCGATCCCGCTACGAACGCACGCGTGTGAAGTGATAGTTATTGCAAAACTAAGGGTGATCCGACCACAGCCGGCCGGCCAGGAAGCCTACAGCAGCTGTCGAGTCCAGGTAACCTAGATTTCATTTCCCAAAGACGTTTGCCGCCCAGTTACAGTCCATTGCCGCCGCACCAGTGACACCATAGCATCAATAGTTCTGCCTAGAGGTGCTAGTCTCATTCCGATCTGGCGAATCCCACATACGGATCACGACTTATCCCCCTTCCCGCGGCCTATGGTCCTCAATCGGAATTCCCCTGCCTAAAAAAAGGGGTGTCTCCGACTTGAGTGATCTTAACATCTTTATGGAGGTACTTCAACATAGCTAACGTGGCGTACCTTTCCACCGCGGTGGTAAGGCTTCAATGGGGTTTACCCTCATTAAAAAAAGGAGGGCTTAAGAACTTTTCAGAATTACGGTTTTGATGGGCGAATTGCTTTTTTAGTGGTCTTCTTCAATGTGAATAAAATAATTTTCGTTTATAACTTTTATAATAATTTTCATGTTTGTGGTTATTACCTTACAAAGTGCAATTTGTATTTTATAAATGATTTTAATAACTTATTTATTAAAATAGCAAATGAATACATTTGTTTTAAAAGATAAGCATCTTCTATTGTTTTACAGCAATTCATTTTAAAATAAATTAGTTTTTTATGAAGCCTTGTGTGTTTAAATTTATTGTTTTATCTTATACTTACTAAATAACGACTATAATAACTGAAGGCAACTCTGTAATAGGTACTTAAAAAGCTAGTGAAATAAAAATTCACCTCGTAGTATGAGTGTTGTGAGTCAATTATGACATACTTTATCTAGTCTTTTGAGATTAAATGTTTTACGATTATTTTTATATCATTCTTAGATACTTTATTATTTGATTTATATAACATACAGTCAAACAAAAACATTATTCATCTTTCTTTTATTTTTCATATATATCCAAATTGTAATTACGGCCTAATTAATTGTTAATTGTTTAGATCAGTGGTTCCCAAAGTGGGCGATAACGCCCCCTTGTGGGTGCTGCAGGCCTAAAAGTGGGCGGTAAGAGTCCCAGAAAAAAATAGGCATTGGCAGGCGTAGCCCATAAGAGTTAACTTGAGAGCTCAGTGCCGTTGTGTACTATCTACTGCGCTTAGGTCTCAAGTTAACTCTTGCGGGCTATAGTAAAAGTCTCGTTTAGAATGAATTTTTCTCCGCTAATGTAGCTTTTAATAATCAGTTAATTTAATTTGACGTTATGGTGTTTTCTGAGTTGGTGAAAAAAATGGGGACGCTAAAAAATAATTTGTTCGCAAAGTGGGCGGTATACAAAATAAGTTTGGGAACCACTAGTTTAGATTTTAGTTCTACACTGACGGTGTAAGTTCAAGCACTTTTTACACATGCAAAGTAACATTACTTGATTCTGTTAATAGAGAATCATCGACTATTCGCGGAGCTTGAGATTCCGCTTTCCTTTGGTTCCTGGCATAAGGCGAAGGAAAGAACACCGAGCAGTTTAAATAGGTATCTTTAACTCGATGGCAATAGTATTTCTTCGGGTGTACTAGTGCCACAATAACATGGCGAATCTCGCACACCCCTGCCGTCTTTCCCCACGATAGTTAGTCCTCAATCGGATTTCCCTTCATTAAAAAAGGATCATCGACTATACATCGGTTTACGCTTATTCAGCGCATTTGTAATTTGTATTCTTCTTGTTAGCGATCATGGACAGATAACCAAGATTTTTAAGTTCTAAGGTTTTTATGATTTCTTGCTATCTGATTATTCGTCATCAAATTTTATTGTGGGAATTTTTTGTTTGACTGTAAGCGATGTTCGTTATTGCGAGCATGATTTTTGTTTTATTTATTGCAACACGTTAATTGTTCGCTTCAATTTATGGACTTCTCTAGAGCATTTAATAATATAAAAAATTGGATTGTACACCAATGAAAATTGGTAGATTTTTTCGAAATTTATAATAATATAAAATTATTTAAAGCCAAACCACAAAATAAACATTTATAACACAATATGAATAGTAAATTATTGAAATTAATGCAAAAAGCACGAGCTAACAAAATACACCATTCCAGTAGATTGTTTGTGTCGAGTTTCGTCGAAAAAGTTATACAGTTTGTATACAGTTTGTTTGGTAAACAGTTTGCCTAACTTTTGGTATTTTGTCTTCTCCAAAGCTTATAGAAGATGAAAAAGCGTCTGTTGCAAGTGTTGCTAACTAACCGGCGCAGATTATTATTTTATTTTAATTTGTTGTATTTGTTTAGTTTATGGCTTTACTGATTCTTATATGTTACATACGAGCAAAAAGTACTTGTGCTTTTTGTCTTTAAATATAAATAAATGCTTCTAGAGAATTCCAATTTCAAAACATGTGAATCTCATTTTGATGTAACGAATTATATTAAAATAAATGTTTTTTTATGAATTTTATTTCTTCCCACTTTTTTATTGACAAACTACAGTAGCAACCTTATGTTATGAATGTCTTTACGCCAATCATATGTGACAGGTATATAATAAGCATTGACTTATAAGGCGTAGAACTTCGCAATATATGGAGATAAAGGGAGAAGTAGAAACTGGCGCCTTTTGGCTTGGAGCCATAATTCTTTGCACATAACTTGGAAATTGGTGGTAACCGCAACATTGGTTTTAAACCTGTACCACTATCTAGTAGTTGTAAGAATTAGCAACTTTTCACTATCACGTTTCTTATTCGTAATTTAATATTCCTAATATAATATTCTTTCACCGTTGAATGCAATTTTTAGGTATGAATAGAAGAGAAATAGGTAATAAAATACGTAAGTAATTAAGTTTATGATTTATTTCATTTTCAAAATGATGGAAATAGCTTAAATTTTATCACTATATTAATCGATATTATTTTACCACACCTGGTTTAAACTAGCGCCATAACAACCTTGAGTTGGTGTCTCATCGATAGTAGCCAGGTTCCAGTCTTCCTTTAGAAAGGGGCATATTGGTTTTTTTTTTCAGGCGAGGGAAATACATTTGGCACATACCGGGTCCTTTGCTAGGGACTAGACCGTTCCACTGAGGGTAATCCAAACAATAATTGACCGGCTTGTGTGGAGATTCGAACCGATGGTCAAATGCTCCTCCCATGTGCCCCGCGCTTATGGTAGGAAATTCATGAGACTTAGAACATAGTTATGCCCACACCAATCCTACCGCAAAAGTGCCTGAGAGTACCCCGGGAATCAGAGCAAACTTAATTCGACGACAGAGGTGAAGACTCCTCTTCTCCCTGGATGTAAAAGGGCCTTTGAAGCGGTATTATTCAGGGAGGGAAATCATGCGTATATGTGCGCCTACGGGCTCCGGGCTGACCCCGGCGCCCATTAGGAGGTGCATGAATACGCGCAATTCTACTTCTCTCCCTAGCACCTTTGGTATTACAGTAACCATAGACGACGGTAACCGCATTGCATCACACCGTCTGATTACCTGCTAGACTCATGCATGAAAAAAACCTGTTCTGTATGACTAAAATCATGTAACTTTATATTACAATTTACAACTCATAAAATGATCTTGTATTCATAATTATAAACACCAAGTACCTATACCATGTGGAAAACTTTATTTAACTTTTTCAACTAAAAAAATATCCTTTGGTTAAATTTTAGCCTCAGGGCCGATTTATCAATGATCAGATAAAAGTTATCTGTGATACATTATAACCTCATTAAATTTCAAAGTGAAATAATTCAAGTGTTTTCTTCATCAACTGATCTTCAACTGATACTTTTTAATATTCCATTGTTGTTTTTTTTCTAAAGAATAACTTTTATTTAGTGATGGAAAAATCGGCTCTTTATGTAAAATTTTAATTAACCGGAGTTAAAAACAATGACCACATTTAGTTAGGCAAAATCATAGAAGAAAACAATGAGAAAAACTTTATTAATAAATAACGTTTGTGTGTGTTAGTGTTGCTTTTTTATAATATTCTTAAAAAAATAATTCGATTTTATATTATAAAAAAGCAAGATCCAAAGAGGAATAACTTATAGCTCAATCTATTAAAGCAAGATTTAAGTGCCTTTCAACGTTACTACCCGTTCACGGCCTTGGGTTTGGGGATGAAAGGCGCGACGGGCGGCGCGACGACTTGTTCCATATTTCATACATTAAATACTTTTGTTTTTGTCATTCGTCGCGCCGCACTTAGCTGTTGCTGACAGTAAAAAGGTCGTGACCGGGCCGTTACGTTACTAATGAGCGATTATCAATCTTCTTATTGCTCTTCTCTGCCTATAATACAGTTTTTACACATCTTATAATTCCGATTGGTTAGGGCTACGTTTTTGCTTGCGCAGAAAAGTGCAGACTGATTTGCGAAATGTAAAAAATCTAGACTGTTTTTTGACTTATTAGTGAGTTGAATCCACACTTTGAATCCACTTTGAGTTGAAACCTGTAGAATTTATATAGGATTCAATTCACTCGTGCATGCGTCATACAACAACATTATGCTGAATTATGTTCCAAGCTTGCAACATAAAAGAGGTCGATCGGAGCTGTCATTTTAATTTTTAATTCAAGTAATATGGAGGGTAGAGGTAAGGAGAATCATCTCAGTATATTAAAAAGTGTCCACTGAAGGGCAGAGAATTAAGATGGCACCATAATAGCAAGTGGAAATTATTTAAAAATAGCGCCACAAATAATTAGAGTAGGAAACTAGATTAAAGAAGGAAAGAAACACTTCCTCTTTGTCATCGCACATTTTACGAAAATGTAACTATTGCATGTCTCGTCATGGTGGAATTTTCAGATAATTTAGTTAGTTCTCATAATTAGTGAAATAGGTTTCGAAAATTCAATTGGTCAAAAACTTATAAACATACATCATTGAGATGTATGTTTATGTGACTTTTCCAAATTATAATTCTTAAATTTTTTAAGCCGGCACACTTCTTTTATAACGGTTCAATTCATATCATTTCCTTTTGCTTACACTAGCGCTATTTTGACGAGTTTTCGGATCATAATTTGCTGTTTACAGGTGGACACTTTTTAACTGATCCCCGTACTAGATGGTCCTCCTTACCTCTACCCTCCATACCAAATAATTAAACATTAGAGAATACATAATAGTATACATATATTCAGGCCTTTTTTGACACTTCTTTTTTGAAGGCACGCTAATTCTCCAAAGTTGTACGAGTAAGTCTATAATTTTTTGTCTGTAGCTTCACTCCAAAAAACCTACTTAAAAATCGTTTTTTTGTAAAGACTACCAAAATTGATATTTTTATCATTTTTCAGTTTTAAGACAATTTTTCGATATTTTCGAAATTTGCACTGCGCACTGCGTACCACCGCGTGTCCCCACAAAAAAGCCCTGCATTATTAAAAATTATTCGCACGCGGAAATGGTAGGGTTGCGCTACTAAAATTGGTCTACTACGCATACACAAACATCGAATCGAATTATTAGTTGTGTAAATCTGTAACACTTTGATAAATTTAATTAAAAATTTAATTCAGTTCCTTTCAAATGTTGGTCTGCCCATTGGTCGAACCTTCTCGAAAGATCATCTGACATATAATTCTTCCAATCCCCAATCTCCCCCTTCCTAATGAATCTTAAGTCTGTTTGTTCCAAATAACTTTTACCATAAGATCTCTCGAGAATTGCTTCCAGATTCACTGCTCGATTTGTCTTCATATTATTGAAGGAGAGATGGTCGCAAAGCTTTTCCACGTCGTCGTCAGAGAGAGTTTTGCTCAAGAAAGTCGCGGTTCTGCGGACAACTGACGGCAAATCCCGTTTCATCTCTTCAAATTTTATGAAAAGTATGTTGGGGTCGTGACGCCTGTTCCAAAAACCTGAAAAGAAATAAGATAATAAAACTACGTTTTAACGGTTTTGAGCGCGGTAATTTATTAGGTTTTGGTTTTTCCGACGTTGCTGGCTTTTCAGTGGCCGTGGTCACGGACGACAAAAGTGACACTTGACCAACGAGTATTGTTAAAGTTTTATTTAGCCTACCACCAACTTGTTCATTTTAATTATTTAGTTTTCATTTTGTTTATGGTTATTATTTACTCTATGGGAGTCTAATCTAATTTAACACCGCTTCACATGTTGTAGCTTGAAGAGAAGAAGCGGCGCAAGAAACTCTTCAGCAAACATGCCTAGTTCTATATAATATTAAAATGGTTGGAAGGACAAATAAAAGAAATTATCAGTCAAGTTGGTTTGTATTAAGAAATAAGATGGTGGATGTACAATAAATAGAACACAAATACTAAGAACGACAATTATAATTATTCAGAAAAATTGGTAACCCTGAATAGATTCTACGCCAGGATCTCCAGTATCAAAATGTATATAATAGTAACGACGGTCTAGATTTCATATTTATTTTGGCGTAATAAATTCATCACATTGAGGAATTTCCAAAACTCAATCCGGGTCCCTGTCCTAAATCCTACATGATTTGTAGAAGACGCTACAGCTATTCTGTTTTAATTTTTTGACGTTTATATAGTAGATGTGCTATGCCTATTTTTCTGAACTTTTTGGGACATTAATTACACGTTGGTTTACGAAAAAGATGTAATTAAATACAATGAGATTCTCACCAAGTATATGGTTCCAAACGGGCCCAAAAGGTGCACGATCCTTCATGAATAGGTCGCAAAATTCTTCAAAAGTACCCTTCGCTCCGTGCACGAGGATGCAATAATAGTAATAAGATATCACCATATCCTTTGGATTGCGAGATGTGTAGATGATCTAGGCGTTGCAAAAATGTAAATATCATTGCCAAAATAGATGCTAGTTGCTTACGAAAATTAGCGTCATTTTTGTTCGAGGTTTTATCTGCTACATTGAATGTTAGGTATATAGACTGAAGTCAAAGTTAATGTGAAAGTTGTCGTTTAATCATTTTGAATTTCTTGTCGTTTAGGCCCTAAAACGGTTTAACAGATTTCAATGAAAATGTTATGAACTAAAACAGGTTATCTTTTATTTCTTTTGTTTTATTTTGATACCTTGAGTTCAGAACACGTAAATATAGTATCTAGTACACCGCATAAATGCGAGCGACTTTTTGTATTCAAAAAGTCAAATATTTTTGGCCTTCTTTTTTCCGAATTTGAGAATTAATAGATTAATATTACAATATTCTATAATGGCCGGATCCTATAACGGTTTATTCGATTTAATATCTTATAACTTTGACATGAGCACCATAGAAGTCATGTCAAATTTCTACCAACAGCAAAGCAAGCGAATGAAAATAAGATATGGTAAAATGAATGATATAGATTATCCGTGCAGGAACGGAGAAATGATGCAATTTCCTGCGGCCAACCGGCCTGTCGTAAGACAACAAACCAACCCACAGCCAGGTGGTAGGGTATTTGGTCGACTGGATGGCGACCACGCCTGGTCTAGAATATGCCCCCATAACAACCTTGTGTTGTGTTCCGGCATGAGTGACCAGGTTCCAATCTCTCATAAGAGAGAAGTAGCGCATTTGTGGCATGTTTGGTGTTACAAATGTCCATAGGCGATGGTAACCGCTTCAAGTCAAGTCAAGTGGGCTGTCTGCCTGTCACTGAACTTCTGCAATAAACAAAATGGAAACCGGCCCTAAGGAAATACTGAGTATATGATATAAATATCAACACAGTCGCAGATGTGATACTTTGTATCACAAAGATGGTGTTGATTCTGTGAACTACTACACTAGAAATAGAAAATAAATTTTCGGACAGCGATTTTTAGAAGAAAGAAGCAACAGACCTTATTTGAAGAAATAAGAGGATTTTTCGTCACAAAAGTTATGTATTATTAATATCACCTTAGGCTTAGCAGAACCATCTTCCCTCTCGATGTCAATAGGCAGTAGATCCCAGGATAGATGGCTGCGAATGTACCGAGGAAATGGTAGGCGATACTTCACCAGATCCACTGAAGTGCCTTTCACAGACTCTTCGTGCCATTCTGCGTGTCCGTCCACCATTATGCAGGATAACTCCACGAGTGGACAACGAATCTGTTGATATTCTATATTTGAGACTACTTTGAATATTATCTATATTTCAGCCTCTTCTTATTTTTAAGTGAAATTTAAATTGTTTTTGACTTTATGACAATATTGTTATTGTTACTCACACAGGTAAGTTAAGTATTAGGCTGATATTAGAGGGTTCATTTCTGTCTTTCAATTTGGTTTAATCAACCAAAGTGATCCATGTAAACATAAACTTGAATCATTCAATGTCATTAAATACCATCCTATTCAATAAATTCTTCAAAGTTATTCAATTTATCTAAAAGACACAGAACTGAAAAGACAAAGCTATTCAATGATATTGAATGATTCCAAGTGTATGATCATTGCTTTGGTTGATTGACCCAATTAAAGACGGAAATGAACCGTCTAATATCGGCTTATTTTTTAGTATAATAATCATTCTAAAGTTATCTAAGGTGAAATTAAAGAGTAAACAAAAGACGAGAAAGTACGCAGTATTTATATTTCAAAAACTTTAATAATTAGCGTGTAAAATGCCAACCATTTTTCGTTTACGGTATAATGTTTTAATCTTTATAAACTTTTTTAGAATTTTTCAATCCATAGTTCAAACGCATAATTTATGGTGCACAATAAAACTATTTTTATACATTCGTTTATACTAGGGTTGCAATCTCTATAATTTGGCAACCAGGGCGAAACTCGTGAAAGCCCAGGATTTTGGAACCCAGAACCAGGATGTCAATAGTTTTTTTAAACTCAGTCTGTATAAGTCCTGCGTCACATTAAGTCGCAAGCAACGCGGCAGTAACAGCGCGACCATCGCGCGACACTTGATTGTCATAACGAACCACAGCAATACGGTAGCTGCGTGCGATAAGCGGGCTTCGAATCATTGTTGCAAGCGCACGTTCATAAAATTGCGTAAAAATTTGCCGAACGACTTTTTTGACATTCGAACGCAATCAAAGATGTTTTTATTATTAAAATTTTTGAACACTGTGTTATACTTTTTCATAATCACTATTCACACGTCAAATCGAAACAAAGCATCTATCCTGAATTGTCATGTTTTATTATGAACGAGTCGTTAATGGCGCCGAAGGAGAACCAAAAACAGCAGGAACAACAATAATGTTTCCTCGTTGGAACCAATTGGTATGAAGTGCGCCACCCTAATCTAAGTAAGGTTATAGTTGCAATAAGAAGGAATGTACTGCCGCCGCACTGCCTGTAACGTAATGTGAAGGCGCTCTAATAAAAAAAGTTCAAAATGTCATAAACCATTTTTTTTATTACTCGACTTTCTACCGGTGTCACTGCTGCGAAGTACGTACCGTGGCAACTGCGACTTCGGAAAATATAGCGAGTCGATTCATCGATTGATCGCGGCGTGGCACACGTGTTACGCTGCCGTTGCATCGCCTGGTGGCCTACAACTTGAAACTACTTACTACTTGTCCTACAACCTGGACTACAAACAAACCCCGCCCGGATGCTCCCGGGACACTCTAAGCGAGGACAAATCCGCGGAAACCCACAGATACCCTACTTTATACTAACATAGAAGAAACAAAGATACCTGCTGCAGAGATTTAGCGCCTTCGTAATCCAAATCATGGCCAATGAGCCAAACCATCTCTTGGGCCCATGTTGAACCTGTTAAAAATAAATAATTATTGTGGGACGCCACATGCGTTGACATTTTGACAGCGTCCGAGACACGGCTGTGGTTGCTGGTGCAGCTGCCGCCCAACAAGAGGGACTAAAGTATCCGCTACGCATGTTTGTACATGCATTCGTTGATAGCGGATACTTATTTGTGGCTTTTGGTACCCAACTCTGTGAGCCATGGGGTCGGTACCGATACCATTATTATATTAAGGGTATAATAAATGACGTCACGAAATTTAAAACTCTCCCACCGCTTGTCCTTCAACTGACAAGTGACAAAATGAATCGCAACAAAATTTTAACTTGAAGTTTTACGCGCAGGTTTTCAAATTGGACAAGTACATTAACAATCTGCCCGTAACAACTTGCATTATCCGTTGCGATTCGTTTTTCAACTTGTTTTATTTAACAAAATACAAACAAAATCTATTTATTCATTTACAAAACATGATAAATGCCGTTTTGCCTTTTCCGCATACTATTTGAATTTTTTCCTTAAAAAAACATATGAATAAAAGTATAACATAATATTGAAAGTCATTTTCCTTGAGAGGCTAAAGATACTTTCTTAGCTTCTTACCATTTTACCATTGCGCAGTTTAAAATTTAGGGCGCAGGGAAGTTTTTACAACTTTGAAAATATCCGTATATATCCTTTAAAGTAAAAAAATAACTATAAACAGCGATATGGTTTTAGAACACATCTATGTCATCCAACTGAACAGTGTTTGAGAAAAATGTCTGTAACACAATATCGATGGACAGACAAATGGACAATAGACATGATGATTTTTTAGTGCATGAGTTCAGTTTACAAGCAAATAGCCCACCTGATGGAAAGCGATTACCTTTGCCTAAGGACGTTTGAAACAACTCATTTGCTACCAACGTGCTCTTTTGAGGAAGACCTGGCCAATAATGCTGGAAAACCACTCAAAGATTCTATGGCAGCAAACTTTAGACCAGGGGTGGCAGCCATCCAGACGCGCAAATACCCTACCACATGGCTGTAGATTATATAATCGCCTCTCACAACAGGTCACCTAGCCGCAGGATTGTATTCTTCTTCATTCCTGGACGGACAGAAGACATTTTATCCTAATAATAGAGCAGACACACCCATTGTATATTCCCAAGGTTTAACGTTCTTAAAAAAGCATTCAAACTTACACTAACTCAATATGAATAAAATCGGTTGTTCTAGATAATATGCAAATAAGGAAAGTTTGTTTACGAGATATACCATTCCAGAGTCGAAGCCTGGACCTCTACGCTCCTGTGACCTAGGGAGGTTAACGCTTAGACCACTTAACCGCCGTCAAAATAATAACAAAACTACTACTCGATCGTCACCTAGAGAGGCGTTCGCTAGGAAGTTGGATGAAGGGCCAATACAAAAGCAACACTCTTGGACGCGGCACGAATTGTAAGGAGGTTCCTGTTTCTGGAACCTAACCACCGGTAATTTGGACCCCAGCCCCTCTGCCTTCGGATACCAGTTTTTTATACATTTTTTAAAATTAGATAGATAGATAGATAACACTTTATGCTCGCCAAATATACATTCAATTACAATATGTCAGGTAGAACAAAAGGCGGCCTTATCGCTGAAAGCAATCTCTTCAGGCAACCTAACTTAAGGAATAACTTAATCTAATCTGGCGATGTAGGTGGTGCAAATAATTAAATATCATAAATAAACATACTTAAACTACATAACTTATAAATAAAATACTGATCTATAATACTTACGTACGAATAATTTATAATTATAATACGTACTGAAAATTCTAAAAATCAAAAAAAAAAAAACTAATAAAAGAAAATAATATTTACGAAGTTTCAATCCATACAAAGCATACGCAAACATCGCTATACTTTCATTACGATACGTAAGACTATCGTGTATGTGTCAAAATTATTTGGTGGTTATAAAAAAATAACCAACTAACTATATTAAAAATGTCGATAGTTCATAATAAAAAATGTGCGTGTATCTATACATCATTTTAGAATTTATTTATTTATTTTTTTTCATGTTTTCATAATTTTTAAAACGTCATTAAAAAACTAACCTAACTAATTAAAAAAGCTATCATCCAATCATTCTTAATTAAAAAAAAAATTGAATATGTACGAATAATTAAATGTTCGTACAGTAAATCTGAGTGCGTTCATTTAAGAACGCATGCGATGATTTGGCCTCTCTGACAGTAAGAGGCAGCGCATTCCAGAGTTTGACAGCCTACACTGTAAAGAGTTATCATAAAAGGATGAAGTGTGTGCAGGTGTTAGTGAGTTTACGATACGTATGAGTGCGCAAATTGTGGGAAGTAGAAAGGCGAAGGAAATCAAAACGTTCCTTAAGGTAGGGAGGACTACTAGGAATAAATAATATGTTATAAAGTAATGTGAGAATGTGAGTATTCCGGCGAAAGCGAATAGGGAGCCACTTGAGTTTTTCACGAAATTCAGAAACATGGTCATATTTTCGCAAGCCAAATATGAACCTAATACAAAAATTCTGAAGTCGCTCAAGTTTATTTAGCTGTTCTACAGTTAAGACAAGATAGCAGGCGTCAGCATAATCTAAAATGGATAACAAAAGAGACTGTGCAAGCATAATTTTGGTGGCAGTAAGCAGAAAATTTCTCAGCCTGCTCAGGGATCTAGAAGACAGAAAAACTCTCCGACTTAATTCGGAGAGGTGAGACTTCCAAGACAGGTCACTATCGATGAGTACACCCAGATTTTTACAGTGTAAAATTATGTATTTTTTATATATTTTTTGCTACTCATGCGCAGATTTGCCGATAGCCTCATGATGTCACGCGTCGACGGTCAGTAGGGTTGACAAAAAAGGTGACATAAATAGTTGTTGCAATAAATTTATTATTGTATATATTTGTATATTACATACATATACAATAATAGTAAATAATACAATACAATAATAGTAACATTGATTATATAATCACATAATAATAAGTAGTCATTGGCAAACCTGCGCGCGGCTTATAAAAAAAATGTACTACTCTGAGAACCAAATCCGACATTTGTATTCCAGAACTTTCCTTTCTACAGATATAAAGTTAAACTTACCAGTTCTAGGATAAGAGCACATCCAGACATCACTTTCCCTGACCTCCATATCGAGAATATCTTGCCCTATAGTCATGTAGTCCGCCGGCAGGATCACTTTCCCGGGATTGATTTCGACCATACAATCCTTCTTCTCGAACATTCTATCCAACAATTCCCCCGTCTCATCATCTAACTTAGAAAACGTTAAAATCGGTTTTGGTCTCATTTTGAATTAAAATTATTTCAGAAAAACGGAAGTAAAGCGAAAAATAGAACCGGTTTTTTTTTTGTTAAAAGTTTTGTGTTTTTCTATTCGATAACTTTTTTCTAAACCAATTTTGACAGTATAGTGATTACACGTCTGCTACGGGCGTTGAAAGGAAGTGTTGTGCTCGGGTGCATTCGTTTTCCGCTATTCTCGCTGCGCTGGGTTGAGCAGCGCAATTTCCCCAGTAGTAGGATGACCACGAAATAATCTTGATATATAAAAATGATTTTTTGTCTGTATGTCATTTATAGAATCGTAAACTATACATTTGATAATGTGATGATCTTTAGCAAAGATGTTGTGCGTGAGCCAGAGGTTTCTGAGTTGGTTCACAATTGGACCCGGCAGGTGGCGCTGCTGTCGGCAAATCGATCGAAGCTTTTCCGGGCAGCACGACGTCTGCCGGGACAGCTAGTAATAAATAAAAACTTTATTTATTTCTCAACACAACAGATTCACTAAGAAACCTGGTGTGGGAGAGTGGTGCCTGAAATAGATTTATAGGAAATGTATATGACAGGTCACCAGTGCTCCACTCCATGACTACCAAAAATAAATTCTTATCATTAACTTAAATTTAAGCTTACACAGTTAAAAAAGGACTAGTATCTACCAATATATTTTTTTAATTGTTTTAGTTTTTACTTTTGTGCAAAAAATAAAACAAAAAAATAGCAATTTAGTGCTGTCGAAAATTCTTATTTGTTTTACATGCATATTAATTTAAGACTCACCTAGATATAGACAACTCTATAGCTATGTCTAGGCAGAAACATAGGTTTTGAGTTCGATTTCGGGTAGGATAAATTTTGTAGACTATGTATGTATCTTTTCGTGTCACGTTTTTGTATGTTTGTTATTGTCTGTCTGTTGGCATTACATTATGACGTTATGACCATGCTAATATTAATTACTTGCAAACTGTATACATCTACGAGTAATACAATGCAAAATTTTGTTAAATTGTTAAAAGATGTTACTACACATTTTTTTGTTTATTTTCTGGACAAAAAGGTGTTATTCATCAAACACATTTACCAAGATAAAATTAATATGAAAAGTTTTAAAATATCCACAAAATCTTAGTATTATGGATTACCTACTTATGAAAGTTAACAAAACTAGCTCTATCCAATATGGCTTCGTAAGACTCCTTTATAAAATACACGTTACTTTATTACAAGTACCCAAGGTACATAAACACAAGACACGATAGATGCGAAAGTTTACATGCTAGAAATTTTTGTATTACTTGTAGTATCATAATTATATATTTAAAATTACTCACAATGTAATTTTCTAACAGTGCTTTTTATGAATTTTATCGATTAATCTAAACATTTGGACAGCAATCTACTCACGTTGTGCTTACAATAAAAAAAGAAGCTTTCATACTTTTAGTCTAGTACTAGAGCATGTACATGCTCTCGACTTTTAGCTTGCAACTATGGATTACAACTGAATGGAAAGCATAAGGTGATAAGGTACGCGGATGGTCTAGCCCTATTAGGGGAAAGCCGTAAACAAGTCGCAGAAGCAATTAGGATTCTAGAGGAAGACGCAAAGAAGGTTGGACCTCAAATCAACCGTACAGGATTACTCACATTACACGCGAGGACCTTCATGTTGAAGATGCTCAATATAAGGGGGTAGCCAAATTTAAATACCTGGGCTGCACAGTTACCGATACGAACACCCGAGAGGATGAAATACACATACGTATTCAAAACGCCCTGAGGTGCTGCGCAGCCTTACATAAGGTAAAGGTGTCCCGGCTTCTGAGCAGGAAAGCCAAAATCAGAATTTATAAATCGTCATACGGCCCGTCCTGATGTACGGTTGCGAAGCCTAGACGCTTACCCGAAAAGAAGAGAACCAGCTGTTAGTGGCTGAACGAAAGGTTCTCCGCAAGATTTTGGGTCCAACGACGGGAGACGACGGCAGCTGGAGGGTCCGAACCAACGTCGAAATTGAAAACCTCGTGGCCGAGCCTAGGAGAAATAAAATCTCACCGCTTCCGTTGGCTCGGTCACATGGAACGGATGGAAGAGGATCGAAGCGTGAAAAGGGCCTATTTGGGGCGATCGGATGGGCGACGTCCGGTCGGTCGCCCCAAGTACCGGTGGAGGGACAGAGTGGAGGCTGACCTGTGTGAGCTTCAAGCCCTTAACTGGCAAGAAATCGCACAGGACATGAACAGGTGGCGTGTTCTCGTTTCGGAGGCCAAGACACATTTTGGGTCACTGAGCCAACGGAGTTAGTTGTTTAGTTTCATACTTTTATCGGTGTTTATTATAGTGCAAGATATATATGTAAATTAAATGATGATATAAAATATGATCTGTTAGATCCTGGCGTTATGTGATTGAATGTAACATGTCGTAACATGTCGTGACATGGTGTGATGAGACGTGTTATATGTGACGATATGTGACGTGACATGATGCGATGTGATATAATGTCAAGAAATTAATTAAAATAAGCCTGTAAAAAATACCGACACATGATGGCTATTCATGTACATATATATCTATAACTTACAAGACTACACGTGCAAATGATAACAAGCATTTATTTTATCACAGACAGACGCGTCAATTGTATTTTTACAGATGGTTATTTAATTGTGTAATAAAAGCGGTAGTTATAATGGTTTCCTTATTTTCCTTATCGTAATTCGCATATTGGTACCTAGTAAATTCACCTGCCTAACCGTATCATGCCTTTTCCGTGGTTTCTACCCGTGCCTGCGCAACCACTTTCTGTTTCGAACGCAATCGATGAGCACGAGTCAGACGTTAATATCACACATAAAGCATCTTTTATATTGGTATATAGTTATGTGCGTATTAATTCACACATAATGAAATATCCCATACTTATAGGTGACGAGTATCTACTATTTTGTTATTTCAAAACCTCCTAAGCCGTATACTCACATACGAGCCGTACCTACCTGTAACCGTTGCAGTTATTGTAACTAAAAATCATAGTGTGGACGTGGGTCGTGAGCTCGAGGCGAGCGGAGATCAAGTGTAGTGTAGGGATCCCCAAACTATTTTGAGTAAGAGACCCCAAGAATCTCAGACCGCCATAGGGAAATTACTTTAAAGTCTTTGCGGTTGGTAAAGTGAGTAAACTTGACATCATTTTCTCATAAAAATTTAACAAAATGAAATTTAGTATATATAAAGAGTAATTAATAATTATTGATACAAATTACGTAAAAATACTTAAGTAGGTGTAGTGGAACACTTTCAAGCCAATAGATGGTGCTGTGCAATAATTGAGGTCACAAACGTTTCCCGAAACATACAAATAATATATACAAAATTTCAACTAGTGCAGCTGGGCCTACGCTTGCGGGGAACAATACTACCCTCGCTGGAAGATCTAATCTTCCTCTTGAGTTTGAGACGGAGGAGCATTCCATCCATCTCTCTCCTCCAATCCAACCTAGCCGGGTCATCCCTAATTTCCCTACAAAGGTAATTTTTTTATACACGTAACACAATTTATACAGTATTTTGAAAGTTTCAAATAAGAACTTGTGTTAATTAATAGGGGTCGATTTTTCGACCTCGTCAACCCCCGAAATCAGTTTTTGTTTATAGTTCAGCTTTAGTGGATAGCCCCTAAGTATAAAGATTAATACCTAGTCTGCTTGCTTATAGTGCTGTTTCTCAGATTAATAATTTCTAGTATTATAGATTATACAATTCACTGGATATTATGGTCTACTATAAAATAAGAACTATCTGTTAATTATAATCTATTTTGTGTACACTGTAATATTTTTCCATATAATTTGTGAAAAACCAAACGTATAAAAATCGATAAGCGCGCGCAGCTTACAGCTGTCACTTTAAATTCCCAATGGCACGGGCCGCCGGAGCCACCCCTACAATCTCTTCCGGTGTTAACCAAACGTCATCCAATCGCGTAAACAAAAACATTGATTCACAGAAAGAAAACAAAATGTCCAAAGTCGCAAATGTGAATTCGAGTTTGGCTTACGAAATATTGCTCTATTTGAACAGTTTCTATTTGGGTATGTTCTTCGTATGTGAAGTAGCAATGGGTATTTTGAAAGCAATTAATGTGTCGTATCCAGAGAATGCACTGTTGACAGAAGCTGGAATTTTCAGTGCATTATGTTTGGTAGAAGTGATCAGAATATTTTTAGGGCGGAGGGGAAATTTGGAGAGTAAAAGTAAGTTAATTATATTTTTTTGAAATAAAAATTGTAAATAGGTACCTATCGTGTTATTGTACCTTACAGAGCCAGCGAGTCTTCGTTCTTGTTGCCATGGCGGCGTGTTTGTTTCTATATGCCTTCCTTCTTCCTATATACAAATATACTCTGTGGTGTTTATTAGTGAAGTACAAAGCCGCCGGCACCAACATCTTGCGACTGAGCACCATCTTTTTGCTGCACTCGTCTATACCGCGAAATCGATGTATCGAGATGAAAATTATATTCTAACTAGGACATAAGCTAGCCCTTTGTCAAGCTTCGTTTAAATTTATTCAAAAGTGTTCACGTGTTGTTCCGGTAGAAAGCCAAAAATTCTAAAACCTGTATTTTCGGAATTTGCTGATCTGTGTAGCCCACCTGATTTCTTCTTTTTTTTAATCACTTTTCATTAGCTGGACCGTATTCCTACTCACCACTTAGCAATAAAAAAGTATAAAACTATATTATTGTAAAGTTTAATCAAAATTGGTACAATATTTTTTACGTGAGATATAAAAACATCCATTGATCGTCACAAACTTTCTCATTTATACACATGCAGTTTTCGAAACTCTAGTACTTTAATATGATCTAAAGCTTAAACCTTATTTATTTAGCCGGCAAACTTACACACAGGTGCACTGCATTAAATTTTTATTCAGGCGCGCTTCGGCGACTCTGTTGCAAAATAATAATTTTTTTGCTTACGTTTTTTTATTTATATATCGAGGCTTCATGGCAAATGGGCGTATACGTAAAAATGCCATTTATTCGTTGTTTACTATAATCTTTGCATGTTACAACTTAGAAAGTCCTACCAGTATGCAAGTGTACCTAAATAGAAGGGTAATCCAAATTTCAGCCTTATACAATCGACTAGTTTTGTTTAATTAACAATTTTGTCCCGTGTGAAAAACTGCGCCCATTTGTTATGAAGCGATATACGACCTTCAAAACCAATTAAAAATCCGTTATTATATATTAATAGAATTCTTAATATTATTTCAGGAATACCAGTGTTTTTCTCAGTTGTCTTGACAATACCATCAGCAGTGGGTGTATGCTACTTCTTAATATACCAGACCTATATCCTAAGGCTAGAGTATATTTGGTGCGCCGTCATGCTGATGTTCCACGCTCTAGAACTCACCTTTGCGATCCTCTTCGTCCTGACAGTGTGCAAAAACCAACAGTACGACTAGAATAAGTATAAATGTACCTCATTACCAAAGAGATACTAGATGCCAAATTATTGACTGATGAACTTTTCAAGTGGTTATATTACAGAGTGTATAAGTCCTAATTAAAACTATATTTTAAGGGTTTAAAGCGCGGCATTTTAGTTTTGACGTTTTGGCCAAACTGCCGGGCTTAAAACCGTCAACACTTAGTTTTTGTTATGTGTAAACCTTAGATCATAACTCAATGGTGTAAATTTAAGAAAATATTATGTATATAGTATATTTATTACCTATATTAATACACGTAGTTATTGTAATGTCCCTGCTCCATCTGGGATAATGTAACTGTTAGTGATCGAGGCTAAATACATCTTGTTTGTAGCGTTCAAAACACAACGTTAATGATTAACTACATTAATGTATACAGGTAGGTACATACCCTTTCCTTTAGATTGCAATTCCTTCACGGAAATTAATCTTTATAAGCTGATCTGTCTACTACCATAATAAATACAATTTTATTTTCTACATAATCAACAGAGTTGTTTCTTAAGTAGGGTAATTGAGTTTATAGCCGAATTCCAAAAGGAGGAAGTTCTTAATTGGACTTTGTTTCATTGTATGATTGTTAAGCAAGTTCTCTGTCAATTTTGGACCGATATTCAAAATTTATTTCTTTATTAATAAGAGTACTCCTGAAGTAGTTCCATCGTCACAATCGGGATTTGGTTAGTGGATCCTATGGAAAATGGAAAGCAACCCTTGTTAAAGAGCGCTTAATGCCCACACTCTATGAAAAGTTTTTTAATGCGTGTCAGTCCCTAGTAGAATTTCTAGAGGCGCTTAAAATATTATTTCTAAAGCTATTCAAGGAATTAAAAGTAGAAAATATATTTTTTTTAACAAAAAAAAACTGACTTCCAAAGTAAAAATCAAAAAATAATTATTTATACATCTTTAAGTTGGTGCCAAGTATAACATAAAACACAACAAAATTGACAAATCACTAACACTTTATTAAGTAATTAGCCTATTTAAATTAACAATAAAGTTGTTTTAATTTAAATAGGCCTTGTATTTTTCGTATTTCGTATAGTTGAGTATGGCTGAAGGCTCGTTTGAAAATTCAGTCTATATATCAAGGGCTTCATAATAAAGGGCGTATACGCAAAAATGCCATTTATTTGTTGTTTACTAAAATCTATGCATGTTACTATTTAGAAAGTCTACCAGTGTGCAAGTGTACCTAAATAAATGGATATTCCAAACTTCAGCCTCATACAATCAACTAGTTTTGTTTTATTGACAATTTCGTCCCATGTGTAAAACTGCACTTTTGTCTGTACGCCCATTTGTTATGAAGCCCTCGATATGTTATTTGTGAATGTTTAATATAATAATCAATAAAATCTCATCACATTGCACTACAACTGCGTGAAATGGCACTAACATTATCACAGGTGTAGCAGAGGCATACAATGATGGAAATAATATTTTTGAAAGATTATTCTTAAACCATTGCAGCATTTTTTCGCTGTAATGAAATGGATTATAGCTTAAATCTAAATATTAAAAACTGCTAGTTAAATATTATTAAATATATAATCCTAACGCTTTGTTTGCCAAATGTGTGGGTATATAAAAATAAAAAATAATAATCACTAATTTATTTTTAATCTATATAAATTAAAAAATCTATGTTATTATTTGCTGGGTGGTGTCAAATGTTCTGGAATCTTCTGGCACTCTATTTTTGTAATTTTAAGAGCACATCCCTCTGGAAGATTTCTTTCAATATACTCAAGGAAGGTGTCACATGTGGAACCTGTAAATATTAGAATAAATTTTAATTTGTGCTATATTAGTGTATTATTACGAGTTGCAGGGCTCGAATTAAAATGCTGTTGGAATTATTAGTTTATTAGAACTATACAAACACGTATAACAGGTACAAATATAACCGAACACAACAATTACGAATGTAATGCAGGAGGTCGAAATTCAATAACACGTGCAAAGTCCCTCACTAAATATATTACTGAATGTACACAAGTCTCGCCTTGATCGTGGTTCTCGCATGACCGACTCGTCCTTCCATTGGCTCATTACTTTATACTGCACAGATGCAGTATGTCCGCCGGCCATGTGGACCAAATTTCCTAGAATCAGTTTGTACTTTAATCCAAGACACCTGGCTAATGACTGCCATAAAAGATTACAATACAACAATGGACTGTTCTCTGGAATAATTAGTAAACGCATGCCAATAAATAAGTAAACAAAAGAAGTCCAAATGCCAAAAAGTAATAAAATGTGTTTTTACAGATATGCAAGTGTGAATTTGTTTTTGTAGGCGCCTAGGTCTTAACAGTGTATAGAGTTATCAGTCAATGTTCAACATCATTAACAATGTCACATCTCAATTAACGCATTAAGCTCTTTGTTACTTACTTCGTACTAACATATTAACACTAAATAAAATAAATACTAACATTTTGCCAAGTGTAGCTGGGGCATTAGCAGTGGTGGATTTTCCCTAAGGCCCAGGAGGCCCGGGCCTAGGGCGGCCAGATATTAGGGCAGCCAATCGTGACAAAAATTCACTGATGATAACAAGAAATAACTCAAAGTACATAAATATTCTAAAGGCACGCACACATCATGGTGGGCCGCATTGCACTGCATCATATAACAATAATCTTCCTAAATCATTTTTGTACTTTCTATAAATAAAATATAGATAATGAAATGTGAAGTAATTATTTCCTTCAAGTAAATTCATTATGTATTCAATATGATGGGTGCTGAGAAAGGGGTGGTACTTACTATATGGCCTGGGGCCTAGGGCGGCCAAGACTGCAAATCTACCACTGGGTGTTAGAGTAAATCAGTGATAATAGCTGTATATGTTATGCTATTAATATTAGTATTTTTACCTGTCAGTCTTTGAAGGTGAATAAATCTAAAGTAAGTCCTAATTTCATATTGGACTTTGTGCTTTTTGTAAATATGAACACATTTGAGAAGTGTATGCCGTTCTTTGTCTGCTTTGCGTTGAGCCCAACTGAAAAAATAAATTAAATCTATGATAGTAAATGTTCTATTACTTTAATGTGTATAAATTATTCACTAAACAAAAAACATACGCAATAAAACATCTTCTTCAGTGTCAGTGCACAATTTTCTAATTAGAATTTTGGTGATATTCTTTTTTTCATCAAAATTGTGATATACAGTTTGGAAACTTTCAATGGGGCAGTAAGGACAATACCTTAACCATTGTAGCTACATTGTTGGAGTCTGTGCTTATAGTATTAGATTAGACCTATTTTGTGTTATAGAACAGCATTTTGAATGTAATTTTTTTATGTCAAAGTTTCATAGTTGTTTTTATCTGTTGTGTGAAAAATATTGACGGAAATAGATGAATTCATATTTTAATTGTGTTTATTAAGTTTATATAATAGTAAAGTAACACAAAACCAGTATATTTATTTACCACAGACCAAAACATACATGAAAAATGGTGTTGGAGACAATACATAATTTTGGGTGGATAGATATAGGGCGCACTTAATTTAATTGTTGGGAGGGGCGAAGGGAGAGGGTAGGGAATCACATGGTAAGTATGGTATACATCCCATAGGACATACAAGGACATAGGTCCAAAGTTGAAAAATCAAATCAAAATGAATGAAAAACTATATAAAATCACATTAAAGCAATTCATATGAGTAACCATTATAAGAAAAATAATGACCATGAGATTCATAGTAATAATACTTATAATTTTTTATGAAGTATATGGTTGGCAAAATGTGCTAATGAATTTTTGATGTAAATGAATTTGGATAGTTATAACAAATACAATTAACTTAAGTTTATCTGCCTTCTGCAACCCCTATGTATGGAAAATAATACACAAACTAAAACTCACAAGCCCACTGAGAAAAATGAGTGTGCCACAGCAGTAATCAATGAATGCCAGAACCAATTGGTCACCATTTACTCATTAATAGTTATTTAAATGACAGTTAAAAATAAAGACAAACTAAAAAAGACAGCAATTGCAAAAAAATAACACATAAAACTTGGAAACCAGACAATATGGCAAACCTTAAGTGTTATATAATGTACTAACTAAAAATAAAAAGCTCTAATTGAAAATAGGTAACAATTTTTTTAACCACTAGTTTATCCCCACTGACCTTTTTGTTACTTCAATGCCTAAATGTGAAGCAGCTGCTACACAGAACCAAGAGTAACTCAATAACACGGCTGGGTCGATGCCACGCATTTCTAGTTCTACTCTTTTATATAACTTATCCAACTCCACTGTGTTTGAAACAGCCTCCACTGGTTTTGGTGTAGGAGTAATCGATACCGTCGAAAGGGGTCTTAAAAAGACATTTTTCCTTGATGTAAAAGTTCGTGCTAAAGGTGCAGCACGAATAATATTCTATAAAATAATAAATTATTTATTTATTAAGTATTTATTTTTGTTTTGAAATGAGGAATATAACCTTACCCGTAGAGCATTCATTTTTTTATTGTAATGAAGTCTGATATCACAATAATTGTGTATGGTCAATTTTGGCAAATAATAGTATTTAGAACTTTTATATATTTATTCATTTAATAACAATAAACAGTAATAACTAAATAAAGTATTTTATTACACTCACTACAAAGCACAGTGTTTAGTGTGCACTGTGACATGTCAATATCAAAGTCAAAGTGGCAGCTAAATTTGCTGTCAGTGACGGTTTGACACTGGAGCTATCATATGCAAAATTACGCAATTAAAAATAGAATAGAACATTTACAGCATGACCACATTAGCAGTTTTTCGCATCAGCAGGATTAAGGTACTCACATTAAAAGACGCTTCCATTGCCGCGGCTGATGTACACAAATCTGTTTCTTTTTAACAAATTTAAAAAGGAACAGAATTTAAGGAAACGGCTAGTAGAATCCTCTATTTATATTTGGTCACCGTGGCTGTCAGTTATCAATTGTCAAATTGTCATGGCTGATCAGGGTCTCCAGATTGGGATACCCTTTCCCTATTTGGGGAACTATATTGCAGTTGGAAAATTTAGAGGCCAAGAATTCCTTGAGATAATTTTATCGCTGAGAAAATTAGGTAAGTATTTTATCCCTCTAGCCTTACTAAAAATGCCCTAAAATATTCGTCATATCATGAAATCGCTAATAAAAATTGAATCCAAACATATCTGAAATTGATGTTAGTTATTCTTTTAACCGACTTCAAAAAAGGAGGAGGTTCTCAATTCGTCCGGATTTTTTTTGTTTTTTTATGTATGTTCACCGATTACTCCGAGATTTATAATCCGATTTACGTGATTCTTTTTTTGATCAACGCGGAACAGTTTCCGATTGATCCGCTAAAAATTTGACATAGATTGGCCCATTAATTATCATTTTATGAACATTTCTTATGAAAAAAATTCTATTCCGTTCTATATGTCCACCGGTTATTTTGAGATTTATGATCCGATTTACCAGTTTTTTTATTCGACGAGGTATAGCTGTCATTTGGTTCTCTAAAAATTTGACATAGTTTGACCCAATACTTTTCATTTTATGAACATTTTTTATGAAAAAAATTCCATTCCGGTTCATGTGTACACCGATTACTCTAATATTTATGATCAGATTTACGTGATTCTTGTTTAGTTTGATGCGGAATAGTTGCCATTTGGTCCCCTAAAAATTTAATATTGTTTGGCTCAGCAGTTTTCATTTTACGATCATTTCTTTTGTTCCCGTTTCTTCGGACCTATATTTTTCAAGAAGCGCGGCACCTTTCGTAGGTCTATCCATACATAGCTAGACACTAAAAAGTAAGAAATAAAATAAAGAAACTTCGTTTAAAAAACCAACTTCAAAAACTAAAAAAGTATAAAATAACTTATTTCTAAAGCTATTGTTATTAATATATAATATCTAAAACATCTTGAAGGCGGTACAAAGTAAAACATAAAAATTACTATATTTTGAAAATTACTAAGCACCGATTAAGACTTACGATGATTTGATATTATATATTAATAACAATAGCTTTAGAAATAAGTTATTTTATACTTTTTAGTTTTTGAAGTCGGTTTTATTAAACAAAGTTTCTTTATTTTGTTTCATTAATGAATATAGTTATACTGGGTTTATTTATCTGAATATATAAGATGGATAATATAATAAAATTTAATAGGATGACCAGAATGAGCTTTAATAACACATTGAGCTCAGTATCTGCTTCTTTCGAACCCATCTCTAATATTTGATCCCACTTTAAAAGAACATGTTCATAATATTTGATATATTTATTAACCGTTTATCTGTTTGGAATTCATGTAAAAACTACTGGGCCGATATAGATGCAGCTTTCGCTGATCGAGAGCTAATTCCTAAACTTCGTGCTATTTTGTATCCCAAGAAACCCACGGGAATTTCAAGTCAAGCGTGAGCGAAGTCATGGGCATATCCTATTATAAAATATTTATAATGCAATGTCACTCTGCGTTTTTTAAATTAAAAGTAAAACAAAAGGGTACGTTTAGCATTGCTTTTAATTTTTGAATATATTGCACTGATAAACCTATGAAATTAAAAAAGGAAATCATGCCACTGTGATTGTATTTTTTTGCTAAATAAGTAGCTAGTTACTAATAATTCTTTTATCTATTTCTTATGTTACTATGCTATTTTCTAACAGAGCATTTTGTGTATCTTAAATTAATATTAACAGCCTATAAACATCTTACTGCTACGTTTAGGACTCTCTTATTATATTCGTTTTGTGTACCTCTTGTTTAAAGAGCAGGCCTTAATATCTACACTGCAGGTGTGTTAAATTTTTATGTCAGTACTATTTGCCCCTTTGTTAGAACTTTTTAGAATGCATAATATTTAAATTTATACGTGATATTATTTCTTTGTTCTTTGGTTGTCATACTTGTAAGATAAAATTTGTTAAGGCAAGTCAATATAAATGTTTCGAAGCGAATTATTTTATTTATAGTTTAGATTTCGCTATATATAATATTATAATCCGTAACACCCTTGAAAATTCACTTCATTTTATATCGCAAACTATCCATCTCCTGGATGAAAAGTATCTAGTCCATTTTGGTATATATACAAAATTACATCAAAACCGATCCAGTAATCCAGTGTTTTTTCTATGAAGCTTAACAGGCAAACAGATCGAGTTACTATCGCATTTTTTATAGGCGATGAATTATTATATTATTATCTTCTAAACTTGTTAAATTATTAGTCTCTCATACAACATGTATACACAGTAATTTAATTCGGAATTTTGTATACTAATTATAAAGAAGTACGACGAAATGAGAAACTCCTCCATTTTTGAATTTGGATAAATAAGTAAAATCTGTTGACCGTAATGAAGAAATATGTGTGTGCATCCTGCATATGCATATGCAATATGTGTGGTCTAACACTCACCTGTGATCACATGTCCAATTTTTTATTCCAATTTCTGAAATAGTATCATTTTGGGCTGTTTTAGGTCGTTTGGGGATTTTCGTAAATTCGATCTGGAGACCCTGTGACTGACGGCAGGCGCGCTTTGTTTATATTATATTAAAATTTACATTTATAAATTGTAATATAGAATGAAAATAGATATTTCTTGTGCTTGCTTATCCGAGTACTTGCATATTAATTACCTCCACTAATTGTCCTATTAGTGAAAGACTGTCTAGCAACTTCTGTGGAATTAGCATATAAAATGGTGGGTCCTTTAATGTTATTAAAAATGCTCCATTGCAAACAGTTTGCCAAAAAGAAATCTAACTTAAAACATAATTCTAGAAGTGAAGGCACTTCTCACTGTTGTTCTGAAGATATGAAAGAATTCAAAGTAAATGTAAAAGTAGAACAACCAGATGACTGCATTTGCAGAGTTTGTTTAAAAGAAGGCGATACACATATTTATAAAGACGCAGCCAACGATATCCCCGACGCTCTAAACTTATTTGCAGGTATAGATGTTGACATTGAAGACACATACCCTAAGTTCCTGTGCCAATCCTGCCTTGCATTGTTACAAGGTGCAATGGTTCTAAGAAACACAGCCCAAAAATCTGATAGCATACTCAAACAAACAGTAGCCCAAGAATCTTTTAGTCAAAACGAAAATGATGATAGTGAAGACCATGAAGAAGATATTTTCTTGTCTGAACTGCGAAAACCTAAGAAGGAGAAAGTTGATACACAAAAATATTATTTTTGTAAGAGGTGTAATATGGAATTTAAATCCTGCGAAGATTACACCAACCATAAATTGTCAGGTGAACATGACAATTTAAGACATGTTTGTCCAATCTGTAAAAACTCGTATGCAGCTCTATATTTTAAAAGGCACATGGCATTACACAACAAACAGGATATGGAGACTTACATGTGTGATATATGTGGTAAAAAGTTTACAGTCAAGGGTCAGTTTACACGTCACAGACTGACACACTTCTATAAGCTGCCATACAAATGTTCCCTATGTCCATATAAAGGACGATTCAATGAATCTTTAAAAATGCATATGCGAACACACACTGGTGAAAAACCTTATCAATGTACACAGTGCGCTTCAAGGTTTATAAATAAAAGTAATTTAAACAAACATATGTTGATCCATAAAGGAGACCATGATTTTAAATGTGATACATGTGGTCGAGGATTTTATACGAAACGAGAATTAGATCTGCATTTCAAAGTTGATCATACTGGCATAAAAGACCATGTTTGTAATGTCTGCGGTAAAGCTTTTGGCTACCGCAAAGCCATGATGAAACATCAGCTTAAAGTACACAAGAGAGAGAAGTTAAAAAGTGGGAGAATGCCATTGTATTTAAAAGTGGAGACAATGAAAAGGAAAGGAGAAAAGGTCATTGTAGAAAGTTAGAATAGATATTAATTTTTTCAGGGTCTTCTCAGCAAAAATTGTTTACAAAGTTCTTAAGTTTTTACTTATTCTAATTTTTAACTTCAATATACAAAATCTTTTGAAACTAGTTTTTGCTTTAAGTAAAAAAAATATATATATAAAAACTACAACTTATTGGAAATGTGAAAATAATAGGCCATAAAGATAAACATATTTAAATTTAGAACTGTCACCATAGACATTCTTGACATAAGGAGTGTATGTCAAGAATGTCTATGGTTTTGTTTAAAATATAATTACCATTTTGCATTTTTATCAATTTTCAAGTAAAAACCATGGCAAATGAAGCTGAAGAAACAGTACGCAGACTTTCAATGCATAAAGGTGTAGTTGGAGTGGTTGTTGTCAATGGTGAAGGTATCCCTATAAAAACCACATTAGACAACCATGTTCTGTGCAATATGCTGGCCTTATGTCGGCATTGGTTGACAAAGCAAAAGCAGTTGTACGGGACCTTGATCCTTCCAATGATTTAACATTCTTGAGAATTAGAAGCAAGAAGAGTGAAGTGATGGTAGCACCAGATAAAGACTTTATATTGATAGTTGTCCAAAACCCAGTTGAATGATGATGGCTTATGGCTGAAAGAGCCATTTTGTTTATGTTTATATAAACTTTTTCCCGAGGAGTTGCAAATTTGAAGTTATCTTTAGATTACTTACATAATTCATTTTTTGCATACTATTGTTCCACATTTATTTAGATACACATAATCAATTTTCAAGGTACACTGGTTGGTCCATTTTACATTAAACATAGGTGGAACCACCCATAAAGCTAAAATCGCCTGGCAAAAATTTTTGCTAACAGCACAAGGGTACACACACAAGTAAAATATCAGAGGGTGGGGCGTTACCTGTTTTCAGTTTAACAAAAGGTCATTTAAATAGAGATCTGTAAACAAGGCAAGAGCAGAATGCAAATGAAAGTTACCAATCAGCAAATTGCATATTGCAACTAATCTGCAGTAAATGTTTCCTTTAGTGTACATATTTCAGATACATCCTGATGGGTATATATGAAATTTGAGTGTGTCCTTGGATATAGAGATTTTGAGCTATTCAAAGCAAAATGTTAGAGAACGGTTAAGGACGAATTTGGTCGATCATACTTTCGCCAAGTTCACATTTCAAATAAAATTAATCACAACTCATCAGTATGATGGTGTTAGAAGTTTATAAATACTTCATTGTAACTTTTGACTCTTCACAAAAAAGGATTCACTATTGACTGTTAAAAAATGTATCCAGTACTATTTGCGAAAAGTTCGATTACTTGGTTTTTCTAAAAGTAAAACAGATTTTGTTGATTTCTATATTTTCAGTTAAGTAAAATTATAAGTTATTTGCTTCAATTCAGTGAGCACTGTTTAGTTGTCAATCAAACCATGGCATGATTATTGCAGAGAAGTATTATTTTTAAATAACTATTATATTATGCATAATAAAACAATTGTACACGCAATACTTCATCTATTTATTTTGCAAATCACATTTAGTTGAAACATAACATTAATTAAAGGTGCGGCTTCATCCGCGATAGTGTTAGATATAGACAGTTCATGCAGGGTTTTATGCCTTATTTGAAATGCGGCATTGTTAATGACGTTAAGCATTGACAGATAACGTATGTATAACGCATGTAAACTCGTGAAGAAAATACAGTGACCAACTAGTACAAAGCAATGAAAAAATACAGGGATAAAGGGCGACCAATTTGTATTCACTGACGAGTCGTATGCTCACTCATCACACGAGTGTACATGCACTAAAGTTCGCAGAGCCTATGTTCACATTTGCCAAGTTACGCCGGCCGTACTATACACTAAGTGGCTGTGCGTTACCAGTGTTATTATTAACACTTTAATTAAGACTCCTTCAGCCACGGTCCAATGGTCTTATTCATATTGAGTTGAATAAGTTTGTAGTAATCTTTATGGTTCTTAAAGAATACTTTCAAACTTAGTTACTCAATACAAATAAGAGCATACAGATGCTGCCGCAGCATAGTAAGGGTAAAAGAAATCACATTGAATCACGAGAAAAGCTAGGAAACTCCTAGTAGGAATGATTTTAATAAATTAGAAATTGCCACGATTGCTCCTAAAGCCGCTCCGGGTGCGGCCTCCGAAGTTGCCCCTCGTCCAGCCACGATTGCTGCTTACACCTTTATTTCCATAACTATTTTGGTTGTTACCATATCCTCCACCTTGACTACCACCAAATCCACTTTGGTTGCCGCCGAATCCACTTTGATTGCTACCAAATCCACTTTGGTTGCCGCCGAATCCACTTTGATTGCCCCCGAATCCACTTTCGTTGCCGCCGAATCCACTTTGATTACCCGCGAATCCACTTTGGTTGCCGCCATATCCACTTTGGTTGCCGCCATATCCACTTTGGTTGCCGCCATATCCACTTTGATTGCCCCCGAATCCACTTTCGTTGCCGCCATATCCACTTTGATTGCCCCCGAATCCACTTTGATTACCTCAAATCCACTTTGGTTGCCGCCGAATTCACTTTGACGTCCCCCGAATCCTCTTTGGCTACTGCCGAATCTCCCTTTGGCACCGCCAAATCCACCTTGACTGCGGCCGAATCCGCCTTGCATTCCACCAAATCCACCTCTGCTTCCAAATAGGCCACCACCTCCCGGGCCACTCGCACTCCAACCTCTCATGCCCCTTTTCGCTCCATCTGGACGGAAGTTTGG
Source organism: Dendrolimus punctatus (assembly GCA_012273795.1). Lineage (NCBI taxonomy): Eukaryota > Metazoa > Arthropoda > Insecta > Lepidoptera > Lasiocampidae > Dendrolimus > Dendrolimus punctatus. Next base: position 9,996,511 of record CM022549.1, read on the forward strand.
CACATTGATGTCCCTCCTTATTTTATAGTCACCTGCAGTCACGACGCACAAGTCTCTTATGCAACTTATGACCTGGAGAAAAAGTATGAATTTTAAAATATTTGTTATTGGAATCATGAGCATGGTGATATATATATATCTATCCATGATATAATATGTCCATAAATTGTTTGAGTTCGTACAATGTGAAATATCAGGGGGGCTAATTCAGACTAGCAGACTGGAACCTATATGTCTCTATCTATCATCATGTGAAAGCTACAAAACAGATTTATAGGACCTCTAAACAAAGGCAGCTTATATTCCAGATCAACACTTAGGATAGTTTATACATTAGACCTGTCCTGTTGTACGGCAGTGAAGCGTGGCCTGTACTTGAGCGACCAAGCAAGAACTGCGTGTCACGGAGATGAATATACTGCGGTGGATGTGTGGAGTGACGCGGAAAGAGTGTGTCAGGAACTTCCGCATCCGTGGCAGTCTTCATGTCCGGGACATAGAAGACAAACTACAAAAGTGTTGCTTACGCAGGTAAGGCCACGTTTTACGGAGACCGGCTAATTATGTGGGGAACAAATGTCTAGCCATGCCACCTCCGCCAGATCCCGGTCGAAGGGGAAGACCCAATAAATGTTGACTTGACGTTGTGAAGGATGACATGCGTACCAATGGTCCACACGAAGTGGAATAGAAACAGTAGGAAACAAACCCTTGGTATCGGAGTGAACTCTTCGAACGCAACCGGGATTTAATGCTTGGATGATGATGACTTAGGATACTTTTACTACCACTCACACGGGTTCGGTTTTTCACGGAATGCCGTAAAAGACTAATTAGTAAGTGGGGTAATGGGCGCGTACGTAGTGGGGTGGTGAAGTACTTTCAAGTAGAGTGTAGTAAGAGGCTGACCGATTTCATGCTAAAAAACCGAATGGCATATTCACACAGCCATTCGGTTTAGAAGTGAATCTTCTATATAGACGGGGGTATTGAGATTTTCCTCTGTCACGAAAACCTGTTACGGCCACGTGGAGAGAGTAAAAGGTATATCTCGTGGTGAGAAGCGGCTATGGATGTTTTTTTGGTTCCAAATCGAATCCAGTTTTTTTTGGATAAAATATTTTTAAATAAAAAATGCATTCATTACAATGTATGCTAACCTAACCTAACCAAATCATAATTTGCACTAAACCTGCGAAAAATTTAAATGTGTGCTGGGACACATTAGAAATGAAACTTCAACCGATAAATGGAAAAACGAATGGCAACGAACAAGTGGCAAAACGAATCGAAGTTTCACTTCTACTATGTTATATGGAAAAACAAAATTAAATTCCATGTGAACAGAGCATTAAAAGAATATATTGTTAACCTTGAGAGAGAAAGCATGAAAGTAGAGTAAACGAGATCGAGATGTGAGTACTGTGCAACATTTGCGGAGTGAAGTAAGAAAGAGAGTTGGTCTGAAAGAGAGTGTCGGGGTGAAGGTAAGGAAAGGAATGCTCCGGTGGTTCGGGCATGTGGAAAGAATGTAATATAATAAAATACAATGCAGAAGTGGATGGGTGCAGAAGTCGCGGAAGGTCACGACACACCTTCCATGATCAAATTGATCGTGTACTAGCAGAAGGTGATGTCAGGAGCCTTAAGAACAGACGACAAGAGCTATGAATGTCAAAGAAGCAAGTGAGGTGTGTCAAGAGTAAGCCTGAATGGCGCTCTGTTGCTCGTGCCTACCCCGCAAGGGACCTGGCGTGAAGTTATGTATGTATGTATTGTTGACCTTCTTCTCGGCGGGTGTGAAGTCGAGCGCGCTGTCCGGGCTGGAGGCCGCGCGCTCCACGATGCCTCCACGGCGGGCCTGAGGGCCGTCACGAGCGCCGCGGCCCTCGGGGCCATGTCGAAGTTGAGCCAGTTGTCCAGCCTCACCACGTTGTCCACCTGACCGACAACAATTATTTTGTATTTACGAGTATATACGAATATATATATTTATCTATAACTGTGTGTGTCTATATACATTGAAGCTATTAAGCTTTTAGTACAAAGATCATTGGGCGTCTTTGACCCACTTTTTTTTAAGGTACAGGGACCAAACTAATTTTACTTTGAAGAATAAAATCCCACTTTTCTAAATATTGATTTTTTTATGTGACGACCGGCAGAAATATTTATTTAACAGTATGTGCGTAAAGTATCCGCTTGGACCGCCTCATAGTCGTACGTCATCGGTCGTTTCAATCTGTGCGTTTACACTTGTGTTTCTCTTATTCTTTGAACTTTGAACAGAAATTGTCTAAAACAATTGCGGTTCAAAATATTTTCGAAATCGATCCAATAGTTTTTACATAATTAATCACAAAAATGCTTTAAAAATACTATAACCATAAGAAATTAAAAAAATATCAATTTTCCCAGGGCTTGCAAGAATGCGACCCATACCACTGAGTAGCAGGTACATTTATCTACATACCTAGCCCTATTTCGTTTGTGTACGCCGTGGGTCATATGTCGAACAAAATGCCCAATGACCTTTGTGTTTGAATTGAAAATGAGACGATTTATTGTTGTTGTCTCACTCTGTTTACATAGATTTGTATGAAAGAAAAAAAATCCTTGTTTTGATATATGATAAACATTACGATGCAGTCATTTGAGGGTTTTTTTCGGATTTCTTGTCTATTTGTTCGGGATTCACGTGAAAACTACTGGCCTATTTCAATGTGGTTTTTGGTGATCGACAGCAAATTCTTAAAATTTACTATATGGCACACTACCTGGGAATCTCGCGAGAATTCTTATAAAAATCATTATTATTTTTTTTTCTAATTTTAAACTTGAGATATAAGTATTTATTTATATAACTTGTTATATTCTAAACTTTTGTACATATAGTTTTTTAATACATAGATACCTAATTATAATTTATTTAAATAATTAATAATCTTATTTTATAAATACGTTGTTTTATCTATTTTTTCTTTATTTTTATCACTAGCCCACGAAATGGCAAAACTAGATACATTATCGATAACGCTTATCGACAACAATAATGCACATCACTATGCCCGCCCATAAGGCTCGTGAGTGGAAGAGAGAGCGAAATACTCGCTTCACCGCTCCGATTATTTACGACCCAAACTGCACGGACAAAATAATTCTACTATAATCTAATAGTGGGTCTTCTTGGACGGCTTTTCTCGTTTGTTTCCGGGCAGGATTTTGGGTTTGAATCAGGAGTACAGGTCAGGTGAGAAGATGTACATACCCATTCCACCTTCCTGCTGGCGAAGAGCAGAGGTGCAGGGGTGCGACCATGGTGGTCTGCTTGCAGCTGATGGCGCGCGTCCGCACCTTCTCCCCGAACACGAACAGCGGCGATGGGAACTTCTGTTCCATGTTGCTGCAGTTCACCGAAGTCTTGTGGATCAACGCCGGCTTGCCCTCCGTTGTCAACACCTAAATATAATTATAACAATTTATTTCGTTTATATCAAGTTTCAATAGTGACGTGGATTCGAATCCTGATTGGAAAGCATACACCACTTAGATAGTTGCCTGATCTTATGTGTATATCATTAGAACTAACACAATCATACTAACAGTGATGGAAAACTGCACATCGACATAAACAACAGACAAGAGTCCAGACATGAAAGCTTCATAGAATATATAGTACTTTTCATGACTATTGTATTGTCAGTAATTTACTTTCATGTTATCCTAATTATTTGTTTTATGATATGTATTATGTATGTCAGTGATTTAAAAAATTGCCAAATGTATCTGCAAGTGTCATCTGCACGAAATCACAATTAATTAATCCACTCTGTTATTCAAATTCAAAAGTTTTAAGGTCATCATACATATAAGTTAAAATTTAATTTTACTTCCTAGCCTGTGTACACCGCTTCGCAACGTGTTATAGCTGTCAAGGAAAAAAGGCGGCAAGAACTTCCTAGCAAATGTCTAGCTATAATTTGTTTTTCTTTAGATTTTTTATTCTATTTATATCTTAAGTTCTTTCATTCACATGACTATATAGATATAGTCAATAATATAATACATAATATTATTTTTTATCTTGACTTAAATAAATATTATTCTATCTTTCTTTTTAATAATTATTAAGTCGAAATGTGTCTCACTCACTTTCCTCTTGCCCTGGTGAATGCACACGTTGGGGTAGAGACCCATGCACATGAGTGCAATCACGAGATCCAGCTCCGGGTCTTCACCCGTCGGACACCAACGTTGAGCCACGCAACACTCCTCCGGGAAGCCTATAGTTGTCGTCAGGATATCTAAAGTTTAAAGTACGACAGATATTAATAGTAGATAGATAGTCTCTAATCTCTAATAAAAGTGAATAGTGCCATTCAAACAATTCTGTCTCAACCCATCGGACATGTCTCAACGGCTGGGTGGTTTAATTGGAGTCCTTCACCAGTCAGCTTTTGTTTTTATAATATAATGTATTTAGAGTAAGTTACATTAGGTTACGATTTCGTTGACATATTGCCTGACGCAGGTCCTCTCGGGGCACGGATGCTTCGAATAAAATCTAAGACAATACTACTCACTTATCAGCTGGTACTTGGCTTCGGAGGTGACGCGCAGAGTTGTCTGTTGTACGCCTTTCCACTCGCACCAAGAAAATTCGGCGTCTTCACCCTTCGCATGCTCTCTCTCCCACATCTATATTAATTTATTTATAATAAATAGAAAAAAAATCTAGGGGCTAATCGCTACCAACACAATCTGAATATGCAATTTTTAGAATTTTTGTCTGTCTGTCTGTTCGAGCATTACGTAAAAAATTCAGAACTACCTTATATTCCAGGTCATAATTTAGGATAATTTTTATCTGGAAAAATGAGGTCGTTTCCGTGGGATAGACGAACATAGCCAAAATGGTGCCGCTGCGGGCGAGTTTTTTTTTTTTGCGAGGCTGGTTAGACCCTTAAAGGGGTTAAGTTTCAACAAGGCTACCGCTGTCGTTGTGGTCGTCGAGAAAACATCACTAATGACATCATCATTTTCGATCACGCAACGACCCATGTCAAGCGGTGGGTCGAATAGCCGTTCCACTAGGGTTTACAATTGTAACGCCGGTAAGCAAGTGGAAAGGGATAAATCGAGGTCTTTGTGAGTCCCTAATGGAACATAGCCTTTCTGAACTTTCAATTAACAATTACTTGGAATCGAGCAAACATGTATTTGTATCTGTGATGGTAATCAGTATCTGTTACCTGGAACGCATTCAGCATGGCGACGTGGTCCGAGGCCCTGTCCCCGGCCAGCGCCCGCTGGTGCATCGAGAGCTTCCTGCGGCCCTCGACGACGAATATCTCCGGGAACGTGGTCGAGTTGGCCGCCATTGTGGTCAGCGCGTCGCCAACGCCCAACACGAAGCCGAGCACCATCATCTTACCGAGACGCGGCTCTGGAAACGATAAAACATAGGTATACATTCTTAATTTTTCGCGACTAAGAAACATAATAATCCCATTTGAGGATACAAAGTTTATATTATTTTTGTCCAAGTCCAAGCAAGAAAATTATGTCGTCCCTTTTACTCTAATACAAATTCTATGCAGTTAGAGGGAGAAAGCATCAGTTCAACATTCATTTCAATTATATGTATTTGAACACAAATTTGTGGTGCTTCCCAATTAGCCGTGTTTGGTGGTTCTGTCTTAAAGGGTATGTAATAAAACCACGTTTTAACGGTTGATTTTACTTCGTAAAAATGCAGTTATTTTAAAGTTTTTTTATATTTTTGAAGTGATAACCGTAACACGTTACGTAACGAAGCGATTTAGTCTCTCATTAGAAGAGACTAAATCGCTTCGTTACGTAACGCGTTACGGCGCCAGTCTCTCTAGTTTGCGTTTCTATCACGCAAGTTATCACTTCTGTCGGGCGTCCCGAGACGCACACTTCATTTGTTCTACGAACACATGAAACATGCAGATATTATTGTCTTCCAATAATACTGGTGTCGATAGGATTCTGCCACTGTGAGATATGCCTCTCCTCCTACTGAGGTTGAGGAAAGAATCTACAGACAACCTCTACAATAACTACTTTCCACCAGATGGACTGTCTGCCAGATTGTTACGTCTCAACCGTAAAAAAGAACCTTAAATTAGGAGTGGGCGCGGATGGACACTTGTGGTTTGGAAAACTCACCAATAGGCAGCTTCGCCAATATGGTTCCGAGTGGGGTGAGGGCGTCGTTGGCGTCGAGGCACCCGAGCTCCCTGAGCAGCGCCTCTGCTTCGATCACGGCGTCCAGCGGCGGAGGCTCCGGGGCCTTGGAGAGGAAGTGGCCGATCGCACCCAGCCGGAGTAACTTGATGCTAAGGGGGGCAAATATTAATTACATAGTATTTTTAGGGTTAAGTTGTTTTGGCGGACTCAGAATACGTCATCGTATCTGTTTGTCCATTTTTTTATTTATTTATCAGAAAAGCAAACAGATACAATATACATTTTATAACTAAAGTGATATTGTATGATTAATAATATGGTATCCAACAGCACTTTTCACATTTTATTTTAGGACATAATAAAATTTTTTTTACCGCTAACCCCGCAACTTACATGTAGTAACAAAAATAACAAGATATAAGACATAATAAAATATAAGAAAATACAGCATTAAGGTGGAGACAACGTATTTAAAAGTTTGTTTCGTACATTATGTTTGAATTTTCCAATAGCCATAAAGAATATATCAATTTCATTAAAGTGTTTATTGTATCAATCTACCATTCGACGAAGAGGTGCGCGTAGTCCAGCATTAGTACAATTACCCAAGGCAAATAAGTGATATTTGCGCACCCCCCGTATCATTTCAGTCCTAGGTATGGCATAGCATATGTTCCTTACAAGGTTCATACAATCGAAGTAGTTGTTGACTATCTTATAGAGTCATAACTTCCAAATACCGTCGTCTAGATTCAAGTGTTAGCATTTTATATTTATCAAGTAGTATAGTGTATGTCAGATATTGTTTGTTACACCTCATTCATTCATTCATCTGTCTTTGTACACAAATGCGTCATAGTCAAAACTATTCAGTGTATATGGGTTAAATTTGACGAGAAAGTGCTATAGGCAGCTTCACAGATATAATTCAAAGTAAGGTAAAAGCATTGTTGACATAAAATTTCTTTTTTAGAAGTACATCTGCTTCAATCACAGTGTACCAACTTTATCGTTCACCTTATGCATTTATTTTAAATTGCGCGCCTCTTTTTTCTGTCTCGGTTACATCGTCGCGAATAGAGGGGCTTGGGAAAGCCAACGCTAGAGGGCGTTAGGCGGTGAAGCAAAACGAATCGGCAGTAGTGAGTCGAGGATTCCAACGTGTGCGTCTCTCAAAAAACCTAATACCGATATCGAACAATCAAAACGACCTAAATATCATACATTAAACTGTGAAACGAGTTTATATTAGCTATTACTACAAAAAACCATCAATTTACAAGTGCTAGGCCTAGCTGGAGTCCACGCACGAAGGCGTCTGGAAAGTACCATCCCCATTTCTTGGCGTGTGATTCGGGATTGAGAAGAGGGGTTTGCGCAATACGTAGTTTATTTGTAAAAATCGATATTAAAACAACAAATTTTCAAAAATTATATACAGTTTTGAAACACACAGTGTTCAATTTTAGTGGTTCTGGTGCCCTGACCGATGGCACCGTGACAGAATATAATTACTTGATACTAATGGGGCAAATGTTAATTACATAGTATTTAAAGGTTGAAGTAATTTCAGTGAAGTTGATAAAACCAAAAGCCTTATGAGAGTGTCATATCCAGCTGTTTGTTTGAAATTTGGCAAGTGCTATAAACAGCTTTGCTAATATGATCGATTCGACAATCTTGAGTTGTGTTCCAACATCAGTAGCCAGGTTCATGCTCCATTCCATCCTCAAGATTTTCATAACGTGGTCAATACATATCGCGGGCTTCAAGCCAGAGGGGCGTATAAGCCAACTTTTCAGGAGATACAAAAAACTTTTTTTCAATGTGTCTCTATAACTGAAAATTTGCATGTGTCTATAAAAGTACTTCCTTGATTACGTGAAATGCTTTTTTTTTAATTAACCTACTATTAAGAAAAAAAGAGGTGGTGTATCGATAAAAATATAAATAATAGACGAATTTTAAAAAAACGATTTTCTTTAATACGGCCCCTCTGGCTTGAAGCCCGATATCCTCTTGGAAATCTTACGCATTTTCGAATTTACGGCTAATGATGCCAAAAATTTTTGAAGCGGATGACTTCTTATGGGAGGGTAAACCGCTGTTACGTAACGCGTTACGGCGCCAGTATGTCTGGCTTCCCTTTCTCGTACGTTATCACTTCTGTCGGGCGTCCCAAGACGCATACGTTCTTTTTTATTTTTCTGTTTGCGAAAAATGATTTGAAACCACATTTTGAATTACTAGGCTTAAATAACGGATGCTTACTGAGGGAGAGGGAGATAAAGAGAGTAAAAAGTCAAAGTAAAGTATGGGTACGTCCCCTACACCTGACAGCTGTACTCCACCATTAACAACAAAAAAATTACATACCTGAGTGCTAATTCGTGCAACGGTGTACGGAACATTTCGGCAGTGAGATGTTCCTCCAGCTTCTCGAACCTCGCCCGAGCGCATAATGTGAAACATACGCCTGGACGAACGCGACCCGCTCGGCCTTTGCGCTAAAAACACATGACATAAGAGAGCGTTAAAAAAATGGGGGGAGGTCGGTGAATATAACGTATTTTTTTTTGTTCAAGAAAACGTGTCAAATTAAATAAAATATGTTTTGTCACTGAAATATTTGCTCAGTCCATTAAGTATTTTATTACTGAACTAACTCATCGTGATTCGTCTACGTCCACGAAATCTTAAATAAAAAATATTCAGCAAACTAATTTTTTTTTAAAATAAATCTAACACGCTTAAACTAGAAACACAAATTTTAGAAAAAAATCTCATGTTGGATTGGGGGACGGAGGAGGAAATTGAGTTAAATCTCACGAATCTCACTAGGGGGAGGAGAGGGCCGGAAAATAGTCAAAAAACGACACTCAAGTCGTTAATTGACATCAACTAACTTTTTTTCAAGAACACAAAAGTCATGTACACTGACTTAAAACATTGTTTGGTGATTAATAGAAGGCTAGAATTTCATTGTTCAAGTCAGCGGACCCAGGGTGTAAAGGCAGTAGAAAAATCACCTCGGTTTAGTGGTGTATCTATCGATGCGGGTAAAAGAATTGCAATTTATTTCTTTAATCCGAGAGATAGACAGTTGAGAATTTTTTACAAAGCGTCATTATTTATTCCAAAACAATATTGTGGCGTATGATGGTGGAACCATCTAGTTCTAGCTTTAGAACTTTTTGGAAAAATCTAGAATGATCTAGACCGAAAGACAAGGACGGATATATTTAGAAAAGGATAGACGATAAATGAAAGAAAGAGATAGGTAGATGTTAGAAAGAGATAGCCGACGAAAGAAAAGACAGAGATAGATAGATGGGTTCTAGAAAATTCTTCCGGGTATATAAACAGTGTAAGGCGCGCCTACCGGGCAGTTTAGAGTTTTATAGTTGAGTTCAGTTCAGATGGTGAAGCGACAAGTGCGATACTAAAGAGTTGGAAGAGAAGGTTAATAGAAGTCAGAGACGAATTAAGTGGTGAATTTAGTGACAAGTTTGGTGGACAGATACTTGAAGGAAGTGTGTAGCGTAGTTCGACAGAGGAACGGCTACACGCGATAATATCGGAGGTGGACTACGCAATACCGGCGACGGTATTGAGGGTGTGACTACTTATCGTCGGGACTGTACATCGTTGGTCGTGAGTATAGGGGCAACCCTGCAGAGAGGTATACTACGTGTGGCTGTGTAAGTCAATAAAAGCTTTTAAATTAAAAACTGGTGTTTCTTCCAATCCATAAGTGCGTACACCCGCTCGTACGTAACAATATATATGCTACAACCACCAATATTAAAAAAAATAAGTAGATAAAATATGTTTATGGCTGAAGGGACGGCCAATATTCATCACATTTACAGTCATGATAGAATGATTATTATACTATTTGCAAGTAGTTCAACTAAACCATATAAAAATATCTTATTCAGATTTCTATTTATTATCTATGTCTGAAAAGTCTTACCTGCTCAAGATTGGTTTTGCTAGCCCAAACAGTCGCGTACGAAGTCATATTGTTATGTGAAGTGAATAATTTCATTTTAGCTTTGCATGAATCTATCACGTATACCACGTCGTTGATGGTTATCGACGTTTCTGCTATGTTCGTTGACAAAATAACCTGTCGATAAAACAGCACGTTTGTAGTTGGTTAAAATCCGGCTCGAAGGACCAAAATTTGATAACGAAGCGGTACATAAAAGAAAATCCTGCGCCTAAACAGTATTTCATTTGTCTCAAAAGGATCAACAATATACGCTCAATTATTACAAGTGGGATACCATATTAAATTCAAAGTTCTGGTAAAAATGTAGCTGACAAATTTTTGATAGTTGAAGCAGACATTCGTCAGTTTTATTTTCTTCATAGCTTCTGCCCGCGACTTCATCCGCGTGGAATAGTTAAAAAACGCCCCGATTTTGAAACATTGTTCATTGGTGCTCCACTCCTATTCGTCTTAGCGTGACGATATCCCATTTATCGAGAAGGCCATAGGTTATACTTTTTACTAACAAATCTATGGACTCGAATTCCGTACCCTTTTTACAACTTAATTACTTTGAAAGTTCTTGAGTTCATAACACGCTTATTGTTTATTTTTGTGTGTGACATTCATTTTGTGATTTTAATGTTGTTGTGTACCTTAAGAATAACTATAATATACTATAGCCTTCCTCGATAAATGGGCTATCTATAACACTGAAAGAATTTTTCAAATCACACCAGTAGTTCCTGAGATAAGCGCGTTCAAGCAAACAAACTCTTCAGCTTTATATTAGTATAAGATTATTAGGGATTATACGCCAGAAATAAAGAACACAACAGTATAATCATTTTTAGTTTAAAATAAATAATTACAAATGTACTCTATAATTGAAGACGTGAGTGGATGAAGGTGATATGTCGCATATTCGGATTTTTGCTTTTTTTTGCGTAGATGAATGTTATAAGTCGATAACAAATGACTACAGACCTTAGACCATAGATGTAAGGCATATTTAATAAATAAAAAGTTGCTAAAGGTGTTAAGTTCAGTTCAGTTTCAAATAAAAGTAAAACTTCTATCTCGATTTACTCAGAATTGGAGTTATGCGACTTATCACCTTCATCCACTCATGTCTTCAATTATTATAATTAATTTAAAGATATTCACAACATACTTTAATCAATCCAGGGGGTGGCGTAATAAACACTTTCTTCTGATCATCCCTCGGTATTTGGCTGTGAAGTGGCAATATCACATATTTACTTGTATCGCCGAATATGCGACTTCGAGTCAAATGTTTCATCAACGCGAATATTAGATTCCATCCAGGCAGAAAAACAAGAACAGCTCCGTCCGTGTTCAATTCCCTTATGTACATGAGTATTGCCTCTATCAACTCGAAGCTTAGCTGGAAAAGAATTAAATGTTAATCTTTTTTATGGCAAACGACCACCTGATGGAAAGTGGTCAAACGCCGCCTTAACAGTAAGGGGTCATCCATACGTTTTACTACGTCACATGTTAAGGGCGAGAGGGTTCCTAAATTACGTGACGTCAGATTTCAAAATGTAATATATTTAAACTTTAAAACACGAAATTTGAACTATTAACAAAAAACTTCATTTCCGACTCTATCATGTATGAGCATAGGGTTTAAATTATTAAAAATAATTTAAACAGATATAAAAATAATGTAATCTATAGATTAACATTAACACTTGAAGCAAAAACTCTGTAGCCCTTTTTACAGAAATTGTGCAGACGGAGTATGCAATTTCGCATACTTATCCCTATTAATATTATAAATGCGAAAGTAACTCTGTCTGTCTGTCTGTTCCGTTTTCACGTAAAAACTACTGGACCGATTTGGCTGAAACTCAGTATATATATATTTTCGATACCGAGGATGAACATAGGATACTTTTTATCCCGAAAAATGGGATAGTTTCCGGGATAAAATGATATTTGTCTGTTTGTTTGTTATGCTTTTACGGAAAAACTACTGGGCCGATTTGGCTGAATCTCGGCACGTATGGAAATTAAATACTGAGGATGGGCAAGGGATAATTTTCATTTTGGCCTTTTTGGTAATTTTGGCTTTTTGGTCATTTTGGCCTATTTGGTAATTTTTCCTTTTTGGTCATTTTGGCCTATTTGGTAATTTTGACCTTATTGGTCATTTTGGTCTATTTGATCATTTTGGCCTTTTTGATCATTTTGGCCTATTTGGTCATTTTGGCCTATTTGGTAATTTTGGCCTATTTGGTCATTTTGGCCTATTTGGTCATTTTGGCCTATTTGGTCATTTTGGCCTTTTGGTCATTTTGGCCTATTTGGTCATTTTGGCTTTTTGGTCATTTTGGCCTTTTGGTCATTTTGCATTTTGGCCTTTTTGGTCATTTTTGCCTATTCCGTCATTTTAGCCATGTCGGCCACTGTGGTCTTTTGGTCATTTAGACCATTTTGGCCTTTTTGGTCAAGTTTTGTAATTTATTTTGTTGACAGATAGACGGGGGATAGTATATATAATTAGCGATATAAAATGAAGTGAATCTTCCGTGGGCAAATACATAAAAACATTGTAATATAATATAACCTGTAGCACTTGCTCTTTAAACAAGAGACACGCAGTAGAGGTTAACCCGTGGCGCAGCCGCGGGGTAAACTCTAGTAGTTTATATAGAGAAGAAGCGACGATTGCTAACTTTTTTAAATTATGCACAAAGAATATATTAAATAAAAAAATAAAAAACACTACACACACTACCATGTATTTGACACACACACTCATATATGCTCTTTTGTTTATTGTTAAAGTCAAATTAAAAAGTGTAGCCTCGGCGAAATCTGAGATTATAGAAGCATAAATCTTTGACATTAACTATTATGGTCGAATTTCGACCTCGGGTGACCACTAGTCCAGGCTAAATACATCATAATCTAATTTTATTACCTACTTTTGATAATGAATTTCATGCACTTACATCTTTCTCTGACAATTTCTGCATAGACTGCACCGTGGCCTGAGAGTATCTTTCATCCAGCTGACAATTTTTATTGAGGTCTTCTTCAGGTTCGTCATCTATTATGAAGAAAGAAATAACTGTATTTATTTATTCTTAAACTGTACCTCCCGCAGGAACGGAGAATGAATACTCCTGCAGCAGGGAATTACTGCCCTAACAGTAACGATATGTTGAACGGATTTTGAAGTGATAACTTCTTATGGGAGGGTAAACGTTACGTAACGCGTTACATCGCCAGTCTGTCTGGCTTCCCTTTCTCAGGTAGGCAGGCGGTAATTAGATTAAATAATAATACTAACAATGTACATATACAAAATTCTAATATTATTCAAGAATTGTAACTAAGAATGAAATATATTTTATAATCAATAAAAGGCTTTATTAATAAATAACCTTTCCTTAAATTATCATATTAATATACATAAAATTTAAGTAACAACCTTTTTGTTTGACTTTTTCAAGTCAAAACAATTTCAATATTAAATAGTTGAGTCTAAGTTATCACTTCTGTCGGGCGTCGCGAGACGCATTTTTTCTTTATTAAGGGTTGTAGTCTGTAATTATGTAATGTTGTAGTGTAAATAAAAGTTACATAGGTGCGTGTCGAAATGTTTACCTTCTTCTTCGTCATCATCTTCTTCGCCCCCTTTATTACTGCTGGCCTTCTTCCCGGAGGACTTCCGTTTCCTCGAGTCCGTTGGCGGTACGAATTTAGTTAACTCAATACAATCCTCCAAGAAGTATTGTTCCACGGGGAAAGTTCTTCCGGGCACCTAAATAGGAATGAGATGTCATAAATTACACAGTAATCGAGTCATAATTTATTGACTTATGTTTAAATAAGTGGTTGCCTATGACTTGGACCCGCACATATAGATATGTAGCTTTTGAAATTTGCAGCTTAAAATGCTAGAATGGCAAATAAGTATAATAACCTACACATACATGTTTAATAGTGATTTGTTAAATAAAATTAAAAAATATGTTTCGAAGATAAAAAAATGTTTAGATATTTTTAATAGTGATGTTATGTATCAAAAAGCTAAACTAACAATTTCAGTAATTTATGCAAATTCTATGCATTTGCACTATACATACATTTTATTATACAAAATCACTAGTTGGAATTCAATGTCAATAAAATTAAATGTGCAATACAAATAAATCTTAAATACGTCCTTGAAGTTCGTACAGGTCATTGTATCGAGCACAATTATAAGAATCATAGATATCTTTCGCTCGCCCTCTATCAGGACTCGCATGCCATCTCTTTCGTACAACATCGTAAGGCGTAATAAATAAGCCTTTGCGCAAAAAGGTCCAGTCAAGTGTTGGACCTTTTTGCGCAACCACAAATAACTAACTTCACTCGAGAATTTAAGTTTTGCGCATTACCCACCTCAATCACAGGGCAGTTTCCGAAGTAACTCGTGAAGAGTGTGGTGTCCACTGTCGCAGACATGAGTATGATACGCAGATCCGCATATGTATGGGCCATATCTCGGAGTAAGATCAGAGCGAAGTCAGTGTCTGCATCGCGTTCATGTACCTTAACATTGAAGTAATAATAATATAGTTATTTATTTATTTAAAGACATCACTGTTCAATACAGGAAAGTCTACACTATTGCTGGCACTGTACAATGATTGGTACCCTATTATATTATTCAAAACATTAAAAAGAGTATTTTTGTAGCCAATACATACAACAATGGTATTAATATTGTATGGCTACAAAATAAAAAAAATATTGACATTTTTAACCACGTTCCAATCAATGGCGGAGTGCTAACAATAATATAGTGTACCATATCTATAATTTACACTATGCCATATTTTATAAATATTTTAAACATGATGTCTGTACATTGAAGCTATAAAAAAACCAACTTCAATAGACTATATAAATGATGGAGAACACGATGCATTTTTTAGATTTCTTGTCTGTTTTTCGGGATTCGTTTTCGCTCACACATTGTGCTATATATTGTACTAGCTGAATGACTTGTTATTTGTACTAAAGGTTACCTTTTTCAAAATATATTACTCTGCCATCAGATGTATCGTTTAATCTCTACATCTCGCTGCTACAAGCTCTTGAATGGACTAACAAAGTATTAAAATTACCTCATCGACGAGGACATGACTGACGCCCCTGAGACCTCCTTCCAATTTCCTAAGCAGCACGCCGACGGTGCAGAACAGCACAGAGCCATACGGCCTCGGCAGCACAGACTCGAAGCGCACAGAATAACTGAAAACACAGAATAAAAATTATAAACATGCCATGTCTGTACAATCGAACCAACTGAATCATGATCCACCATAAGGTTTTTTCCTACAGTTATGAAATACAATTCGGTAGTCGACAGTATGAAAAATATAGGCTGATTTTAATATATATCGTGGATTACGATCTAAATATGACAAAAATAAATGGTTTTAACTAAAATATTAATTGATATTTTTGAGAAATAAAATTGTTATATTGCAGCCATTAGCCACGTGCCAATGAACGCCGATCAGAGCGCGTGACGTCATAGTGTGCAAAACACAAAAGTTATCAATGATTTCTCAGTAACACTTCAACGAAACAGATGTTTGTTTTGCACACTGTGACGTCATGCGGGACGCCATGACAGCTTGACGCGTTTTTGTGACGAAATGTTTGACATTTATATTGATATATTTATAAAATTGCTAAATTAAATATATTAATGTTGTTTTTTTGCTGAAATCCTAATATTTTGGCTAAAATAGACAATAAGGCTCAAAATAAACCTGTTTCTCAAAAATTGTCAATTACCGAAGTAGGTTGAAATTCGCCTGAACATACATTTCATTGGTAAGGAACTTGTTATCATTTTATTAGACATTGACAGTTACTGACTACTTTGTATTAAACAGATCGGAGAGACTCGACTATACTCGTGTGTAACATCTGACAAAACAGATTTCAGTTCGAGATTCAAATTATTTCAAATCATTACTGTTTTATCTAAAACATATCTAGTACAATGATAACAAAGTTTAAAATTACGTAGTTCTTTGAGCTTAGTGACGCATTTTAATTGATGTTTAAAACGTCCTAACTGCAACACACACGATAATCCATACTATTTTGACGGTTTTAAAGGAATTATTAGCAAAGTGGGTCATAATTCAGTTGGTTCGATTGTACATTGAAGCTATTTAAGTCAAAGGGAATAGACTATATAAATGATGGTTAACACGATGCAACTTTTTTTTATATTTCATCTCTATTTGTTCAGAATTCAAGTAAAAACTACTGGGCCGATTTCGACGCGGTTTTCGCTGATCGACACCAAATTCTTAGACTTAAAATCTGCGCCACTTTTTATCCTGGGAATCCCGTGGGATATTTTTCTTTGGGAATTATTTAAAATGGTCAAATTAAAAAAAACGAATGCCTAAGTGATTTTTTCACTGATCGATAGCAAATCTTATGTAATAAAATATGTGATATTTTTATCGCAGGAATCCCGTGAGAATTTTCCTGGGAGTGGTCCGTAGTTGTGCGGTTGCATAAAAACTAGCTTACAAATACATTTTTCACTAAAACAATAGATTACATTCTTTTTTTTTATAGCTGTGGTACTTTGGGCCCCGGGAATTTCAAGTCAAGCGTGGACAAAGTCGCGAGCATATCTTAGTTATGAATATTATTACTATAGACGGCCTTTGTGGTTGGGAGGGCTAAGCCTTTGCTGGTTAATCTCACTACAACGCAGAGGCCCCGGGTTCGACTCCTGGCATAGTAAATTTCGTAAACAAACTTTCCGTTGTTTATTATGGTCTGGGATGAGCCACGAAGTGGTCCGTTGCATATTACCCATAACACATGCATAACTAAACAATTTCAACTATTAACGAAATCTTTAAAATATTTCCAACTATCTGTATGAGCATTGTATAAATTATTAAAAAATAATTTAAATGGAGTGGAGTGGAGAGGAGTCTCAAGAATGTGACAAGGAAGTCGAGGGTCCAAATATTATGAAATTTATGTGACAGTTTGTGGATGCTGCCCCCCCCCCCCCCCATAACAAAACAAGACATACCCAACACTGTTCCCGAGTTCTTCGCATCTCTCACTGGCCACTCTTTCAGCGACGCTCACTGCCGAAATCCTTCTGGGCTGTGTCACACAGACATTAGCCCAGGCACCTTGTCCACTCGCTATGTAATCATCCAAAATGAATTGACACACCTAAAACCACACAATATTGTCAAACATACATACATACAGAACTTAATGCCAGGTCCCTTGCGGGGTAGGCACGAACAGAGCCCCATTTAGGCTTGTTCTTACACACCTCACTTGCTTCTTTGACATTCATAGCTCTTGTTAAAAGACTACGTAAATAGAGTTCGCACTATTTTCATAATATGTCTTGTGAAAATCATTTTTTTTGTGCAACATTCATATTATTGTTGAGATTTGTGTAATTCAGATTTGGCGTAAGTCAATTCTGTCAATTTATATCTTGAAAATGTGGTGACGCGCGAGCGAGATAGCGAACTCCATTTAGGTACAGTTTTGAACCACTCATAATTCCGATCGGCAATTATTGTTTTCGTAGAACAGTGCAGACTAGTTTCTGACATGTGAAAAATAAAAACTTTATTCCCAACAGAAAGGACAATTATGCTTGTTATGCATTCTTAGCTCTGTCCCGCTTACACAACTCGCAAACCAAGATCATTACACTGTACAGGTACATCGGGAGGAATTATTAGTTGTGTTAAACTGTAAGTGCTCGTCTTAGACATTCATGACTAAGGCTGGTGTGCACCACTTTTAACCGATGGTTAAAATAGTTTAGTTGTTCGGTAGAAGGAAATAGGTTAGAAGTTTATTTGAGTTAAACCACCAAATATTATCTAAAAATTGTAATGTCTCCTTAGACACCGGGTTGCCTGGAAGAGGTCATTGTTCTAATGGAAATGTATTTAAGTACATTGGATGTCTAGGTTTAAGTTATAATGAACAATAAAGAGTTTTCATTCATTCATTCAAAATAAAATAATCGCCAAAAATGTATGGAAAAACATTATTATTTTTGGTTAACCGTCGGTTAAATGTTGGTACACACCAGCGTAACACACTAATAAAATATAGACTCCCGTCTGAAAGAAAGCTTTATTATTATTATAATACCTGTGTGGTTTTACCGCAACCGGTGTTACCCCTGATGATGATGACTGGGTTATCGTTGATTGCTTCCATTATTTCTGAACGCATCGCGTATACGGGCAACTGCTCTCTTTCACGGAGACTATCCTGTTTCACAAATAATGTTGGTCTAAATAACGGATTGGAAGCCACATTAATTGAAATGCGAGTCCGTGTTGCGAGTGCATTAGCCACTAAGCTTCCGCGACTCATACCAATAAATGTTACTTAACACATAAAATAAGGTAATTTAGTCTTTATAGTCTGGCAACACTAAAATAACATTTTAGATGTAACAACATTTATTATTAAATAAATATATAATTCTCTTTAAATATGGCTTCCTATGGATTCATTTCGTCTATTGTCAATTTGTTATTTTTTTACGTATGATTTAGGAAAGAAGAAAAATATTTATTTCGACTTGCGACTTACACATTACATACACATAAAGGATTCAAGCTAAATTAAAGTTTCATTATTATATTTAGCAATAATCATACCTTATAGAGTTGACTATTCTGAGAAATGTCCCTATGACTCTTCTCCAAGTCAGAGCTGATACTGTCGAGAGAAGCTGTAGCCAATGGTCCTTCATCTGTAATATAAGAAATATTATATTAAATCAAATAAACTTTTATTCTATTTAATCAATATTTAGCAACATATAAAATTATACATTTGTTATTTTTGAAAATTAATCGGTAGCCAATTGGGAAGCTTAACCTGTTGACATAGAGCTCCACAAAAGATACCCAGTACCCCACCATCTACTATTTTTACTTTCGCTTGGTATCTGGATACAGAAGGCAGCTCTGTTGGACACAACCCGTATTGTGAGGGGATTCCTATGTCTGGAGCCTTAATCACTGGTAGCCTGGACCTTAGGCCCCACTGTGCGCGAAGATCAGTTGTTTTTTATAAATAAATATATATATTTTATAAAGTACTAGCTTCTGCCTGCGACTTCGCCCGCGTAGTGCGGTTTTTTAACTATCCCACGGGAACTCTTACATTTTTCGGGATCAAAAGTATCCTATATGTTGACCAGGGATATAAGCTACATCTATACAAAATTTCATGTAAATCGGCCGAGTCGTTTCGGAGATTAGCCGGTACAAACAGACAAACAGAGAAACGAAACATTTGAAAAAAAAATCTAAATCAGTTCTATTTCACTTCTTAACTGACTCGGTTTTAAGCATTTTTTTCATTGCACAGAAATTTGACCTTTACAATTTTATTATACGTATAGATTTATAAGAAAAAAAATGAAAAATAAAAGTATATATGTGAATAATTGTATCCAATATAAAATGTGGGTATTTAAACATGACTGATTGAAAAAAAAATCTAACTATACATTCAATGTAGTATTCAATGTTGTATTCTATAAGAGTAGATGGACTGCAATCCATGATGATGGTAGATGGTAGTAGATGAAAGTAATGGCCCAATGGAGAGATGGGCAGTCAAAACGTGTACATCGAGTTAACTGACAGGACACATTCCGTTAGTAGCTCACAACGCAAAGTCAAGAGGTGGGTCGAAGTGGGCGTTAACAACAGAGCATTAATTCTCTCTATCTCATGACATTGAAAAGGCGCGATTATTAAATCAACCAATGAATTTTTGTATTTCGTCGTTTATGACATCGACGCCCCGTAATCTGTCCCATTAGAGTCTATGATTGTAACGTCCGCAAGCAATTGGAATGGGAAAAATGGCAGTCGTAACCGTGCACGTTGTGTCTTATGGAACATAGCCATAAACACACCACTCGACTTAAAGTAATCCCCCCCCCCCCCAAACAGCATAAAAACTAATCTAAAGAACTAATTAATATGATTTTTTACTGAATTTTCATTCAAGTAGAATCCAAACAAGAAAAAACAAGAAGTTTGGTAATTTGAACATGAAACAAAAGAAAGTAAAATCCATCTGTTGACAAAATCCGCAATGACTTAGTTGCAACCAAATATAAAGCAGCCCCTTACCAATGTTGCATCCGTTCCAAGCGTTCCAGTTGGTCTGAGGAGGTGACCACGAGACCACCCCGCCAGGGGTCTGCTTAGCGTCCCTTATGGCCTTTATGCGGTCCACTTGCAGCAACGTCACGCCAGTTTGACCTTCACCCTCTTGCACGGGCGCTTGTGTCACGTCTACGGGCTCGATATTCAGTTCTAGAAACAATAATATCTGGACATATGTATACTAGCTGTAACCGGCAGACATTGTCCTGCCTTTAAAAAACAAAAATCTAGAACCCGATTCCAGCGTCATCTACCGGGACCAAATGTTAATCTAAACTATTCTCAAATCCACTTGAACACAAAAAATTTCATCAAAATCAGGCACAGTTTTTGGCTCACCTACTGGGTCCAATAGTTTATTCAAACCATTCCAGGATAAACTTCAACACGCACAACAAAAAGAACACCTAAATTCTGGTACCCGATTGCAGCACCTTGGTTCAAATTAAAATCTAAATCATCCCAGTAGTAAGTTATAAAAATACTAATATCGCTATTAAAAAATAGGGGTTGATCGTAGTGTTGAAAATTTAGGGTTGTATGTATTTTTGTACATATTGAGTACGTCTGAGAATCGGACAACATCTATTTTTAATCCCCCTAAATGATAAGGGTAGTCCACCCCTAAACTTTTTATTTTTAGATATATTGTTATTTTTTTATGATACAGCATTAAAAAATCATAAAACCCCAAATTTTCAACACTACGATCAACCCCTATTTTTATTTGTTATCGTTGAAGCTTTTCCGGGCAGGACCACGTCTGCTGGGACAGCTAGTGATTATATAATTTTCGGTATATGTTTCGATTTCTTATAAATACTTTTTAATGGTCAGAATATTTGAAAGAATGCAAAATAATATATTTATATTAACTAAAATTTAATAATTTCATCACTTAAACTAACCTTGCAATGCTTCCTCTAGACGCTCCTCAAGTTGTGGACTTATTGCAACGGGATATGGTTTCATAATACCTTCACCTGATCTACAATAATAAAATTTTTCATAGAATCAAAATCAGTTCAGAAAATTTACAATAAACACAACATAAATTAAAATAAAGAAATGTGAAAACGAATTAGTTCTTTCTTTTGAACTTTAGGCAAGAATCAATTATATTATCATAATACTCTATTTCCAGTTGCCATTCATCATAGCCATTATAAGCTAATCGGAAACAGCAGTTAGAACTGGTTTGGTCATTCTAACAGAATATCAGCGGAAACAGATTAGGCATGAACTAATATTGTTCAGTAGGGTTTCTGAGAGGTCCAAGGGCCCATTTTCCTCTCCCGCATTCCTCTTACCTGATCCCTCTATCGTATGATTAAACAATGTATTGACTTCGCAGTGTTGCCCATAGGCGACGGTAAACACTTCCCATAAGATGCCTGTCTTCTTATTTGCCAGCTTCGCCATAAAAAAATACAACATACAAAAAGTACTTATGCAAGTTATAATTACTCGTAGTAGCAGTAATTACTCGTAAAAAGTTTTATAAAATAGCACGAACCTGTCCTTTTTCAAACTTCCACTGAAAGCCTCAATCACACCGAGATGGTAGAGTTGACGAACAAGCGAGAGAGCGCAAGACTTGCTGGCGGTCTGCTTGTTCGATCCGGTCTCGCGGCCGGTCACGTTGCGCCCGAGTTGACGCACGAACAATGTCATCTCACAACAGAAACTCCTGTGACATTCAAAAAGTAGAGAAAAATCTGCATTTTTCCGACTATCTAACGTTTGCATGTTAGCTCTTATCATGGACTGAGATCCCAGTCACACCAGACTTACGTGATTTTAGGAATGGTGAAATTTTTAGGATGGTAGTTCGATATATACTTAGAAAGGAAAGGATACGTGCCTGCTGAAAGCGGGCCGTTTTTAACCGACTTCGAAAAAAGGAGGAGGTTGTCAATTCGTACGGATCTTTTTTTTGTTTATTTTTTTATGTATGTTCACCGATTACGCCGTGATTTCAAATCCGATTTACGTAATTCTTTTTTTTCGACGGATAGCTTATTGGTCCCCTAAAAATTTTACATAGTTTTGCCCAGTAGTTTTCATTTTACGAACATTTTTTTGGTCCCGTTTCTTGGGACCTATATTTTTTAAGAAGCGCGGCACCATTCGTAGGTCCACCCATACATAGCGAGACACTAAAAAGTAACAAATTAAAATAAAAACTTCGTTTGAAAAAACCGACTTCAAAAACTAAAATGTATAAAATAACTTCTTCTAAAACATCTTGAAGTCGGTGCAAAGTAGAACATAAAAATTACTGTATTTTGAAATTACTAAGCACCGACTTTAAGATGTTTTAGATAATATACATATATACATAACTTCACGCCAGGTCCCTTGCGGGGTAGGCACAAATAGGTAGATAATATATATTAATAATAATAGCTTTAGAAATAAGTTATTTTAGTTTTTGAAGTCGGTTTTTTTAAACGAAGTTTTTATTTTTTATACTCATGACGGGTGTCAAAGGTGGGAAAAAAACCATGCTGACTTACGTCAATGTAGCAAAGCTAGTTTTTACATATGTCATATGATATATGGCCCACAGAAAATGTCTGGCAACTATATAGATTCGTTTGGAACAATATCATATATGACATTATGTAAAAACTGGCCTTGCTACATTGACATAAGTTACCACCTGTGTTCACCACCTTTGATACCTGTTATCAGTAAAACAGCCCCGCTTTCAGCTTAACGAGTATCCATTCCTTTCTAAGTTTATATCAAACTATCGATCCTAAAAATTTCAGTTTTTCTAAAATCACGTAAGTCTGGGGTGACTGGGATCTCAGTCCATCAATATATCTATGGTCCGCCTAGAGCTAAAAGGGACAAAGTACGTTTCCGTAATATCCCTGCTACAACTGGGAAAACGTTACTATGACACTTAGATGTAGTCAAGGCACACTAAGGGTTTAAAGAGTTGAGATGCGATATTGTTAGTCATATTGAATATAACTCGAGTACCTAAAGTAGCTAATAATTAAAGGCGTTATTTTTTAACGCTACTAACATGGCGCTCTAGATTGCAGTCACTAACTCAGGTGCGTAGTCGAAGCACTAAATTTAAGGAATCATTACGTATGCCAGTGGCCTAGAAATTAAATAAAATACAGCGTAAACTCTATATAACGTTACTCGATTTAACGACAAACACCCTTAAGCGTCGAAATCACTTTGCTTTGGTTGGTTTAGATTGTCTTCCATTCATAAAATAAAAAAGTACCTTTTATGTTATTGTATGGTTGCCAAAATGAGTAAAATCTGCGCAGCTGTGTATGTTCTTTTATTGCTTTATTTTATTAGTTCGTAATAAACTCGAGTGTAGGCATCATGCATACTGAAATTTTTAAGAAATTACGAAATAGCGAAATTTCTAAGTACTTCTTTTATCTTAAATGTGCCTCAATATCGCAAGATATGAATATAATAAGGAAAAAATACAACAAAATGAGTCAGACAAAAATAACAACTCTCCATTTAACGACAACACGCTATAACGTCAGAAAATGCACATTCCTTCAATGTCATTATGTAGAGTTTACACAGTATATTATTATGGAAAAAGTATACTTGTGTAGTTTTCGTATCTATGACATGCTGAGGCGATATTGTGATTATTTAATGTGACGGAAGGCCCTTGGAATGACAATCGCCTAATAAAAAACGTAACTCTGAAAAGGATCTTAATCCTATTCTCCTTTCGCTCTTTCACGTATTGTAACTTAAAAAGCTATCTAAATGAAATTAGCTATCTCGCTTGTGCAACGTAGCATTTTTGAAGTGTTGCAAACCGATACTAACTAATTCTATACAGGTGTTTTATTGCCCCTTTAAATTTGACTGATATATTGTTCGCGTTAATTCCACTGCACGCCACCCGGTAAGACGCCATAAATCCTTCTTTCTTTTGTGTGCATTTCGTTGCACCTTCTTAGAAGCCAATAAGTTAAGAAATAGTGGGCGTGTTGGTAGGAGGCCAGACCTAATTTATAGATATATAGGACCGGTTCGTCTAGTCGGAGTCAGCTGAGATTCAACTGCGGTCGAGGGGTTACCTAGTGTACTTTCGGAACGAGTATCTTGTTACGAGGAACTTACGCGACTTATGTGATTACGATTTTCTGCTTTACGGTTTGGTTTGTTGCATGCTGTTTTGTTTTTAAGACCTGCCAATTATGTACTTTTAATAAACTTCTTGATAATGCCAACGGCCTTTTAAATTCACATTCTACTAATTCGTAACAATATAAATTGACAGAATTTAGTGCCGACAAATCTGTTATATCAATTAAAAAATTATATCAATCTCAACAATAACATTACGAATCGAATTTAAGTCTTTAAAACACTTATTTTCAACTTTTAACTGATTTGATCTATAAATAACGTCAAAAAGGATGTAAGAACGATATGTGGCGCCATCTAACCATGTAGGATTTTAAAATTTTCGAAGTTACGTTTTTTTAGTGTTTGTGTTTCTAGTATTTTATTTTCATGATATGATTTTAATTAACTAACTACTTACCCCTTTTGAAGGACCGGTTCACAACCGAATGGTACACTCCATAGCTGTGGCCAACCATGTCAGTTTAAAGAGCACAAACGCACCTGTAATCAGAAAATATCCAAGACTGAATTCAAAATGTATTATTATCTCTCATTATACTATCTAGAAATAATAACCTTGGCGTCATAATATTTCTAGATAGAATTATGAGAGATATTATCTATATTTTGTCATGGATATTTTCTCCATCATACACTTATAGCTCTTTAAACTGACATCTTCTATTCCTTTCTAATAAACGCTAAATAAGGAGCTTAAATCTGTTCTCGAAGCAAAAAAATAAAATACAATGACCTACCATTTGTTATCTCTTTCACTGGGGAATAAATGTGTCGTCACGCTCGCTCTTTGACATTTATCGAGTGAAACGGCAAGATATTATGTTATGTGAGAGTGAAAGAGATAAGTAAATGACGGACAGTGTATGAATGTTTTGTGCACCATAGACAGAGTATGCTTATTTATATAACAGTGTAGATTAAGAAAATAAAACGTAAGTTGTATTACAATTCCTTATTTTGCGATTATTATAATAGGTCTCACTTGAAGGCTGTTCCAATATTAATGTTTTTCTCTTTGATTGAAATTACTAGAACTGCATAGAATTGCAGAACCGACAAATCATTTGTTTTTTTTAACTTGTCACTCTTCTCAGAGAGGGACTCATGATGTGATTACTTGTTTGTCAATACACGGCCAGTTCCTATGCCTTACTGCCCATTTGCCTTACTATTGGTTAAAATTTGACATAAGCTCCATACAAGTAATGTCAAACTTCAACAAATGGTGAGGCAAGTGAATGAATAGTAAGATATGTGAACCGGCCAACAGTCGAATGAATGCCATCTCACGCCCAACTTAGCTGATACTCGGACAGCAAATAAGCACAATTAATATCAGACTTCTAAAGAACTAAATGACATTAGCATATATTTGGTGCCTACTTTTGCTTTCATTTTGAGCTTCCCACTTAATAGCAATTCATACAAAGCTAATCACTAGCAGTTGAAAAGTAGTGTCAGTTGTCGCAAGACACAAGACCGAGTTCTGCAGCTCTCACACCCTGGTAGAGTTAATGAATATATTCAAGACAATTTCTGGCCACAGCTATGGATCATTGCAACCATATTTCTAGCCTCTGATTTTTCAATTATCACGAATAACCAGTGGCTAACAAGCATATTAAATCATATAATCAATTGCATCGGAAACTCACACATGAGTTTTTCTAAAAAAAATATTAGTAATTTCCGACCTTGTTTTGTATTGAAATATATTCTGATCGCAGAGCAGAAATAATATCGTATAATGACCCACACTTATCTCCTTCACTCCCGTACAAAATATTGCCATCTTGCTTGCTCTTAACTCTGTTGAAGGCATGACGGCAATATAATACACAAGTGAGACATAAGAAACAATGAATCATTGTATAAAATTTTCCCTGCATCATAACCAGAACTGAACTATGTCCGAATATAATTATTTTCATCCAATACTAAGTAATATCATACAAGTATGTGTGGATGTAATTATTCTATAAATTTCTATGTATCAAATAGCAGTTTTATTTAACATATAATATAATATTATAATACTATAATCTACAGGCTCTGCAGCTATATCATGGAAACTATTCTTCTTCCATGACTATATTAATTTTGGTGAATGTTAATTACTCATTTCTGCAAGCAAATACTTAGAAAATGTTTCATGTGTCTGTTTCTAATGCTTATTAAAATAATCATAATATGGAAAAATGATCTAAAAAATAATATTGTGTTCTTTAAAAATAATTATTCAACCAATACTGAAAGAATATTATAAAGAATTATTGAAGACATGAAACTGGCAAACAAATTAAATTGAATAAATAGATTAATTAAATATGGGTTGATTTTTCAATCGTATGAAAGTTATTCATAAATTCAAAAGGTTTTCTTATGTTTTATCCCATGAATAACTTTTATTAGGTGATTGAAAAATTGTCCCTTAAAGAAATAAATGTTCCTGAGAAGCATTTTTCTGTTTCTTCAAATTATCCACCTTACAAGACTGACTGATGTAATTTTATAGCAGCCTAGGAAATGGACCCATACTAAATGAACTGTCCACATGCTCTCCATGTCATCAAAATATCACTTTGTTACAGGGTGCTTAGGTTTTCGTCACATGGTTAATATCTTCTAGGACAGTCAGAAGAGGCAGAAATCTGGCGCTTTTTAGGTCTATATTCAAATATGGCTCGCAACGTTTAGTGCTTTTTAAATATAATAGGACATATTATTTATTTTTTAACTTTCAGTTTGCAAAACAATATTTAAAACCATCTTTAAGGGTGTAGTTTCAAAACCCCCTAAAATGAATAAAAGTACATATAACATTGAGTTTTTAAACTAACTTTTAACTTTACTCCCCTCATTTCTGAATTACTTCGGGACAAATAGAGGGGAAGGCGATAGCATATATTAGGGGTGGTCATCGAGGTGGGAAGGGGTAAAATATTGCAAAAAAATGGATCACGTAGTATAGGTATGTTCCCCTCTGAGTTCAAGGCATCGTGAAACTAAATTATAAAACTGTTTTATAGTTTTAGATCACAATGTCTTGAATTAATCCATTCCTTCGGTACTAACAGGTGTCCTGTAAAATTCACAATTTGGAGTCACAATTAAATACTTCTTAGGTACTGAATCAATCTCTGCAATGTCATTTAGACTAGAGTTATGAATACTGAATTTTGAAAGTTTTATTATAGTTTCATAGGTTTGGAACAAAACTATAATTTATTAAAACTAATTTGTCTGCTAGCTCCTCATATAATTGCACTAACAACATAATCATAAATCTACATATTGTATAGAGTTCCTTTACTTATTATACTTCCAATGGGAAGGGAAGAAGCACAACTTTACATTAGTAAAAACTGGAACTCTGATAAAGCCCTCAAACCTTACATTCAGAAGGTACCACAGGTCGCTCTGCTCATGCATTTTGACATAACAGAATACCAGTAGTCGTACAACTAAAAGTTTATTATTAAAAAAAATAACTACACTATTGAAGATTATTTCAATGACAAACTCAATTTTCACAGCGAATTGTTCAATCTTTCATGTAGTTTTATTTTGTCAAACATGTTAAGAATTTGTGCACTGTGAATTTTGAGTATTTTTTGTCATTACTGTGACAACATTTCTTTTTGTTTTTTGCACCGTTCACTTCAGCAATGAAATTGGATAACATACTTCTGATTTTTTATAAAAAAGAGGGTGCTATCATGTGCTGCCGCTTTCTTAAGGGAGACTGGAACCTGGACACTAATGCCAGAACACAACTCAAGGTTGTTAGGCGACATAATCTAGATCAGGAGCTGTAGCCATCCAGGCGAGAAAATACCCTACAACCCTACTTGTTTTCAATTCAACCCTTAAACTGATGACGAATTGATTTTAAATAAAAAAATGTTGGTGTAAAGTCTAATGGAGTTTTTCTGTATCAAAATGCAAGAAAAGAAAGCCTTGAGCCACCCTCTAGACAAACAAGGTTAAAGAGCTTTTTCAATGTTAAGTTTTTTAACCGTAAATTGTTCTTTATAGTATGTTTTAAAAGTAGCATGATATCGAAGGGTGAACGGCTATTTGTACCAAGTGACATTTGAAAAATGTGTCAGCAGAAGAGTTGAAAGTTTAAAATTAGACAAAGATTCGCATAATTGAAGACATGAGTGGATGAAGTGATAAGTCGCATAATTCCAATTCTGAGTAAATCGAGATAAGTTTTACTTTTATTTGAAACTGAACTGAACTTAACACCTTTAGCAACGTTTTATTTCTTAAATATGCCTTATATCTATGGTCTAAGGTCTGTAGTCATTTGGTATAGACTTAAAACATTCATCTACGCAAAAAAAAGCAAAAAACCGAATATGCGACATATCACCTTCATCCACTCACGTCTTCAATTAATAAACTATGTACTATTATTTGAAAATGAAAACTATAGATTTAATTGTTAGTCAGGTTCTTTAAATTTCTTTAAGTTTTCTTTAAGACATTAGGATGAAAGGATTTTATGTCTGTCACTAAATATCCCTTGAAATAAATAGCCTACCCACTTATATAAAATAAAATATAAGAGTTATACTTGAAGGTTACCGTGTGTGATCAGGCCCAACAGCCTTGTAAACGTAATCCGCATTGATCTTGTTGACTTGCATGAACTGGTGCAACTTCGATTTCGCATTCTCCATAGTCCAGTTGCCATGGAGGCTGGCATTCACATCCAAGTCCTCGGCCTCTTCTACGTTCTTCTGTTGTTGCATACGGTCCATGTATGTGAAGTTTTGACTTTGGCCACCATATGCTCGATATGCAGGACCCATGCTCTCTGGGCCCATACCTTGCTGTAGTTAAAATAAAAGCATACAATTTTCACACGATTATGACCTGAGAAAGTATGGAACCAGCACTCATAGACTGGTTTTCAGAGAAATAGGTCTTTTTAAATAATAAAAAATATATTTATTATTAAATGCAAAAAATTCAACTGTTGATTACATATATGACCCAATTTTTACATATTTCATAGTTTTTATATAGCACAGATTTATTTCTAGACCATTTATTCATTTCTATGAATAATGAAGCCACCTTCCTGTTAAATTTCATCTACATGGAGCTAATGTTTCCTGAGAAAAATGACTAGTCTATTTAAATAGTATGGTATGTATGAGACATCCATAAAAGTAAATTGTAGTTTTATAGTAAACTATCCTATGAAATAAATGTTAATTATATTATTACGAGATATATAGGACTCAATTAAAATGCCGTTGGAATTACTATAGAGTTTATTAGAACTGTACAAACATGTCTAAAACAGGTACAAATATAATTTGATACAACCAGTTCACACTGCACGATTCTATAATACGTACAAAGTCCGACACTATATCATTCATCGAATGTTTGTCTTACTCTTATTGTAACCCTCGCTTGACTGCCCAAACCCTCTCGTTCGGGCATTGTTTTATACTAAACTGTACAATACATCAAAGGACTGCCTTCACTGAGTTAATCTGCACACCTGGCAAGCTTTTACACAATGCAATAACAACAAGGATTAGTTCGACATTAATGACGCCCATAAAAAAGTAGAAAAGCAATAAACTGCGCTTACGACATGCAGCTGCTGTGCCTTTATCTTTGATGGCATGTAACAATATATTTAATTCTACTACTAAATAATAATAATCTAATACTTAAAATCACAACATTCAATTCTCTATTTATGTCATCTCTCCCATACTCTCCTATTTGAAATATACTGTATGGTATACTAAGATGAAGGAAAAATTCTGTTATTGCTAAAAATAATAATAACCCAACGTACTTGAAACACAGGTCTTTGATTTTGTTCTCCATTTTCAGCAGATCCATTTGCATCATCTCTGGTGTCTGGGTCCGGTTTGATCCTGGCATCTTCAGGGACTTCAGAAGCTTCCAAGTCACCACTACGCACAAGGTAATTTATGAAATCCCTAGCAGCATTCATCTGAGCCTCCTTCTTCGTAGTAGAGTTGCCTGCTCCGACATATGATATGCCATCTATACGAACCTCACACAAAAACCTTTGTCGGTGCTTAGGACCTAGAAGAAATTTTTTACAGGTATACAGTCTCTGATATTAAGATGCAAGTTTTTATCCGAAATAAATTCCATTGGAGTACATTTTTGAAGGTCATACTTATAATTTAAAAGTTATATACAGTTCCTTATTACAGTTTACATAACTGTAATATGTAATCACTGTTAAAAACTCCCCAGCAGCTCATGCTCTTTTTACCTATACTAATATTATTAAGAGGTAAATTTTGTGACATTGTAGGGGGGGTGTAATCTCTGGATCTACTAAACCTATTTCAAAAATTCTTTTACTATTGGAAAGCTACATTGACAGGGGGGAGTGTTATAAGGTATATAACATGACCCTTTATACCACAGAAGCGGGAGCGAGCGTGGGTGAAACCGCGCCAGGTCACTAGTTTTTAATAAACTTTATGTTATATCTTTCAAAGAATTAATGGAGTTGTAGCAAACAGTACACACTAAATAAGACAAAACGTAATAAGAAAAAACAAATGATCTTGTCGTAACAGTGACAAGAGATACCAAAAATTCACACTGGAGCATATCTATGTACATGCTAGTTGTAAAAGGTGGCATTGTAACTGGTTTTGTTTGAGAAATAGTCTATTTTACAGTCATGTTGCTAATTACGAGGCCATGTTATTTACCATGGACTATAATAGTCAAATTTAATCAACATGTGGTTGTAGGAACTTACTTGGACGAAATTTCACATAGTTAAGTATATTTCATTATATAAACTTAATCTAATTGGAATTAAAATTGTGACATGAACAATTTTGTATTGTTATTTCTTGGTGTCTTTTGGGTGTAATGCAAAATGAGATCATTCATAAAAGATCTAAAATCAACCACAAAGCTTGTGGCATTGGGCAAAGTGTGTTTGTCAAGGGGCAGATGAAGTGTCTTTTTGACGAGCATAGTATAACATCCAGCACAGTTAACCAATGACCTGCATAAGTTCATTGGTAAGGGCTGGTTGTACAAAGATGAGAACTACATTTTTTTTGATGTGTATTAACTGATATTGTACTAGTATATAACCTTTCTATCCTTTTTAATAGATTCATTAATTTATGAGGAATAATTAAAATTAGTCACACTTTGTTAATCTTTATCACATGGTTACAAAGATATTGTAGATGCTGGCATATCGGCCATTGTGATCTTAGGAAAACCGCCTAGCTTCCATGGGTGGAAAATTTGCAAATTAACGCATTGTTTATTTAGGTTATTTACACCTACAACAATGTAGAATAAAAACACTTATTGTGTTTATTGTTTGTAAAAGTTTTAAATGTACAAATTATTGATTTAAAAAGTAGAAACGAAGCTGTAATTACCTGTAGCACGGATGTCGAATGATGGAGTTAGGTTTTTCTTGTTACACCAAGCAAATAAAAACGATTTATTGTCCATGGTGGACATTAACGTGATTTAGATACGAAGAAAATAGATTAAATATTCCTTTACTAGTTAAGTAAATATAATTAAACAACTTAATTTTATCCGAAACTTCAGAAAGCAAAGCACCAATTTTTTTGACCGGGTTAGTGTTACCAAGTGCTAAATTTAAAAACTCCAGAAATCCTAAAAGCCATAGATTATAAAAACAGTGCTGCCAACACTCGGTAGTACTAGTTTGTGCTGTGTCGACCAAAAAAGTGCTGCACTGGTTGTTTTTCAATTAACACAAGTCCTAAAATTATCGTAAGAAATAAAATAATAAATTATCTTAAATATTTATCTGACGATTCCAACGCATGTTACTATTTCATAAAAATGTAAAAGTAAAACATAATATTATAATTTTTTTTAAATGCGACTATAGATTAGATTAGAAAAAAACAACTAGAATCTTGATATTAAATTATATAAAAGTTAATGTTTGTCTGTATGTCCTTTACAGAATCGTAAACTATACATTTGATGATCTTCAGCAAAGTTGTTGCGCATGAGCTAGAGATTTCTGAGTGAGTTCACAATTGCACCCGGTAGGTGGCGCTGCTGTCGGCATATCGATTGAAGCTATTACGGACAGGACGATTTCTGCCGGGACAGTATACTATAAAAAATTACACGGAGAACAGGATGCAATCGTTTGGATTTCTTGTCAATTTATTTTCGGGATTCATGTAAAAACTACTGAGCCGATTTCGCTGATCGACAGCAAATTTTTAGACTTAAAATTTGGGCTATTTTTATCCCAGGAGCGCTTCATATTTGTTCAAGTGCATAAAAATCGGCTTGTCACGGTTTTTAATAAAACGATAGTTTAATTTTTTATATGCTACTGTAGTTTGTGTTCGAGAATCCTTCAGGAACTTCAAGTCACGCGTCGACGGAGTCTCTGGCATATCCTAGTGTATATTATAATCCCCTCCATTATACGATACCTCATTGCTATGAAAGATGGAAAATAAAACACAAATTAAGTTTAAATCATTTATTACGAACTTATTACAATTATCTTCAATTTGAAAAGATATGTAAGAGAGGAGTACATCTATTATCTCTTCCATATTTTTATTGCCATATAAATAATCAATAGTAGATATAGTCCGCGGCAAACATTAAACACCATTCTTAACATTAGCGCAATAAAAAGTATTCAAAATCAATGACCATTATGCTTATAGTGGACTATACTACTATCTATTTCAATTACAACGGTATGGCTAACATATATAAAAATGTAACTTAGCTACATCGTAAACTTTCCTAGGAAATAAATATTAATTTAATCATATAAAAATATATTCAATCCTGTGACTATTTAACAATAATCTTATACTTATAAACACGATGTTGTATTTGTTTACGAAATTTCTCCCATACAGTCTACTTGAAATAGACTATTCCTACAAATTCGTAGTAAAAGTAATTTTTGTTTACTTTGAACTTTTCCAATTTGTTCAGACAATGTTATTCTTGTGTGCCATTGTTAACATTTGACTGTATTTTCATTTAATTTAAATTAAGGGCTGATAGAAATAAAAAAGGCACGGAGTGAACTCAAAATGCGTGTACTGCTCTCCACGGTTGGAGGCGGAAGAAAGGCTAGAGGAAAATGGGATGCAACAATGGATAGGGCTTTTGGTGTTGCTTGTGCAGAATCAGTGTTGCCAGTAAACTAAATACTGTGATTGTTGGGTAATCCAACAGCCATGATGGATGAAGTTGACAGGAAGATATAGTCTATAATAATAGCGCTACACATAGTAAGAATATATTTAACTGAGGGTTGATATTTTAAATACATAACCATGTGTCAATGTTATAAACTCCGACAAAAATAACATCGTCTGGAAAAAAAAATCTACTTAAAAAGAGCTTTTTTTTTCTGAAACAAATATTATGGTATATAGCTAAATTTCCTTCACAACAAATTGAAACAAATAAAAAATCTAATAAATACTATCAAAATTAGTATATCATATTGTATAGTTATTTATTACTTGTTAAGTTTTATTGTTATAATTGGGGGCAAACAAGTAGAACACAGTAATAGCCTCACTACTGCACTAGATCTCCGACAGGTTTCAAGGGCGCAAAAACTACCAATAAGGGGTTCTAGAGCGCATTATTGAGAGTATGACACTTAGTACATTAAATTATAAAATATTCATATACTTATGGAAGAGCCAATGTAAAAAAAACATATTTAAACTACAATAGGATTTTGAATATTTATGTATCAAAGAAATGATGATGAAAAATTGAATGAGAATATAATATTCTTACGACAAACAGGCTGAAAGGCAATATGTCCCACGAACCCAGTCTCAGAGAAAATGTAGTTCTTTGACTGACGCCACACTACATACTCAGTTTTTTTTTCCAAATCGAAAAGTCATACTCCACTAAAAGTTAAAAATTTGTTTAAAAGTACATATTTTGTACACAAAAACAATCAATAGTCTACACTTTTGTTCATTTAAATATATTTTTTTAATGTTTGACATTCCTTCACATAAATTTATCTTATTATAGCTACTGTTGTAATTGTAAATGTTGTACATTGATTTTTTTCGAAATCTACCGATTGGATTCCTAACTAGGGTCATTGATTTTTCAAAAATCTAATGATACCACTTTAGTTTTCATCAAAATCAGCCTCGAGGCTCCTTGGAGTATTTTTCGCTATATTCCCCGTTCAAGTAAACTTGACGTGTAGTGTTACCAACAATCAAAAACATTAACACCTAAAGCTAGAGTCAAAAACAACAATCGCGATAATTACTAGAAACTTCCAAAAAAATAAGATTAAATTTAATTTAAAATTTAATTAAATTAATTGAGTTTTGTAATAATTTCTATTTATAACTTATTTTATAGCATGGTATTTTGTTGTTAATTTTTAGAATTTGATAGTCTTGCGCGTCAAGTTATCTCCAAAGAGGACTAGTATAGGAAATGATCCTGAAAGCCCGCTTGAAATTAATCTGTATAGTAAGATAATAGAAACTGGCTGTATACTGTCATAGACTATGCAAATTTGTGTTCAAATTGTTTACCCACTGCTATATGCATACATAGCTATATGGTTATAGACTAGACATAAAACGGCATGAAATTAAAAAAAAGTTAAATACGTATTATGAGCAAAAAGAAACTTTGCATTGTAAGAAAAAAATAAGTAATTTGTGTGCTGATACATACATTGCTTTTATATTTGGCGTTTCTTTAATTTATTAACACAAATAATTACTAACGTATTCATCTTGTATATGTAAGGGTAAACTAGACCATTGTTGGCACCAGTCTTCCAGTAATTGGCGGCCTATCATTTATTTACTCAAGATAATAATAAAATAATTGCATGGCTACAAAAAACTAGATTTCTTATTATCTTGAATAAATTAAGCGTATCAAGAATGATATATTATACCCTAATTTTGTATTTTTCTTTTGTACGAAATGCTAAACTAAAACGATTACACTACTGTTATGATAAAAATCAAAGGCGTGCAAAAATATATTTTTTCGATCAGTAGTACGGCATACATGCATCATTTAAGCGTTGACACGATACGAGTGCACTCGAACTATAGCGAACTTTTACGAATTCGTATTAATGTTATGTTAATAATATATCGCGGGCTTCAAGCCAGAGGGGCGTATGAAAAAAAATGCGTTTTTTTATTTCGTCTATCGTTTATATTTTTATCGATACACCACCTCTGTTTTTTTCTTAATAGTAGGTTAATTAAAAAAGAGCATTTCACGTAATCAAGGACGTACTTTCATAGACACATGCAAATCTTCAGTTGTCGAGATACATTGAAAAAAAAAAAGTTTTGTATCTCCTGAAAAGTTGGCTTATACGCCCCTCTGGCTTGAAGCCCACGATATGTAATGTCAACCATGAATATCAAGATGTGACACATCTAGGGCGTTACATTAGGAGCTCACAACGCCCAAAATTCTCCGTTAGACGTTCCACAAGGCGACCGCGTTCATTGTGGTCGTGGCGAAAATGACACTAATGACGTCATCATTTTCACACACGATGCTCAAAACGACCCATGTCAAGATGTGGGTCGAATAGCCGTTCCACTTGGATTTAAGACAAAATTCAACAAACACAATTATTGTTGGTGTGAAGGAGCAGTGGGTCCAATAGAAGCTTCTGAAATGATTTTCTAGAGAAAAAAGGCGTCAACTGGTCTGTTATTATTAGTTTTTAAAAAAAAAAAGAATCTTGTATTAATATGAGAATGCTTGGTTAATTTTATATCGCTATCCGAGTTTACTCCTATGAAGTAATTTTGTACGAATAAATTCAGTCCGAATCTACTCTACCGTGTCAACGCAGCAAGATCAAGCTTTTTTGACGTATTTCATATTTAGGCCCGATTTTTCACTGACCAGACAAAAGTTACCAGTCAAATAAATTATCATTACTAAATTCAAAAGAGAAACAATTCAACTCTTTTATTAATGAAACTGTTCACACCATGTCACAGATGGTGACAAGAAAGATTCCCGGTTTCTCTTTTAAGAATATATGAGAGGGGAGAGATCGGCCGCCGCCATTCAAAACTGTTTTTATATGTACCATCCGCACAGGAATCATCATTTTAAGTTTCTTAAGCTCTGTTTTATTTTCTGAATATATTTTATTTAGTGATTAAAAAATCGGCCCTTAATCAAACATCCAATACATTTGGACCTAATTATGCAAAATGGAACCAACCCACATACTAACAGTTTTGAGGAAAAGCCGTTTTTTTTAAATTTTGCGTACAAAAAATGTGTCTATATTTTGGAAAAAATATTTGAATATTGTATATTATATTTTGTTACATATATTCAAGTACAAATTTAATAAATAATTTGAAATTGGATTACCATGGGTCATAGATCTTCTTAGTTTATTATACTATTGGTGTTTTATGGGTTAGCTACTTTGTGATAAAAATGTTTTATTCTGTAAATGTTGTCAGATCGTTATGATTCTTATTGAGACGATAGAAAGTGCATTTTGAAAGCCTTCTGCATCCTTTACCCAATTTTGGCATGTTTGTGGATTGGTTCTGTTTTGCATACGTAGGTCCATCTAAGCGGTGACCTTAAACAAAATTTTAAAAAAAGTGTGTGAGACTCAATTGCAGGACATCGTAAAACGTCTATGTAAATTAAATTTCAAAGCTCCACAGATAAATAAAAGCAGAAGGGAGCTTTGATGATATAAAATAATAAAAAAAAACTGAGCTGTAATTAAAAACCTAACCTATAAAGGAACAAAACTTATGACATTCCCGCCTTAAAATAAAATGAGGTGTGATGCATTTACTTATTACTTAATGCACTGTGACATTTATTTATTTATTTTGTATTTTGACTTTGTATTTAGTCGATT
The DNA here is from genome assembly GCA_012273795.1 of Dendrolimus punctatus. NCBI lineage: Eukaryota > Metazoa > Arthropoda > Insecta > Lepidoptera > Lasiocampidae > Dendrolimus > Dendrolimus punctatus. Next base: position 10,034,093 of record CM022549.1, read on the forward strand.
ATGTGACGCACTCAGAAAGCTTCGATTAACAAGATCACGACTATTACTTTTATAATAGATAATTTAAATTGCTCTGAAGTTAAAATGAGTACAGTACTTGGCACTCGATAAAATATATAAAATCGGCAACTTCAGTCTTGTAGTGTTTACTTTGTTACACAATGTAATCTCAGTGTAACATCTACATAGAGTTCACAGATGACACGTTGTATTGAATGAAAGCATACCGTAAAGAAAATATATGCTACTTCCTACTTATATTATAGACGCGAAAGTTAGCATTTTTGTTGCTCTTTCCCGCAAAAACTACTGAATGGACTTCGATGAAACTATACAATAATATAGCTTACATATCAGAATAACACATGGGCTATAATTCATAAAGATATAGTGTGAATTATCCAAAATATAAAGATTTTCCATCACCACGCGGGTGAAACCACAGAGCGCAGGTAGTTTTTAATAAAATTAAAGAAGGGTTTACAAAACCGAAAATAGTCGATTTTCACTGTACATTACACACTATCCCGGCGGGCCATATCAAGTGCCAGGTTCTGTACTGTATTCACGACGTATTTTATAACTCGCAACTGATGTAAAATATTGTACTCTAATAAAAGTAATACGAAATATAATAATATACTTTTAAACGGCTTTAAGATTTTATTGCAACGTTTAGGCCACCTTTTAGAAACGTCGAAACAAAATCCAATAAAATGTTGCGCTTAAAACCGTTAAATAAATACTACATAATCATTAGCTCCGAGTGCGAGCGAGAGAGTAACAAGGCATAATATCAACATATAATAAATACATAAGGTATAATAACCCCCATGGATCTAGACCGAAGTTTTAATATCTAAATTGAATTTTAGATAGCGGTACAGACTTTTGAGTAAAATAAATTCTTAATTATGTTTCACGCCAAATTTTATGTCCATTTTTAACTAACATATTCCACGCCTAAATAATACCTTGTTTTTATTACAAAATAAACTTTTGAATACAATTTTAGTCTTTAGACGACTAATATAAATGATAATCTAATAACAAATCTAACTAGATGTCGCATCACTTGTCCATTAGTTTCATTCATTCATTCATTGCAAAAATCCTGTTTGCAATGTGCGAATATAATCTTCTAAGGAAGCTAAGAGGGGACATAAATAGGGCGCAAATATAATTAATAAATATATAATTTCGCTTGGATAATACACGGCGGTCAAGGTACTATGGTGTTATTATACCCTTTCATGGATTTGCTTAATATCATTCAAAATGGCGCATTATACTAGATAATACAAAATCCATTTTCTCTTGCAACTAAACAAATAGCTTATAACGTGTGCAAAAAACAAAATTGAAACCAGAACCTTAGATGACATTAGTCATCAAATATTCAAAATTTTGTATCTATGCATGTATCAGACAAAAGCAAATGAATTTGTTTGCATGTATAATTAGTGTTGCCAGATGTCTGGTTTTCTTTATGATTAACTGGTCAAGAAAATATTGGTAAAACGGATGGAATTTATAACACCGAATGCTACCTATGTGGCTCTCTACTCTCTATACTCTAGATTGGTCTAGAGTGGCATACTCTACTGTACCTACCACCCTTGGAGGTGGTAGCCATCCAGACGGACAAATACCCTACCTCTGACTATGGGTTCCTTTGTCGCCTCTAACGCCAGGCCGCTAGGCCGAAGGAAATTGCATTCTTGCTTAGTTCCTGCATGGAGAAAGTGATGATTTCAAAGATCTCATCTTAAAGCAATAACACTTTATTAAAAGTAATGCCATCGAGTACTAAATATACTTATGAAAAAGTAAATTAATTCAACATTCAATGCAAATTTACGGCCTTACTTATAATAATTTCGTTAAGAAACGATTAGGCATATAGAATGATTATCAGTACCTAATCAATGAATATCCTTTTTTCACTTATAAACATGTATTACCCGTTGTTTACCTAGGAGGAGCACAGATATACGAAATTTGAATGATTAACATGGGTTGTGTCCAAAATATTCGACTAAAGAGGAGTTTATGGGTAAGATTTTCACTAAGCAATTGCTGAGCAGTTAATTAAAATTTAACAAACGTTTATAAGTAAGGCCATTAGTATCAAGAAAAATGAAAACTTCATTTTTTTCGAAGACACCTGGCAACTCTATGTGTAATGAATATCTCTAAAGCAAATCCCAAATATTTTGAGGGTAAACACCGAACAGATTTCTTTGTTAGATTTGAAATTGGGGATTTCTGCATCCTAGTAACCAAGTCTGTCAAAGTTCGAATCACTAGGCAACATTTCCCATCCACCATTTCACATCTTTCCCCAAATTCAGGTATAAAAAATATACTCACTTAACCATTACAATTTCCATCCATTACAATCCAATACAAAATCTTGAATATTCGATTACAAACAGAAAAAAAAACACCAATGGAAATAGAAACCATAGACAAAACCGAGGAATGTCAGTCGTCACCGATTATTTTTATGCCACAGACTTATAACTCAATATAGTCTCTTTCTAGATTGTTCCTGACGTTTCTGGTACCACATAATACCGAGTACCACGAGCACTATGATCACAATCGCCACAAACATCATGTACAGGAAGGTTTTCACCCCGGACATGGCCGGTTTTGAATCGTCTATTCTCTCACGGGGCGCTTCGAATGTAGCGGCCGATGGAATTATGTGGGAGCGGTCTTCGTCCCTGTTTTGCTGTAATTAATATAATACATACATAACTTCACTCCAGGCCCCTTGCGGGGTAGGCACGAACAACAGAGCGCCATTCAAGCTTACTCTTACACACCTCACTTGCTTCTTTGACAATATAATATAATTTACATGAAATTTTTGAGTATATTGTTATGAGTCCAAATTAAAATGTCGTTGGAATTACTGTAGAATTTATTAGAAATATACAAACACGTATAAGCCAGGTACATATATAACCGAACACAACAAGTCCAAACGTAATGCAGAAGGTCGTAATTCAATAAAACGCGCAAAGTCCGTCACTTATTAAACTTCACTGATATTAATTAATTAAATTACTAGAAATTGACATTTAAATTGTAAATGAGATGCACTCCTTTAATGGGTCCACACATCAGAACCTTTGTATTGAATGATATGTCATATAACTATAATGTGTGTGCTGTTGGTGTGCCTAAATAAATAAACTTCCTTAATCGGGTCATTGCTTTTCACTGCACAGATACAATATGTCCGCCCGGCCGCGTGGACCGAATTTCCTAGAATCAGCTTGTACTTTAAATCCGTAACACCTGGCTAATGATCACAATACAACAATAGAACGTATTCCAATAAACAAAAGAAGATGACCATAAAATAATTTAAATGTTAGTAGTTCAAATGCCGATGGGTAATAAATGTGCCCTGTTTCAGATATGCAGGTGGTTTTTGTGTTTGTCGAGATCTGAGTTGTAACAATATACAATTATCTTAATTACCTGGACTAAAATGATGGCTGTGAACCACCTTTTTTCATGTTGCAAGCTTGGAGCATAGTGTTGTAGTATGGCTCATTCATATGTGAGTGTTATTAATTGATTTATGTGAATGAATTTCAACAATTAATAATCTAAAAACGCTTACACTCTCTCTCTTTTCTTTCACCATATCCCAATTAATTGGGGTCGGCACAATATGTCTTTTCCTTCCACACTCCTCTATTCTGACATATATCTTCTCTTACACCACAAATCATTATCAGCAGTCCATCCATCTTTCTTTTGGTCTATGTTTACATTTGTACACATCCATCTTGTGGTTTAAGATTCTTTTTGTCACGTGACTTTCATCTCTCCTCATTATATGCCCAAGTTAATCTTCTTCCTCTCAATTTTCAGTCACGGGTGCAACTTTCAAAGATCGCCTAATGTACTAATTTCTCACCTTATCCATTCTTATAACACCACACATCCATCTCAACATTCTCATCTCAATGTAAAAACGCTTACACCACACGATTAATTCATTCAAAATAACTAAACCACTACAATTATATATAAACAATAACAATATAATAAAAAGAAATATTAAAATGACTCTCATCTTTTTACAATCTGGGCCTAAGAATATATGAAAGTGAATCTGTCTCCTTTGGGTGTCATCAAGTAATGCTTGAATAAGATCTTGGTAACTATATCTTTTCTTACACTTCATTTTCACTTAATAGGTGTAATGACTGGTTAAATGTAAGTCTGTATTATTAAAACATAAAACAATAATATGATAAAACTTACCGAATCCAACAAATCCAACTCATACATCTTAATGGCAATTATGTCATGGTTGTCACTCAGATCTCCGGTAGTGGCAGAGGCTCCAAAATAATAGCCAGTTGGTAGTAGAACATTCTCCACCTTCAAACACTCTTTCCAGGCGTTCTTGCCCTCTAAGTCAGTTGATACTAAAATTAATTATGAAAATGTATGAATTAAAAGTTAGAAATAATTGGCAGTGTACAAAGAAGGCTCTCATAGAGTTAAGAATCAACCACAGTTTTCGCCCTTTCTTTCAAATTCAAAAGATTTTATAATAATAAAAACAAAATAAGTTCCACTGGAAAACACATTTTAGAGGTTATACACATAGGTCAAAATTCAATTTTACTAGTCTATGTACACTGCTTCGCAACGTGTTATTGCTGTTAAGGAGAAGAAGCGGCAAAAAACTCCCCAGTAACATGTCTAGCCAAAAATTGTTTTTCTTTATATTACTTGTTTTTTTTATATCTCAACATTTATATAAACTTTAAAAATTTCTATAACATTTTTGAAGTCGGTGCCCAGTAAAACATAAAAAACAACAACAAACATAATATAGTAATTTTTATATTTTACTTCGCACCGACTTCAAGATGTTGTAGGAATAAGGTAGTCAAATATTTATTATTTGCTTTTTAGTTTGAAATTGGTTTTTTTGTTTAATATTTTTTCTTTTTAGTTGTGCAAGCACTTGAATACCTTTAGAAATAACATATTAAGTGCCTGCACAAATTTTACTACTGGCAGGGGTATACAAGGTTACTACTATCTCAGTATTCGGTCTAGACGATCGTTAACAAGGACTGTCCACGATTCCCCTGCAAACCACTCATCAGATAGTGACATGGTAATCATATGAACACACCTCAACTGCACAGACTTATTATGAGTAATGAAAAAATTGAAAATCGGTTTAGAATTGACGGAGATATCGTATTACGAACAAGTTTATTATCAATATACGTGGGTTTCTCTAATTCCTTGGAATCGACTCATCAGATCCTAACATGGTGACAATGAGACCAGTTCGGGAGTATAAATAACCATTCGATTTAAAAAAAATCGATTCATTACCTCACCCTTTTTCAATTCGGTTAAAAGAAGAACTTACCTATAAGCGTATCATCCTTATACATTATAGATATATGAGTGTCATGATTATAGTTTCGGAATTTCGCCTCGCAGCCGGCTAGCTGCGTGTGCGTGCCATCGCGGTCGTGGTCGTAATGCAACGTGCCGTTGCTTATCATCGCCGAGATATATGGATGTTGGTGCTGAAATTTCAAGAATATAATAACAATTGAAGGTATTGTAACGAGCTACAGGACTTGAATTAAAATAAATGGCGTTGGAATTACTATAGAGTTTATTAGAACTGTACAAACACGTATAAACAAGTACAAAATAAAACTGGATGCAATCAGTTCACACTGCACGATTCAATGCAATCCAACACGCGCAAAGTTCGTCACTATGTCGCTAATCGAAAGTCTACACGTCTTAATCGTATCGTTGTCGTCGATTGACTGCTACACTCCTCCGCTCGGGCATTGTTTTATACTAACTATACAGTACAAAAAAGATCGACCGCGTGCCAGTGCACCGCTGCCACTCGGAACACCAGTGAATTTCCGTGAAATAGTAATTTGCACATCTGGCAAGCTTCGGCGCAATGCAACAAAAACAAGAATTAAGTCGTTCGACACTAATTACAGCCATAAAATAAGTACGCTAACAACAGATGTTTTGAAAGTTTAAACACGAAGTAAATAAAACAATTCATTTTACATGCAGCTGTGCGGTGTTTGTAGGTATATAACAGTATTTACAACCGTTCCAGCAGTTTATTTCACTTTCGACAAGTCGATACACCATTACAAATTCTATCTTCTTCTATATAAAAATGAATGCTTGTCTGTATGGCCTTTATAGAATCATAAACTATATATTTGATCATGTGATGATCTTTAGCAAAGTTGTTGTGCATGAGCCAAAGAAGGTTTCTGAGTTGGTTCACAATTGGACCCCGACGCCACCTGCGTTGCTGTCGGCATATCGATTGAAGCTTTTCCGGGTAGTACGACGTCTGCCGGGACGGCTAGTTTTATATAAAAATCAAGTTTCGATGTCAATAAATAATCATTTTTGGTGCACCCATCTCATTTGCTAGAAATATTTTGTTGCGTGGGATTCTGAACATTCATTCATGTAATTTATATATAATGTATAATAAAGATAATGATGGGATCATATCGAATTCATAAAGTTCCATCTTTATATTATTAAGTATGTATTAATTAATAATTGTTCATTGTATTTGTTCAAGTTTTAGTGATCACCAGACCTTAACTGAAACCGGTTTGTTTACAGTCTAAAATGATAACGTCTATGAATAAAAATATGAACAGAACGTAATATTGTATCCAGCTTGTTTCTGTTGTTCACATTTGACTAACGGGCTTATAATGTGCCATATTGCGCCATCTGGCGAGCAAAGATGAACCTCCTTGCTACTCGGGGCGCATAGGACTATCAAAAATATTCTGAATATAATAGCTAATATAGACAATAATATTCTGATCTTTAAAGCATCAAATTCCTTTTGACAGAGTAAAGCCATGCTGGAATCATTACCTTCATTACAACTCCTAGGTTTGGCCTGAGTGGTGTGATACCACGCTCTTACAGAATGTTGGTGTGGAACGGTTAGCATTCAGCTAATCGTATTTCGTACGGTGAGTGAGATTTAAGGACAGCCTACATCTTCTTCTCCATATTTCATTCCTCCTATCTGGTATCTCTATCTTATCGTCTTTATCCCGACTTTCTATCCAATCTCTCCTATATCGCGTTGGCTTCGCTTATGGTATTACACATGCCCATGGGCGACGGTAAACCTATTCCATTAGGTGGGCTGACTACCTGCTTGCCAGCTTTGCAATACCAATAAGGAAGCCCTAGTAGTACATAAATTACCTTGACTATAGTAGAATTATTTTGCCCGTACAATTTTGGGACATAAATCATAGCTCGGCCTCAGCCCGGCTAAGGCGGTGAGCATGTTGCGCGGGCGCAACGCCATTATTGATAAAAACTCATTCTTATCAAAGAAAGATTATCATTGTTATAAAATATATTATTATCTTTTATGCTGTCAATTTTATAAGTATTTATATTTATTTTTAATATAACTTGTTACATTCTAAACTTTTGTACTTATAGTTTTTTAATACATAGATACCTAATTTAAAAATTCATTATAAATAATTATTATTCTTATTGTATTTTTGTATCTATTTTTTTCTTTCACTTTTATCACTAACCCACAAAATGACTAAACTAAATACACTATCGATAACGCTTATCGGCAACATTAATGCGCATCACTATGCCCGCCCATAAGGCCCGTGAGTGGAAGAGAGAGCGAAATACTCGCTACACCGCTCAAATATTTTATGACCCAAACTGCACGGACAAAATAATTCTACTATAGTTTACGTTTTAACGGTTTTAAGCGCGGTAATTTATTTGAATTTTATTTTTTTTGATCACTTTAAACACAAGATTCTTTCTAATTTTACTATCATTGTCACTACAGTCGGACTTAATTTATAAAAATAGGTCATAATAAGCGACATATTTTATCAGACTTCGTTGTAAAGAATTATAAATGTATATGAATACCAAGTAATTACTTTATATTAAGCTGTTGGTCAACGTAGGCGAAGTTATTCTCGTAATAATCAGATTCTACTGTACATATTTGGATCTAAGATATCTGTAATGGATTACTCACATTATGCGCTCCATTGTGGTTGCTATAGGTGTCGAGTATGATAGCTAGCCCGTTGAAGTAGTCCTTACTACCGAAGACCGGCCCCGGCTGCATGCGGTCCCTCACGTACCACAGGGCGAAGCCATCCCCGAACAGATCTTTACCCCTACCGTGCACTTTGAACTGAACTTGGACCTCCCAGTTACGCGTGTAACAGGGCTGTGAATAACAAACAACAGAAGACTAGTTAGTAATAAGGATGAAAGGGAAATACTAAAGAAAAACCATAGGGATCTGGAGACATTTTTTTATATTATTTTTTATAATACACTTTATTGTACACAACTTAAAAATAAAATTATATTAACAGTGTAACAATAAGAGTACAATTGGTGGTCTAATCGCTATGAGCGATTTTTTTCCAGACTTGACAGCTTTTGGATGGAAATATATATATTTATATATTAAGTTGCCTTTTTTTCGACTATATTTTTCTCGGTAAAATTTGTTGTATATGTCGAGAAAACAAACCCCTGATAATTACAGCCCTTTATATTAATTTTAAGTACCGTCCCCGAGCGCGAAAAGATTTTCCATATAAAATGCACGCAAAACAAGATATTTAGTTTTAAATTTCTATAATTCAACCGCATTTTATGGATCACAACGGGCTTGGTCGAAATTTACTCAGAATTAAACAATCTAGAAGTTGTTGGTATCTATAGGTGAATTGTTACGTACATCAATATACGAGTATAATCATTTTTATTAAATTCGAATATTTATTTATTTTATAAAGAAACTTTATGCTTGCTTTAGGCCCTCAACACATTTTGAAAATTTCGATCGCTTAAAGCAAGCTACGCCACTTTATACTCGTACAAAATCTAGAGGCAGCGATCTATTGTAAGATTATAAAAAGTATCTTAACCGATTTGACGGTCCGGCGTCCGCTCCCCTATTGTGTAGTTAAAAAACCATTAGTAGTATTAATTCCGACGACCGACTCCGAGCGGCTTGTCGTAAATGGTGACAAAACAATCCACAGCCAGGTTGTAGGGTATTTGCCCCTGCAGGATAGCCATCCTGTAGGGGCAAATAGGTCACCCTGGTCTAGAGGATGCCGTCATAACAACCTTGAGTTGTGTTAGGGCATTAGTGGCCATGTTCCAGTTTCCCTTTAGAGAGCAGCAGCACATTTGTAGCACCTTTAATGTTATAACCGTCCATAGACGGTGGTTACCACTTTCCATGAGGTAGGCCGTAAAAAAAATATGCTAGTAAACAGTCGTTATTCCGGTTTGATTTCCCTTCGCCATTAACTTACACACGATTTTTCAACACTTTATCATAGTTAGTGCTTAATTAACACGTCTAAAACAAAGATAACACCAGTATTGGAGTAACCTTGACCGGTTAATCTAACCTCATTGCTCGGTTTCTTTGTGACAAATTATAATGCACGTATATTTAAGTCTATTGTTCTTATACTGTGTGGATATAAAAGAAAAATGTACATTTCAAAAATTTCTAAATCCGACGCAACTAGATGGCGCTAAATCTACTTAATCTGTCGTTTTAATATTTAAACAAATGTTTATTTCTTTAATTCATATTCTATATAAAAAGCCGTAGTAACTTAGTAGTTAGCACACTCGCGTCCCAAACTCAAAGGTTGAGGTTTCAAGTCCTGATGGGAATACACGGGCCATTTAAACATTTTTCTGAACTACAGGGTGGCAAAATAAAGTAGAAAGAAATAGGAGCGCCACTTTCGCATATATGTCTAAACTCTAGCAACTCCAATAATAGGTCAAGAGTAATTTCGATATTTTTATAGTGATTTTTAGTATGAAACATTGTACAAGTCTCAAGTTGCTTTAATTACGTCAACAGAGTCTATGATGTTAACTTTAATAATAATGACTATAATTATGTCAGCAAGAGCTTAACACCTTTTGATAGTTAACTAAAAGAAGCCAAACTAATCATTATAAACTTATCATGTCGGCAGTTGTTTGGTAAATATCGTGGAATTATAGCGAAAAAATCTTGGTTTTAATATCCACTGCCCATCTTTAGTAAACATTAACTCACTTCCCACGTGAAACTTTTATTTAATTTGTTATTTTTTAGCGGATTTTAGACTCCGATCAACGTTAAAATAACATGGATAAATTCGCTTTGTTTATGATTCACTGGTCTCAACAATATAATATTGCCAAAAGGCAAAAAATAGTTTTCGTTCTAGACGTCACGGTTATGTTATAATGTGCATATTATTACAAATACCACGTGTTAACGGTGAAGGAAAACATCGTGACGCAACCTGCACATCGAGATAACTGGTGTGTCAAACATGCCAAACCAACTTGGACAAGTGTAGAGGGTATATTGTCTGATCCCTATAATTGGATGCCCTAAAGATAGACAGTAGAGTAATCTGACAAACAAATAAGAGAACAGCAGTGTATTGTATGTACATTTGTAGCACCTTTGGTGTTGCAAATGTCCATAGGTGATAGTAATCGCTTTCTGTACGCCGTCTGCTGAACTCATTCAATAAAAAAACAAAAAGGCACATCGAAGCAATGTATTACAGTACTGGGATTGTCATTCAACAATTATTCTCTTCTTCCATGATGAAAAACAACAATACACCTGAATAAACAGATAATATTCTACATTAAACATTTTAATGTATTCTTTTATAAATATGATAATATATTCTAATTTATAATACACAGCATATAAATTATACTGTCTGATGTAATTTTATATTATTACAGTACTGTGAAAATACTTTCACTCAAAGATAATATTGTATTTTTCTGGAAATAAATTATTTGTGTAATAAACATTACATATTGCAGGAAGTGTTCACTGCTGTATTCAATGGTACCAAAACATAACTTATCAAGTTTTATTTCAGTGTTTCCCCAGTGATGTCTATTATTATGTTAACTTGGTTACATTTACACCAGATGATTAATTCATTCAAAGTAACTAAACCCACTACAATTACAAAAAATATCAACATAAGATAAAATCTTAAAATCACTCATTTTTTTACAATTGGGTCCAATAATGTATGAAAGTATCATCTGTCTCCTTTTAGCTGATTTTGTGTACGAAAATATTTTCGCCTTCTAAGTTTTGAACTATGAAATGAAGAAGTTAATTAGAAGAGTGTAATATATATAAATTGTGGGTAGTTAGTTGTATGTTTTATATATATTACATTTATATATTATGTCAGAAAACTGCCTAAATGGTGCATGCATTCCGGCCTGGATTGACACAAATTTATATGTATGGCATAATAATAAAGTATTACATGAAAATTACATAAATAAAATGATAAAGAAAAACATGGTGAATCAAATTATAATGTCACGTTTAAATAGTATGAAGTATTAATTTATAACTTAACTTAAAATAAAAACTATACTGCGTGTTTGTTAATGACCACTTTCTAACCGACTTCGAAAAACGGAGGAGGTTCTCAATTCGTCAGGATCTTTTTTTGTTGTTCCTTTTTTTATGTATGTTCGCCGATTACTCCGTGATTTATGATCCAATTTACGTGATTCTTTTTTTGTTCGACGTGGAATAGCTGCCATGTAGTCCCCTAAAAATTTGACATAGTTTGGCCCAGTAGTTTTTATTTTACGAACAGCAAAGTAAAATATAAAAATTACTATATTTTGAAAATTACTAAGCACCGATTTTAAGATGTTTTAGATAATATATATTAATAATAATAGCTTTAGAAATAAGTTATTTTATACGTTTTGGTTTTTTAGTTTGTGAAGTCGGTTTTTTTAAACGAAGTTTTTAAATTTTTAGAAACTTTTATAAGCTCTAATATGACTGAATAGATTTAAAAGAAAATTTTAGGTATAAATTTTTATGTACATTTCTTTTCAATATCTTGCAGAGTCAATAGTAATAATTAAGCTTAGTCTTAAAGTTTTACTATAAAATGTATGAAAACATTGTTTTTTAGACCCTAAGCTAAAATATATCCATATTGTTATTAAAAGAATATATGACTGAAGAATAATTAATATAAATTAATCTATATGTATAATTGAAATCCACATATATAGTGACTCATTATGATATCTCAGGAACTGTAATACCTATAGACTTGAAATTTAGCATGGACTTTCCTTTCGCCAAGTAGAGGTCAGCTAAGAACGGATTTTACCACACGTGAACCAGAAGGGTATCAGCTAATAACTGTATAAACATAGACCATTATTGTCTAAATTCACTACAATTATTCTATAGTATTTTCATTTTTTTTTATCAATATCAGCAATAAATTACAGTTTAAAGCACTCAACTGATTGTATATTGAAAGTCATCGCTGGATTTTCATTGAAATTTTTTAATTTTTATATCAATTAAAGGGTTTAATAAACTATCAAATAAAACCAACTATCTAATACAAGGATTAATACAGAGCTGAGATTCCCTTATTTTATGAAAGTGGATGGTATACCTACCACTCTCAGTCAAGGTAAATTGGTAGAGGTTAGGGTTAATGAGTATGTTTTATCATGATATTATCTTTTGCCACCTGCATGTGGCAGAATGTATAGTATACCAAATAAAATTGCCTAAAAGAGTCATGCTCCAACTGCGATTTATACCCATATCTGGGATTGGTCTAAGTGACTCATTATCTGTGTATTACCCATAATAACAGTATTTTGTTTTGCCTGGGAATATACAATGTCTGTAGATTATTTTTACCTATACGTTTGCAAAGTAATCCTTGGCTTCAATATTAGAATGAAAATAAATCTTGTAACCAAGCGAAATTGATTCATTGGATCGCAAGTACAACACTGCCTTTTCTTGACAACAATATTAAATGGAGTTATTTTAATAACAATGTAGCATCTATTTCTTATCATAAGTTAGCTAATTTTACTGAAGTTTTTACTCACCGCCGTGTTCCAAATAGCACCTGACTTTGACTGTAAATCGGGCGTCAAACGAACGTAATTTGTTGTAACTATTGTGCTACCTAAAAAGTCCCAGTAAGGCACCGACATACCGCTCCCTGCAATTTATTAAATAAAGCATAATAACGGTGTCAACCTATCAATATTAAAAACAAGCAATAAGGTCATTTACCTTGGTAGGGTTTTGTAAGAGAATGCTCTCTCCGTACGTAGTCTTTTGTATTCCATTCTGCTATTATAGGACTAATAAATATGGAGATGTAGAAAAATTGGGCCCAACTTAACTTCTCACAAAGCATTTTCTCGATTTTGTGCACAATTTCTTTGACAAGACAAACGCCAAATCATGGCAGCCACTAAGCAATGTTGCCAATTTCGCTTTTCGTTTCTCTATAATAATCACTATAATATAATATCAATGTGATGTGAATCCATTAATTTGTTTAAAATATACTTTTTGGAATATTCACAGTAATCTTCTTTACAAAGCTTAAAACAAAGTCGTCTTCCGCGTCTATCTGTCTGTATATCCGTAACAACGTAACGGATTTTTAAGCAGTTTTCTTTATCAGTTATTGTAATCTTGCACTGATAAAAACTAATTTAGTTTAATGTAAGTAAAATAGAGCTGCTTCGTAGGATTTAATCCACGTTGTAGCCGCGGGGAATGAAAAAATGAAAAAAAGTTACTGTAAATACATTTACAAAAAAATATGATGGTAATCCAGATCACTGTCAGTTCAGGTAAACGCTCACGTTTACCTAAATACAGGTCAGTCTTTGCTTGGATCACTATTACGTTGTTCTCTGGCATGAAACTTTTTACTCTAACTATGACCAGAGGGCTGGTTCATTCTTACAATATTTATTTCAATTTTTATTCCTTTGTGGCGCTGGTAACAGTATACATTTTTTTAAAGTAATTAAATAATCGTTGATATTTCTATTGCATTACAACAATCAACTGCAGTTTTATTTAATTTTGATGATTAAACTATTTTTTATGGATCTATCCTTGCCCACACCTGCTTAATACTTTCTGGTAGAGATTTAACCAGTTGGTTCGGTTTGCTTTTCTAATTCTTATTGGATCTAGTCTTTTTCAACAGTTGTGAAATGAAATATTTATTCGTACAAACGTAGTTGTATACAGATGTTATTTCTAGAAATACATGGTTCTGCACATTTTACCAGTTTCACTGGTGTGCAAGTAAGTAATATCTTAATCGTTATTATTTAAATTAGTTGTTAACATATAGTACGTTTGTAACGAGTTGTATTATTCATTTGATAATATTTGCGGATAATTATGATTACTATCCGAGTCACTTCGACATCGATCGGATATAAAAACCTGTGTATAGGGCGACAAAACATTCTTACACCGTTGATTCGATGCACACTTCATCCTGGCACTCTAAGGTGAATAATTATTAACATAATTAGAAAGATAAAGATAATGCAGGTATTCATAATTAGATTAGCATTCTCGTTGCGAACCCAATTAAAATGACAGTATTATTTTCTGATAATAGCGATACCGATTTGGCTGTTACTTTGTCTTCATTGCAGTCCAGATTATTAGTATTTTATTTATAAGCTGACAACATTGCTACATGTTGGAAGTGACAGTGTCAAATTGAAAAGATCTGTAATTTGTGTCGGTAAAACAGATTTTAGTTTATTTAATGCTCGATAGATGGCAATTACACAATAAACATTCTGGAAACCATGTAAAAACAATATTGCTTTTTACATTCTAGAGACAACCATAGAAACTCTTTTGTCTGGAGGTTTGATAAAAGAACTATAGATGGCGCTGTTACATCATGCTTATAAATACGTTAAAAAAGTTTTCTTACAATTAGATTTATCTTCTAAAAATAGTTTCTATCGATAATAATTGATATTGTAAGCCTTGTGTCTATAAGTTTTACTCGCGTTAGTCTCTATTGCTAAATATGAATTACGATTTATCAACGAGCCAACGTAAAACGTTGAGTTTGGTATTGATAAAATTAAATCTTATTTGTGGCCCAAGCTCTACAATACATTCAGAATATCAATCATATAGGATTGCGTGCAGCGGTTTTGCTCTCTTATCGTTGTTTAACATACGTCGGAATCGCCGACAGAATACCGCACCATGTTGCTCTTATTGATATCATCCGCCATGCTTTTTCACCGCCGGGACAATAAAAGAATCGAAGGGACTGTGCCACGACAAAGGCAAGTCACCTGCAGGATGTGTTTGGTGCCCTGGAAGTTGGGACGACTGTTAGTGTGAGACGCCGCATACGTTGTAATTTTAGCTGTGTCCCATCTTCCATGCGTGGACGTGTTAGCAACTGCCCCACGAAGGGAGAACTTGGAATACCGCAAATAAACATCTATTGGCAATAGATACAAAGCCAGATGGTCTTGAATAATGAATGAATAATTACCATGGCGATAAAACAGTTAATTCAATTTAAATTTTGTTATTTAAAACTAAGTTGCACTGGGAACATTTTTTTAAAGGTCATAAATATAAGTAAAAAAGTAAGTGCTTGATGTTTATAATTTTATAATGTTAGATATATCATCAGTCTATCAGCACGACATTGGTGTTACAAATATCCATAGGCGACGGTAAGCGCTTTCCTTCAGGTAAGCCGTCTGCCTGTCTGCTTAACTCATACAATAAATAAATATAATATACTGAATATACATAAATTCATGCGGGAAAAAAAGTACTCCCGCCTAAATTCCGGTTATTAGAATGAAATCTATGCAAATGATTTCCGATGCCCTATCGGTCGCGAGGTGACCACGCGCAAGCCAAGGGTGCGGCTGACTTTCACCAGTTGATGGATCCCACCTACTTTCACTTCACTTTGCTACATAAACCTCGTGTAAGGTCAAAATCGCACTTGCCGACAGGTCAATGACACATGGCAACTTTTACCACAACTCATTTATCGCCTTTACGAGACTCGAGTCGTTTTTACGTTTCTATCTACTCATATTCTATGTAAATATTGTTCTCAGTTCGATGTGTATTTTTTTTAAGGAAAGAAAATTGAAAATAATTTTATTTAGGACAACTAACCTAATATAAAACTAAGTGTTAACAAAAATAAAAATTGCCCTAAAAGGGAATCAGTCACAGCATAAAGCTGGTTTGTCGTCAGCGCTGATCTTCTGCTGCGGCCGCAAGGTATCGTCACGGCAGACCTCATACCATTACAAAGCATATTACAACAATATAATTGTTAATGTAAGTTCAGTTATAACTTAAATTTTTTAAAATATTTGTATTACATTTTGGGTTCCAAAGATATATCAGAAAATTAATGAAGAAAATGTGTAGTTTTTGAGGTTTTTCAGCTATGTATATCTTTTTGTTTTGAATAGATTTTGATCGATCTTTTTGCGTTGGGTTTTCGAAATAAATTTCATTCTTATTGAACTTTACGAAGATATGGCAGGAGATTACTTAAAATCAAATATATAATGTGTAGTGATTGAAATACTGTTAGATTTCTAACAGTCCAAACTCGAGTAGGTATCAAATTATGATGCAGAAAGGGCTATACTGAACTAGAGTTAGGATGCTTTTGTTTTTCTTTTTTATGTTTGTTTATAGGCAAACTGGCAGACGGGTCCACTTGATGGCAAGTGGTTACCGTCGCCCATGGACATCTGTAATACTAAGGAGCCGATGCGTTGCCTACCTAGGGAGTTGCTTAGGAAGACCTATTATGGATCTCCTTAACGAAAATTAGCACGAACGCGTAAATTGAGTTCGAATTCCGTTGCATCCAGCATCCAGCCATCGTTCCCGCATTCAAAAAGCTTCCTTACTAGGGTTAAATACTATTCACTTAACTTATGAGTGAAAATTAAAAAGAAAATGCATCTTGAAGTTTGTGCGAAGTAAAATATAAAAAACACAATGTTTTGAAAAAATCAGTGGATGAATATCACCACACTCCTACAGAATTATGCAATGTTTTCTTGTTTTTCTTACTGAATAAATTTTTGGATTTTATATTATATTGATATTTTTATGTATATGTAATATGTATGTAGATGTAGTTTAAATTATCTGAGACATTTAAATAGCATTAAATACTGTTATTCATTGCAAAAATCTCGTTTGTAATGTACGAAAATGATCTTCCGCGACTTCGGAAGGCCACGACACACCTTCCATGATCAAATTGATCGTGTACTAGCAGAAGGTGATGTCACGGCCCTTAAGAACAGACGAGCGTGCATAACAAGAGCTATGAATATCAAAGAAGCAAGTGAGGTGTGTAAGAATAAGCCTGAATGGCGCTCTGTTGTTCGTGCCTACCCCGTAAGGGACGTGGCGTGAGGTTATGTATGTATGTACGAAAATGATCTTTTAAGGAAAAACAATGCCGATTGCCGATTTTTAGTGTTGTAATATATATGAATCACTTCTATCGATACCCCTCGAGCCATTGGCGTAATATTCTCGTTGTTATTATAATATTAAGGTCAAAACCACACTTACTCGCATCGGGTCAATGACACCAGCACTTGCCAACTTTTACTAAGCAAGCGTGTGATTTCGGACGTCGAAACTCATTTTGTGTGTGGGCTTGAGACTTCTTTGAAAACCTAATTGGTTTTTTTAAATGAATTATAGGTATTATCAAAGAAAAAGAGTACTTGGTATGTTGTATGTTTAACCTATTAATGCTGGGTTCGGATTTTATAAATTGCTATGCACTTAATTTGATTTGTAACCTAGTTAGTTCTTAAGTTCTGTCACAGCCTTATTTAATTTAAATTTAAATACTGGCTGGAAAAGTTTGACCTTTTGAATAAGGAACTAATACGCCATCTTAAAATATAAAAGAAATTGATCTAGTTCCATTGAAAAAAAATGGAGGGAGTGCTAAAGTTACGTTGCCAACTGAGATTTATAAACTCCTGTAAAATTTGGAAATAACGCTTAGGATTGTACTGTTTTTAAAAGGATTTAGTAAAGAATCAACTTTTGTAGACCGTAAAAGAAGCTTCCAACCGTACTCAAAACACCAGTTGTGAATAAAGCAAAGTCAGCGTAAATCAACGAAATCCTGGCTGCAACAAAATATTGCACTAACAATTGTGGTTAAACAGAACTGCAGTTAAAAGAGGGCTAAATAAAGCCCCGAGTCTAGCATATCGAGGTTATTGACGAAAAACAGTGTATTATCTTAGTGAGTGTCTAAAAAAATTGAAGCTCTAAAGATGCCGCCAGGTTGTTAAGGAAGGAAGGAAGGTTTGTTTCTGGACCGCCCACACGAAAAAGATCCACGAGATCCTTTTTCAGAAGAAAATTTTTGTATGTCGATCATTTTAAACCTAAAGAATTCGGCGTGGACATTATCTTTCATCATTTATGGTTTGGCTTGGAGTCCTGTATTCAGGCCTAACTGAGGTGGGTTTTTGTAAAAAAAATTATCTGTAAACTTTCGGTGTTGTGTATTGAAATACACAAGATTTCGTTTAAAACTAAAAAAAAGAGAAAACAATTTTCTATTAATTTTAATGGAAAGTTAACAACTAATGAGTTCATTGAACTACACACAGTTTCACTAGAATAGTAAGTTTCGCAGTTGGCGCATTTTTGGAAAACCTGTATAACCATTTCCAAGTTTAATGTCGATTCTATATTATGTATTCTTTTTATTGAAACCAATTTAATATTGTCAACATTAATTTTCGTCGTGTTCTATGTATGTATATATATGCGTGTGTGTATATATGTTACAACCAAAGTAATAAATCTGGATATTATATGTAGTATCTAGCTATTATTTATAACGTCAGTAAGATAAAGCGATAATTGACACAGAATCACATTAACTAGCAGTTTTATATAATATCTCGAAGACTTGGATAATGTAATAAAACAAGTAGGCATAGGTAAAGATTTATAATATAATCATATTTCAATTTGCCTAAGAATTAAAATAACATTGTCATAGATAATAATTCTGTTAACATTGTTATCAAGTTAATTAACTGTAATTTATAAAGTAAATTTAAAGCTCACTAGCCATAAAATAAAATTTAAAAAAAACACAGAGATCAATATAAGTACCTATTTGGTATCACTCTTTAAAAACTACGATAATAAAATATTTAATTTAATACTTTGGCTAACTTTGACCCGCTATTATGAATAATATCCAGATAAAGTGATTAATATATCACATTGTCTAGTCAATTTTGCTATTATATATAAAGCTATTATATAAGTGATTATGTATAACATTTACAATGCTGTAATGTCTACCGCGACGATACCTCCTGGGCACAGCTGAATATCAGCGCTGGTTTTAAACGACCGGCATTATGCTGAGACAGATGTCCCTTTTGGGACGAAATTATAATACTCTAGTTTTTAATTATTTTTTTGCAATTATACTGTATATATATAATTTGTCCCAAATAAAATTAATTTCTTTCTTTCTTTCTCGTCGTTAAATAATTAAGCAATGACTGTTTTTTTTTATAATTATCGGATTAACAGTAGGATAGATAGTGTTACGTCATGTAGCTGATAAGATATTTATTTTGTATACATAGAGAGTACAACTCCTATTAATACAAGTTCAAGTCGCTTAATATAACCGACTTCCTTTGATTATGTACAGTCGTGGAATGAAAAGGTTCATCACCTTAAAGTCGACTTTTGCTTGCATGAGTCCAAGAAACAGTACTGCCAATATTATAATAAATAATACGTTTCTTAACTTTATGAAACATAGAACATGAAAAAGAAAATTGCAATGTTGACAATGACCAGTAAGAAATAAAGAGGTTATAATCACTAAAATATTAAAACCAACAAAAAGGTTTTTATGGCTCTAACAACATTCTTATACAAGATAAAAGCTTCATTGTCAAACAGTTAAACACAATTTTCTATGGAACAGTCTGTTCCGTGACTGCAGCTTACATTCTTTTTAAACGCTGCGGTACTTTGGGTCCTGGGAATCCCGTGGGAATTTAAGTCAAGCGTGGATAAAGTGGCGGGCATATCCTAGTTTTTTATAACAATGTTGAGATGGATGTGTATTATTTATTTATTACCATGATGTATAGGTAGAAATCCACTTATATATTTTTAATTAATTTAATCAATTGAACTAGGTAAAATAGAACAAGATACTCATAAGACCCCGAGATTAGTATCAATGTAAATATATACTATTTGCAAAAGCATCTTTTACTTAAATTATATATTACAGGTGCAACGGCCTTTGGATTGGGCATACGTCATGATTATAAATAAAAATATTAATATTAAAAAAAATCTAGACTTTATCCGACTATTCTGGAAATATATTTTACGTTTATAAATTAACGTTAAATATTTTTGTGTTTCCTAACCTTTTGTTGCCATTAGTATTAAAATGGTTTTAAATAATTTTAGATAGATAACTGTTTATACTAAAACATAGATAAACAGAAATAGTATATATATATATAATATCCGTGTAGGAATAGAGAAAGAATACAATTTCCTGCGTCCGGGCGGCCTTTCGTAAGAGGCGACAAATCAACCCTGGTTTTATTTTCTAAACATGTGTAAAATTACTCTAAAATTAAGAATATTTGTAGGATATTGATAGTTTTTGAGTAGTAATTATGTATTTTGTGAGAAATGTGAATGTATAGTCAAATGTGGACTGGCACTAGCTGATTACCTAGATTACATAGTCTTAAGAAAATTAAGAAACTATATTGTAAACTAAGATCTGGCTTAAAGGCCTAGCTGCCAAGCCATAAACCTATATAAACAATTATGACTTCATATAAGTTACAATGTCATTTTTTTGTTACGCTCCTCATAAAGTTAATATAGATGTTTCATTACTTACATAGTGGTGTTCCTTCGTCTTAAAATTCCTGTAGATGCGAACTTTATAATATAATATCAGGAGATGCGTCTTCACCTCCAAAATGGTGTACACTAATCCTTAAAAATTATCGACAGTTGCAAAGATATTAAGGGCAAAAAATTGCTGTTGACCTGCGTAATCAATGTTTAAAAATAAATAAAATTCATATCTTATCACTAAAGTACTTATTAATTAGTAATTTTTATAACCTTTCAAGTAACTTTTTAGTTTATACTTGCATTGATTTTATGATCTAATTTTGTAGCTGCATAAAATGATTAAACATTATCTCCGATTACATCAGGTATTGCCTTTTAAATTAATGACTGAAGCGACCTCACTTTTATATAAGCCATAAAAGCCTCAAGATTATCAAACAGGTCCACCATGTCTCGCTCGAGATTATATTTATCCTGTACTTTGTCATCATTACACACACACACACACACACACACCCCTATTATTCTATATATAATAAATCTGAACAAATATATATTTGTTTAGATTTATTAGGTGTTTACAAGTTATTTAATGAAAAAGAACTACATTAACATAAACTACAAAATATACTATAATATATAAAAGATAAAACTAAATAATAAAAGGAAAAATACCTTAATATAAGATATTAGTCCTAAACCACTGTCACCTACACTTACTTACATTTGCTCTACTCTCCGTTCCCCTGAAAATTGGCAAACCTAAGGACACAACTAACATAACGAGAGTTATTATAAAAGCAGCTAATGAGGAAGTTTTTTTTATTTTTTTTATTGCATGAGTTCATCAGACAGGCAGACGGCCCACCTGATGGGAAGCATTTGCAGTCGCCTATGGACATTTGTAACACCAAAGACGCTACAAATGTGCTGACACTCTCTAAAAGCAGACTGGAACCTGGCCACTAATATTACCACTTGGCTGTGTGTTGTTTTATCGTCTCTTTATTTTGATCCACTGGTGCAGTACATTTCGTACCATACTGACTCCATTTCGACTGTGGGGTTGGGATCGGACCGCGGCGTTAAGCGTTGCGCAGCGTGTATGAAGACTCTGGATAGAACCAACTACTCCCCTAAACCTAAACCTGCGACCCATACCCGGTGCTTGTGTGGAAAAACATAAGATGACGAGCAAAGCTACACCCATTGTTCAACCGCGCAACCAGCTTAGGTTACCCCGGGATGCAAAGTGACCCACTTCACCAACAGAGGCTAGACCCGTCGCATCCCCACAATGTGCAATGTGGACCCCTGCGATGGAATCATGGGAGGAGATTTTGTGCATACCTGTGTCTCCGGAGGCCAGTCTGACGACGGCGTCCGAGGAGCGCGTGCGCAGTTCTCTCCCTTACTCTGTCAGCGGCTTCCTTGCTGCATCGCAAAAGGGAAGACCACTCATCGGCGCTGTAGAGCATGCCCTCAACTAGTCACTGCAGCGAATCGATCTGTTTTTCCGTCTCTTACGACAGGCCGCCCAGCCACAGGAAATTGTATTCTTTCGCCGTTCCTGCACGGAAGTTATTGTGGTAGTCCTAAAATGTTCATCTCTCGAATTTAGTGAGATTTTCAACACAAACACACAATTATTTGCTAAAAACAGTTAATATCATAAAACTCTTGTGCGTTTATAAACAATATTTTGAAAATGAAACTGCACAATAAACATTATTCTTAAAGTTTTCACTAAAACTTAGGGGGGCACACATCCAGCAAAGGATTACAATTGGCTTCTGACTTATGACGAAAGTGATTTCCAACAAATGTGCATCTTATTACCACATCTTATTATCACAGAATAAGACTGAAGTATAGTCCTTGTAGACATGTGGCATTAGCGCTAAACGAATAGAATAATAGAAAATGCCAGAACAATGTGCACATCACGATTTTCTCACTTTCGCGCGTGCTCTGCACATCATCGCATTTTCCCTTCTAAATCGGCGCGTATTTGTAAACAAGTACTGAGTCACCGGCACAGTTCCGATAAATAGCTTGTGTTATAGTCGTTTTGTCTGTCTGCTTGCCTCGGAAGTGAAAGTGTGGGTTTATAGAAAGCGGTGAAAACCGCACTCAGCGGTCTTTTCCCTCTGCGCGGTTCGACAATCCGCGAACGCTGCATTGCTTCTGCAGTTTCCGCAATACATAGATTATAGTTTATTGCTAGATGTATTTACGACACTTTCATCAATGCTGTTATTTAATTTTATACTACAGACATATTTGCCTGTTATATTAATGTAATGTCAACCTATTCAATATCATTTGACACATACATATATATAACGGACTACCAACTAACTAAACTTTTCTATCTATACATACTTACATCTTATTATATTAATTTAATTTAGAATCAGGTGATCAGAAGGATGGTGCTTAACTCTGCCAACGGATCAGTATGGCGATCCAGCGATGAAACATAGCCAACCTTCTGGGCACCTTACCCATAGAAGACGGTGATTTAGACTCAGTATTCTACTTATAGTCGACTTGACTATGGGTAGAATACTATACAAATAAGTTAAGTTTTCTTGCATTTATTCGATTATATGTTTTTTAAATTTATTTGTCTATAATAAAAAATTACATTATAAATACAAGTAAGGCATTACTTAAGCCTGAGGTTTGCGTGTGATGCAACACACCCTTGCAATTTCAGGAAAAAAACTTATGTAGTTATACATCCATATACATGTGTATATGGATGTATAACTAATCAAATTGTATGCGCAGATAACATATACTTAGTCACGAACGCTTATACGCATAGGCTGTCATTGCAATAATAAAATTCGCACCAAAAATTCATAGAAAGTCAATCCAGGTCAGTCATTTCCAACGACGTTTTCCTGGACCGTGTTTGTCTATGGCAAGAATTTAAATAAATTATTCGTACAACACCAAGAGCATTGTTTGAATCATTCCTAACTCAAGATTATCACAAAAACAATGCAATTAAAATGAAATCATCATTATACCACGATAATGAATACATTGTTCAGCTTGACCTACATTTCAAACATGCAATTTCATTTCAAATTGACACAGCAATAGAGTCTAATTTACATCGTTTATTTACTAAAAAAGTGAATGTCAAGTGTACGATAAAAATATCTTAGGGAGAGTGCTAAGAGTAGATCACGGCCAAATTATGTACTTTCTAAACTTTCTCTGACCTAAATAAATGTTAGTATTGTGGTAGGTCGACCGAACGGCCTTCGGGGTAGTACCACTTTTGGTTTTATCTCTCACTTTCATTAATCTTGTGGTGGAAAGCGTTTTTCGAGCATGAAGGTAAAAGTGGAGGAGCGGACGGGAATTAGGTCAAGAACTTTATGGTCGATGGGGAAAGTTAGTTATATGTAATGGAACAGCCATTTAAAGCTAATCTATTTTAAAATTACTATTATAAATTCCTTATGTAGGTAATTTGATATAATTTTTTTAAATAAACAAGGTCTAAATAACGTAAATATAGAACCTATGACATGAATTTCAGGAGTTTTTTACTACTCCCCGTCCTTGTTACAGCTGGTCACATTCGTGAGACTCCTCTATTCCTAGGGTAACATCACGTATTTTTCAATTATTAAATTAAAACATTAGTTCAATAATTAGTATTATTCATTATTTTAAAATAATTTAAATACTATGCTCACAGTATGGGAAATATTTTGAAGTTTTTCGTTAATAGTTCAAATTTCGTGTTTCAAAGTTAAATATTTAGATTTTGAAATGTGATGTAATGTAACGAAATTTAAAACCCGTCTCATCTCTTGTCACACAATGTCACCTTTCGTCGACCCCCTTAATGAAAATAGAAGGGAATTATGATCTGAATTCGTAGGGAACAACAATAATAATTAGGAGTGGTCAACATTCATGCAACTATGGGCATAAAAAACAATGGAGTGTACCTACATAAACACCAAATATAGTAGAAAATAGTAGGAACGCCACTTTCGCAAATTTGTGTATACTCTAGTAACTCAACTCAAGTAATTTTGATATATCTCGTTCACGATAACTTGACGCGCAAGGTTACCATCAATCGAAAATATAAACACTTAAAGCTACAGTCAAAAACACCTAAAATAACGAGAATTACTAGAAAAATCCAATAAAGGTTAAGAATAATTTACATTTTGTAATAATCTCTATTTCCAACAAAAATGTTCAAACTTTTGTTTGAATTAACACAAATTTGAACATTTTTGTTGAAAATAAACTTTAACCATCTCTATTTATAACATGACATTAAGTGTTGTTAATTTTTTGAATTTGGCAACCCTGCACATCAACGTTACGGGATATATCGGGATATATGTGAACGGGGTGTTTGCACTTACTAGTAGTTTTTAATATTACGACAAATATCGCTGGTTGTTTTATTCACGACATACGAATTTTGCTTACATATGCTATGACGTTTACTTTAATAATATAACTAATTAGTAGTGCAATTATTTGAGAGAGAGAGATAACACTTTATTGCACACCAAAACATAAATTACAAAATCAGACCACATTTACAATATTTTCTAGGCGGTGCAATAGGCGGCCTTATCCAAAGCTATCTCTTCCAGGCAATCTAAATCAATAACAAATTTAAATCAGACGATGTATGTGGTGCAGGAAAAGGTACATAAATACTCAAAATAATTATGTTAAAATTATGACATAAAGTTCATAACAGTAACGTTATAATTCAACTGATGGTAAAGCAAGTGAATGATAGTAAGAAATGGGATCCAGCCACTAATGAATTTTGTTACGTAGGCAAATGACGAAAACAGTGGACTGTCAATCAGGGTCTTCCTTAAAAACCTTGCATTGCATTGCATCGTCGATCGTTATCTGTATTTAAAAAACAATATGTAAATGCAACATTTTACATAACCTGTCTAGGCAATAATGAATCACAAAGTTAAAAATAATACCAGGACAAATATCCAATTAGTCAGAATTTACATATTATTACAATAAATCAAATAAGAAATCCACTAATTATATTTAAAACAAAATGGCTAAAATATAAATGGCAAAAGCAGTTTATGATTTACAATGTACACCTTTTGAACTGGTTGAATATTTCGATATTTAGATAAAATATCTGGCTTTATTACTGCCTGAAGTAGACAAATATTCAGATGACCCACTTTTTTTGTTAATGCGGGGGAAATGCATTTGCACATACCCGCGGGACTTGGGGAGGTCATCGGGGGTACGTGTGACTCCCGACGGCCGGCACTACAAACGAGGTTCTGATGATAGAAGGAGTCTGACAACTCAATAAGTCTGCCAACGTCTCTCCGCTTCGCAGGGGTTCGTAATCACAGGTATGATCTGTCGTAACGCCATGATGACACCCCATGGCACTTGGGTGGCACGCAGAGGTTGCCTCGACCCCCCAGCCCCACTACGTTATCGGGACAAGATCGGCAACATCAGCCAGCTCAGTTGACGAGTATAAAATGGATAAAACACTAAATGAATGTGTCTGTGGAATTGCATACCTACCCGGCAAGAACATATCTTGTGTACATCCCAATAATATACCATCTTTTGTGTACCATGTTTTAAGCAAATAAATAAATTGAATTGACGCCTGCGATCTTGTCTTCGCCGTCTGCGACAGGGGTCCACTTATCCTCCTTCTTTATTCTTTCTGTGGACGGAAAATGATTACAGTCGCCTGTTATTATAGGTTTGGAACACCAAAGGGCGAATCCCACGTATTACTTTTCGCATGGCATAGAAATGATGGGATAGGAGTAGGCTGGCCACATGGTATCCAAATAGAGGACATGTCCTCCTTTTCGTCAAATTGTTCTTCCGACTTCCCTCATCCACGAATGTCCTCCTTTTTAAATCTCTTGAACTTTGACCAACACTCACACATACTCAACTCAACGCATATTGCATTGTAAGTTGCAATCCAATATGCGTTGACCGCGTTCTTTATAACTACACGCTAAGAAATTGCTTTTTTTTGTCTAAAGTAGGTTATTCAGATAAGTATGTAAATATTTAAAAAAAGAATATTCGTGTTGCATTTATTAATTATGTCCTCTTTTTCATAAGTCCTCCATTTTACGCAAAATATCAGCGGTCCTTTTTCGTTATTATATCTGGCAACCCTGCATAGGAGAGACGGGATCAAAGGGATGGAATTAAAGGAAGAGATAAAAAGGAAAACAAAAGTAATGAGACAGAAGGGATAGGATAGAGATAGGAATGAGACAGGACAATGGAATAGGGGGATAAAATAGGGAGGGGGGGGGGGTATATTGGCCTATGGAAACTCTCACTCATAGTACAAAACTACGATTAGCTCAAACAAAGCTAACTTTGCGATCAGTGAACACACGCTGGATAAACCCAACCATTACATCAGATTCGATAACCCACAAATCCTCGCAAAAGAGAATCGTTTCATACCAAGAATGATGCGTGAGGCTATTGAAATCAAAAAACACCCAAATTTCAATAGAGAAGATGGTTGGCAGGTACCACCTGTTTGGGATCCAATCATCAAAACTATTAAGACCCAAACCCAGCAAAAACTAACTGCCAGACCTCAAGACACTGTGAGCTCTTTCTGCGTGCAATGAAACAAACCAACTTGACTGATAATTTCTTTTATTTTTTCCTTACACTCATTTTAATATTATATAAAAAATTTAGAACTAGGCATGTTTGCTGCAGAGTTTCTTGCGCCGCTTCTTCTCTTTAAGCCACAACATGTTGTGAAGCGGTGGTAAATTAGATTAGGCTCCCATAGAGTAAATAATATCCATAAACAAAATTAAAACTAAATAATTAAAATGAACAAGTTGGCGGTGGGCTGAATAAAAACTTTGACAATACACGTTCGACAAATGTCATCTTTGTCTTCCGTGACCACGGCAACTGAAAAGCGGCCGAAACGTCGGATAAACCTAAATAAAATAAATTACCGCGCTTAAAACCGTCAAAACGTAGTTTTATTATAAAACTAACTTTGTCCCGTCAATATTCTGTATTGTAATAACTTGATTTTGAGATCCTGGATATCATGTAGCAGCCAAGACCAGTAAAACGAGCCCAAGCACGGGTCTATCTTGTTTAGTACAAGAGTTTCTATGGCCACCTTCCGATTCCATCAATCAGCTCCATGGTACCATATGTCATGCGATATATACATGCGTGCAAAATTTCAGCTGTTACCGGAAACCGGGAAGTTGGTCAAATTTCACTTGCAAGATTCCATCCGAACTTACATACATAAGTACATCCATTACAAGTTAATTAAAAACTTGTAAAATATATTTATTTTTGCATTTAAGTTACTCTTGAAGTCGGTTTCTTTATTGCTGTATATATTTTTTATTTTTGTCCTTAAATAAATGTTCGTGATCAATCAGCATTAATTTTATTGTTATTAATGTATATATGTAAAACTTTGGAACAATCAATTAAAGTACTTATAGTAGGTCTTGAAAGCTTTCTCAGACATTCATTCAATAAAATGTTAATTGATATATTTATTATCGAAATGGAGACAAAACGTTATAAAAAAACTGAACAAGTTCGGTCATTGACCCTGCCCGCGTTGTGGTAAAGTTTTATTAATATTGCCATAATTAGGGTTGCTTTTACAAAAAAGATTTAAGTAGTAATATATAAGAAATTACATTTCATTTCAAAAATAAAACTGTTTTTGCAATTCGGTTGTGAAACGGGTGATAACGATAATAGCTAATTGTCTCAAAAACCATACAATGGATCTTATTTAAATAATTTTCACCTTATTCTTTATAAAAAAATAAATTCTTCTGTTTGTGTCTATGTAACTGAATTCCTTTTAAAATATTTGAATACTTTAATGAAATTTTTCGTTCGTTGTATATATGGAACGAAAAGGAATTTTTTTTCATAAAAAATGTTAATGATATGAAAACTACTGGGCCAAACTATGTAAAGTTTTTAGGGGACCAATTGGAAGCTATTCCACGTCGAACAAAAAAAGAATCACGTAAATCGGTGAACAAACATAAAACAACAAAAAAAAGATCCCGACGAATTGAGAACCTCCTTCTTTTTCCAAGTGGGTTAAAAATTATATTAAAGGCACATCCCTACTTATTCCGGCAGTCATTAACACAGTCGAGAAAGTAAGTTGAATCATAATTTTATGATAGAATATTTATTTTACGTTGACATTAACACATTAAAGAAAGCATTTGGAATCCAATTGGAGTCAAGTTTTTTTGGTCACCTTTTCGGATCAACGTCTTGCAATCTATATACAAACAAGTAAAACAAATATGTAATTTGTGAATGATACTATAAGGGACAATGTGATAAGAGATCTTTGTGGATTGAAAGAAGATGCCGTGACAAGAGTTGAAAAAGGAATTTATGATAAAGTTGTTTGAGCGTGTCGAGAGAAAGCGATGACGCCGATAGACTACGAAGAATTCCCCTAATTAAATCTCTATACTATTTGACCAAATAGCCAAGAAAAAGGCCGAACAGGCCGAATACCAAAGCAGCCGAATATTCGTGACATCTCTAATCATCAGGGTTTTAGCTCTTGGAGTCGATTACGTCGGAGTGAAACCATGCTTGCATAAACTATTATGAAATGATTAGCTTAGAACTAATCGTGTTTCATGTGATGACTGAGAGATCCTATGGCCGAAATATCCTTTTCACTGTTAGCTTGAATCCAACAACAGTCTACATTTTCTTTTATCAGTAAATAATGGCCCGTGTTTTACTGCTGGTAACCCTGTTTTTATTTTTGATAGAGTGTAGCAAAAATATATTTCCATCGATACCGTCAGTTACATTCTGTCAATTGTGTTTCAACTTTAAAACCTATTGATCCTGTTCGAAACGCTGAAGTAGACATAAGTGCCCTGATAATTACGAATCAGACAAAGCGGATAAGAAGGAATTATAATAAAGAATAGTTAGAGTCCAGGACTAATTTGTAGGAATTAAATTGTGAACCGCTTATTAAAATGTAGGTAAAAGTCATGGTAAATAAGTGTTTCGTTACGTATAAGGTAAAGAAATAGATAATTATGTTCTTAAATATTATATAGTTGTTTTTCTATTGCGACCCATTAAACTTGGAACTGAGATTAACACCACTATCCCATTCCTACCTATTCCATATGCCAATATTGCTGTCCCATCCATTCTATGTATTAGTTCCTATTCACTAACAAATACGATGTCAAAGTTTCGCGGGTAGATGCTAATGTAAGTAATAAATCCGTTTGGTTCGGCCAATCAATGTCCACTGTGGTACGTCGGCCACCCCGAGTTTACGGCACATATCCTGTCGTCTTCATCCAACCCCTACCGGTGACCTTACGCAGGTCGTCGGTTTACCTTGCTGGAGTCCTTCGCTATGTTTAGCGAGACGCGGTCTCCACTCTAGGACATGTTTGCTCCAAAGCCCATCGGTCCTGAGACAGACGTAACCAGCCCAAAGCCATTTTAATTTACTAATATATCCGTAATAGTAATAACCCCCACTAGTAATAGCCCGGTACTTTTTGTTCTCATTTCCCATAATAGTCCTACACTGGCCGGGAGGCCGGGGCTTGTCTTTGGGTGCATTATGATATGGTGCAGACAGGGATAATCGCCGGTCAGTGTCACGCCACATTTATATTAAATTTGTCAAGGAGCCTCTACGTGTTGGCCTCCCCATGGCCCCATCGAAACCCTCCAAATTTGGGCCATTTTTATAGCCCCTGGTCTTCAAAGACATACACCATAAAAACTGTAGTGGGATCGAATTTGAATTATGTATTTAAAAATGTGAAAAGAATGGGACTATTCTACCAAAAGACAAGGTGAGAGACCTATCGACTGGTATTAGATAAGCATGGTGTACACTATACGATCCATAATCTCCATATAAAATCGCAAAAATTATTCGATTCGATTCATTCATACGTTTGTTGCCGTGTACATTTCTATTCGATGTCAATGCCTTGTAAAATAACCACGGTTGGGCAAAGACCCCAAGCTGGTATAGTCTGTTTTAGACCTAACCCAATGTTCATAAATAAAATTTATTTGATTAAGTTGGTACACAGCATTCGAATATAGTTTTATTTAGAAACCAATTTGTTTCAAATATAATTGATAGAGCAATAAAATATTGAGTGTTAATTTACGATTTCTTGTGTATTTTTGACAGTAAAATTCGTCACTTTGTTATGATTAACTATTTTTGCAGACTTTAATAACCGCCATCATTTATATGGTTTACAATTTATTCGAACACATTAGGTGGGAATGTGTAATAAGGCTGTGGTTTTTCTTAGTAAATATTGTAATTTAAAAGTGAGTTTATCCTGTTGTGTCTCTAGAGATCAAGAGTCATAATGGCTTCCGTGGGGTCATGGGAAGGCCAACACGTAGAGGCCCCTTGACAAATTTAATGTAAATGTGGTGTGACACTGACCGGCGATTATCACTGTCTACTAATGCAACCAAGGACACGCCGCGATCAGTATAGGACTATTGTGGTAAATAAGGACAAAAATACCGGGCTATTAGGATGAACTAACTGCTAGTGGTTCTAGGGGTCTGGTGGTTGCGTTTATCTTTATTATTAGCTTGCCTCCTAATGATATTACTAAAATAAATTACAATATGAAATAATCAAAAGAAAAGTTCAGCTACCGTACGACAGGAGCAATATGCATCTATTAACCCAATTTTGACACTATCCAAAATTTTGCCAAATCGAGTTTTTAATACTATCTATCGGAAAACATGGAAATACGTCTTATAGCGCTAATCCTGGTTTAAAAGGTTTTATGATTCTTCTGTTAAGTTCAGATTTTGGATAGAGTCAGTATTGATTAAGCGTGCGATATATTAGTGGTGATGTCGAGATCCTGGGGCCATGGGGTCCCGAAGCCTATCGGTTTTATCGAGACCTATCATTTGTTTTAGTAGAAATCTCGTGTGGCCAAAAGGCTAGCCTATACTTAGAGCACCGCATCCGCGTTGCCATCCAACGAGGGAATGCAGGGAGCGTTTTGGGCACGTTACCAACCGGCAGGGATTTGTGACATATACTACGTTTTTTTATATGTAGTATTATATTATCATTTATATTTAGACAATTACCAGCGGGCCCAGCATTGTCCTGCCTTAAAAAAATAAAATTTAGAACCGGGTCCAAGCTTGAATCTAAACCATTTCGGCATCCACTTGAATATACGCAAAAATAAAAAAAATATAAAAAAATATAAATATTTACAGAAAATGCAACTTATGTCGGTGAAGGTTTATAACAAACTTCCAGAAGATTTTAAATATTTGCCCGCAAATCTTTTTAGACAAAGACTACATAAATGGTTGTTGGATAAATGTTTTTACTCTGTTAACGAATTTTTAGGATGATTTTTTTTTTTTTGACTATAATCATGATTGACATTAATGTATATTTTTGGTGCTTGTTAATTTTATAATAATAATTGTGATGATGTGTTTTGGTTTTTGATGATCTTCTTTCTTGAACATTTGCACGCCTTATAGGCAAAACATGTGAACCTTGTATTCTAATGTCACCTCAAATTTATGTACCATGTTTTAAGCAAATAAATGAATTTGAATTTGAATGAAAAAAATGTCATCATAATCTGTCCAACCATTTAGGAGGAGTTCAGTGACACACGAACAGAAGAATTAGATAAAAAGATTTTAATTTACTAGAAATAGAGATAAAATCGTAATAATATGTAGAATTCTTTGTATTGTAATCAAGGAGTTAAAGTTTATTAATTTATTTACTTTTAAAGTCTTATTCATATTGAGTTAAAGTAAGTTTGAAGGCTTCCTTATGGTTCTTAAAGAAGCCTTCACCTTACTTTTTAGGTAGTGCAAGTACATGAAATTCGTACGTAAAGGGCTGCTTGGTTCATACTTCATAGAATGAAACAATACTGACATCCAAGTTGACAATTGAAGTCTATTGAAGAATTGGTGAAGTACTATATAATACACATTCCCTCTAAATCGTAGGTATACGATTTAGAGGGAATGTGTATTATATACGATTTATACAAACTCAGTACGATTTTGAAAATATTACTAATGTGTTAATATTTGTCGACATCCCTCTCTCTTCCTAAACCTCGTTGTTATGGATTATATTTAAATGTATTATAATTTTATTAGCAAAAACGTAAATTAATAAAATTCGCTTCTAAAACATTATATTCGATTTGTTCGTACAGAAAATATTCACAAGCGACAAACAAAAACAAAGAAAGATAATAGATAATAGATAACACTTATTGCTCACAAATATACAATTTCAAAATATACAATAAAATAAAAAGGTAGAGACAAAGCGCTATCGCTGAAAGCAATCTCTTCCAGCAACCTAAATTAAGAATAACTAATCTAATCTGCGATGTAGTGGTGAAATCATTAAATATCATAAATAAACAACTAAACACATAACTATAAAAAAATAAACATACTTAAACTACTATAAATAAATACATAATACGTATCATACATATATATAAATAGTCATAATATAAATTAGCATAGTTATTTAAAAAAAGTAGTTTTCTGAGTGCGTTTAAATGTACATGATTGCTCTCTGACAGTAAGAGCAGGCATCCAGATAAAAGATAATACATATTAATTTAAATTATGAAAAATAAAATGCATTTTAAAAAGTTCCTATACTCGTAATCATTTGGGGGCGGTGTAATATGTTTTTTCTTATATCTCGTGATACTTGTAATTTTCGTTTGTATAGTTCATTGAAAAACCGAAACCTCGACTTCGATACGTACGTAGTAGGGAAATTTCTTAAACGATATTTTGTTTTTAATCTGGTCTAAGTGTCTGTATAGTAGAGTATTACAACACGTGAAACAATTTAAATAGGATTAAGAAATATGTTTTATTTTTAAAACTGCTGTCCATCAGAATTAAACTTGAATATAAACTCTTAAATTTGGCTTTGTCGTTTTTTATTATGTTGTAGCAAATATTCTACAAGCTGCTTTTGATGAGAAACGACTTTTATTGCTCCATATAAAGTTTGATTTCTTATTTAATATACTTATCGTTTAGGGTTGTCAAATCATCTAGTCTTATTAATATTTTCGTCAAATAAAAGTTAGTCTTTGTAGCGTAATGGCTAGTGAACCCATTCCAGACTCAAATGCGCGGGTTCGATCCTGGCCGGAATGCATACACCACTTAGACAATTGTCTGACCTAATTTGCATATTGTTACAATTACCACGTGCTAACAACGGTGAAGAAAAACATTGTGATGCAACCTGAACATTGAGATAACCGATGTGTCAAACCTGCCAAGCTGTCTTGGACAGGCGTAGCGAGTAAATTGCCCCTGTCCCCTGTAACAGGAGGCCTTAACCCAGCGGTGGGACATTTATGTCATTTTTATATATTTATATATTGAGTGTTACTTAATACCGGATTTCTGTATAGTTGCTATCTGTCTTTTATCTTAAGCTGATATTAGACGGTTCATTTGTCTTTAAATTTGGATGAATCAATCAAAGTGATCTATATAAACACAAACTTGAATTCAAAATCAATTATCAGAAGGCTGGTTCATATTTCGCCCAACGAATAAGTATCGCAGTATAGCTTGGCAATGCAGTCTTCTGGACACGCTGGCAGTGATCTACTACATAATTGAACTTAGTTTTGATTATTAAGTTTCAATTTAAGTTAAGACACTAGTAAATAATTATGATAATATCCAGAGAACCTGATGGAACTGACTCACAAGGCAATACATTAAAGTAGTGGGATTCTCGTTTCAATTAATATTTAAATAATATATACAATACTATATATACTTTTACATTATAAAATAAAATGAAAAACGTATTTCTTATATAATTAAAAGTATTATAAACATATTTACAGATTAAAAATGTAGTCTAGATCGCTGCCGGTGGGGAGCGTTCCCAAAATGCTGGCCGCATTTCCCTGTTCCCATTTAATTATTCCGTTCATATTTTAAATTTTAATTATAGTTCATTGAAATGTTACATGAGCTTTGCATTTTGTAGGGGACGCAATTTTATTTTTGGTACATGTGTTTTCTCACTTTTTTGCTTATAACTTCTTTAATTTAGAACAAAACATTATATAAACATATTGTAGGCAAAGCAATTTGCTACAAATTATGACTTTACAAATTTATTGTAAGACGCATAGTTTCCGAGATAACGTGAAAAAAGTGTTTTCACACCGTTTTCCAAGATGGCGGCCGGTGGACAAGGGTGGCGACCCCACAAGCTTGACATTAAACTTCTATTAACCCACACATTCTCAAAAATAAAATCGCGTCCTCTAAAAAATGCAATATTCGGTCCTTAAATTGTAAGATTTCAATGGACTATTCGTCACATTATTTCAGTCCCGTGCTTTTCAACCAAAATAAATTCAACCAATAATAATAATTCAAATGAAAAATCAATTACCCGATTCTGAAAGCGAATCGGCTGATTTTGATAAAATATATACACTTGTATTATTACACCAAATCACAGTGTAGCTTGTAAGGAATTATTTCTGTGAAGGAATGTCAAACGGGAATGTTGAGAAAATTCTAACTGACGACAAACTCTTTTTATCCATCTTGAAACAATAGTTTCTGAGGATAATTACTAGTATATACTAAGACACAGGCGAAGAGTATGACGATCTTAAAACTTAACGCGTTGCCAAAATGGTTACGAAACATTAAAAAATATCGTACTTGAAGATCAAATTTCACGCATACATGAATCTTTGAAGTGAGAATTTAATATACGTGTAAATTATGAAGTGAAATTAAACGACGTTAATTAGCCAGAAATATTAGCTAAATAGAAATGAGACAAACGTTCTACAATGAAAAAACTTAAACGAATTAAAATTTATAATAAAGTCATTAACTTTAAATTGAAATTATGTAAATGACAAGAATATGTTGTAGGCGTTTTAATTTTAATTGCTTTACAACTATTTAGTGTTTTGTATTTTATACTACGATATAATCGCGATTTCGTCTACGCTTGACTTGAGATACACAGGATAAAAAATATCATACATTAATAATACATGTACTAATAATGAATAAATTACACAAAATTTGCTACCGATCAGTAAAAAAATCACGATAAAATTCGATTTGATTAATCTGGCCATTTTAAATAATTAGCAGAAAAATTCCGCGGGATATCCTGGATAAAAAGTAGCGCTGAGTTTATTTTAAAAATGAGCTGTCCATTAGCGAAAACGTCATCGAAATTGGCATTTTTATGTGCAATGTGAATAACTTGTCCCCACTTTTACAGTTCAGCTTTTTGGCTCAGCACTATCAGCCTTATATGGCTTAATCTGATAGAGCCATCTCCCCCGCAGCGGTCAAGCCAAGTTCGAACCTCACAGTAGGTGCCTGCTCGAAAGCGTTTCCGGGCCGAACGCCTCCGCTCCCACTGAGTCGGGCATTAACGTCATTCGCATTTCCGCAACGACGATGTATTTATTAGGGAAATTCAACGACAGCGCTGTCTTGATTTGCTGCATACATCTATTCTGGGTCAACGGTGTCATTAATTTTTTTTTGTCGAAGTTCAGCAGACAGGCAGACGGCCCACTTGATGGAAAGCGGTTAATATCGCCTTTAAACATTTGCAACACCAAAGGTGCTACAAATGCCCTGTTTCTCTCTTAAAGGAGACTGGAACCTGGTCACCAATGCCGGAATACAACACAAGGTTGTTATGGCGGCTTACTCTAGATCAGAGGTGGTCGCCATCCCTTCGAGTAAATACCTTACCACCTGTGGGTTCAGTTGTAGGTTGTAGTCATTTATCGGAATGAAAGAATCCCTAGTGATGACCTGGGATGTAATCTAAATCTGTGTTGAAGTTCATTTAAATCCGCTGAGTGATTTTCACGTGACGCTTTAACAGACAGAGATATTAAAAATTAAATTTTCGAATCTGAGCCGATCCGAGGCCCCTTGATATTATTCCCATTTTTAAATTAATTACATAAAGGCCATGATCCTCTGCAAAGAGTTTTTAAAATGATACATTAAGAAGCTTTTGTTGGCCAGGGGAAATCCGTTTGAAGACTAAGCCGCGACAGACACAGAAGCTTAGTGAGATGTTCGTGACATGTGCGAATGTGAGATTCGCCAGATCCGGGGTGGCACTAGCGTGCCCAGTCAAGGCTGGCGCCACGCTATTGTCACTCCCCAGTTAGGGATACCCATTAGAACCCCTGGGTGTTCCATTCTGTGCCTTATGCCAGAGCTACGGGTAATTGAGCTTCCCGGTCCGGAGACATTCAGAAGCTTAACCTGAGGTTTAACCTGAGTCAATCATTATGGCAATCCAGCGAAGAAACTTAGCCAGCCTTGTGAGCACCTTATCCATAAGAAGACGGTGACCTAAGCTTAGTATTCTATATACAGTATTAAAACTATTTAATCTCGAGAGTCCCAAAGAATTATTGATAGATACATAACAGATTAATGTGCGAAGGTCATTCGTAGCAGCCCTAATTTATACTGGTTGTAAATAATTATGAATTAAACACGACCAGAGCAACTTTATTGGTTCCACACGGAAATGTATTAGTAAATTTTTTGATTAAACTCTTTCTGTTTAATTGGTTGCGAATGAGTTGATTGGCGTGTGGCGGGTCGTTGCACTCTTGGTTATCGTACGGGATGCTAAATATTACGTTAACCTCTACTATTGACTAGCACGCTATTCCTTTGCGCGAAATTTATATAAACATCGATAGTAAGGATTACAAAAGAAGGAAAGGAAGTTTATAGAAGGATAGAAAAAGTTTATAGAAGGATAAAAAAGTTTATAGAAGGGTAGAAAAGTTTGTAGAAGGATAGAAAAGTTTGTAGAAGGATAACAAAAGTTTTTTGAAGAAATAGTGATGTACTTAGAGGATTACGTCACACGCATTTCATGATTCTTTGACCCCTCCTCGTCCTTGTCACAGCTGGTCCCATTCATGAGACTCCTCCCTCCCCTAGTGTGACATCACATGTTTTGCAATCTTACATCATGAAATTATTAACTTAAACAGTAGTTCCTAAATTATTAGTTCGATTTTTATTTATTAAAACACTGCTCATATAGATAGATAGAATTCAGAAACGTGATCATATTAACGTTACCCAAATAAAAATCTTATACTGATAAAGTATTGGCATTTCAAAATCACCATCAATCAAAATCTGCATGTGAAGTACTTAGCCAACGAATTCCTACCATTGTAGCTCGTGGGTAATATTATTAAATAGATTTATAGCTGTGTCAGCGAATTTTGTTCTTATTTTCTACTTTTGATAAACTTACAGAAGGTCGCAGTCTCAAATATTCTTAACATATTTATAACGTCATATGCAGGTAAGGTACAAATAAAACGAGTCACGTCATATTAAATAAAATAACTTGTTTTTTTAAATACAAGCTTTTGAGACCTTTAATATAATGTAGCAGCATAGTGCTAGCCAAGACCAGTCAAACGTCCAAACACGATGAGTCTATCTTGTTTAGTACAGGAGTTCCTATGGTCACCTTCCGATTCCATCATCAGATCAGCTCCATGGTACTAATTATTGCATTGTCACGCGATATACATATGCGTGCAAATATTCAGCTCAATCGGAAATCGGGAAGTTCGTCGGTTATATTTAACTTGCAATATTCCACCCGAACTTATAGGTAGTACATTAATTGCAAGGTAAACAAAGGTTAGAATAAAAATAAAATTGAATTGTCTGTTTGTAATGTCAAAATAAAATTGCGAAAAATATCAGAGGGAATTATTCGGACCAGAAGATTCCAAAAACGCAATTTTAAATTTTTTGTCTGTCTGTCTGTGTGTATGGATTCCCAGCTTATCTCTAAAACGGGTGGACCGATTTTGACGGGACTTTCAGGGGCAGATAGCTGATGTTATAAAGAGTAAGTTACCTAGGCTAAATAATTTAGGGACTTGCGAAAAAAAATAATCGCGCGAACGAAGTCGCTGTCCCTACTAGATGATATAAAATATTAGAACTTATTATAAAACATGTCTGCATCCTATAGCCAACGAAATACTCATAAACCAAACAACACAAAGCTATAAAATATCTATTAGTATTTGCAATTAGTCTTTAAGCTTTATCTCATACAGTTGTTAATTTATCTCATAGTGGAACGATTAGTGTGGAAAAAACACAACGAAATCGAAAGCGTTGCTTTTCAACCATAGTGATGAGTCTAGGCATTTGCAGCTGTATGCCCAGGCAGCTGGTAATTGATATATCTTCAATGCATCTTGAATAAAATAGCGAAAAAAGTGTACCGTATGAGCGGTTACGTCGTTAAATAAAGTATCGATTTTTATCTCTTTTAAATTGCTGGTTTATCTATAAATTATGTACCTAGTAGTTACGTCACTAACAGGGGCGTTGTTAGTGTTAAGGTACTATAATTAGTTGAGAGGTTAGACATTACAAATATTGTATGTGTCCAAAATAACACGATATTTATAAAATCTATGAAAGTGAAAAGGAGTTTAATGGCAATATTGGACGAATCAACCATATTGAATCAATTTGGTTGAAAGGCTCAGAACTGAAAGAACACGACGGTAATCAACAACATTCTAAAAGCTGGATTCATTCCTGGAGATGTCTGTATATGCGTTAAACACTCTCCCTGGGCTGGGCGGTCTGCCTTTGTTGTAATAAAACAGTATCACAATATGAGTCTAGTGGAAATTTATTGTATTTAGTACGCGTGTCTATTTTAGTGAGCGAAGAATCGCTTACTCCAAACTTGTCTCTGTTACAACACCTCCTGATATAAACCGAATAGACTGCCTTTTGTTGAAAACTAAGATTAATTTTTGAATAAATGAATGAATATGCTTCATTTTGTTTTTAAAGATAAAGTTAACGATAATAAAATTTTACAATACAATAGGCGGTCTTATCGCTGTTAGCGCTTTCTTCCAGACAACCTTTGGATGGAAAATAAGTTCGATAAGGACAGACGTATGTTGCATTGTTCTTACTACTGAATCTTATAAAGTTATACATACGTTCATAAAATATAAAAATTATATTAATAACTAACTAACACCGTTGGCTCAGAAACCCAAAATGTGTTTTGGCATCCGAAACGAGAACACGCCACCTGTTCCTGTGTTGTGTGATTTCTTGCTAGTTAACGGCTTGAAGGTCACACAGGTCAGCCTCTACTCTGTCCCTCCACCGATACTTGGGGCGACCGATCGAGCGTCGCCCATCGATCGTCCCAAATAGGCCCTCTTCACGCTTCGATCCTCTCCCATCCGTTCCACGTGACTGAGCCAACGGAGGTGGTGAGATTTTATTTCTCCTAGTATGTTAGGCTTGGCCATGAGGTTTTCAATTTCAACGTTGGTTCGGACCCTCCAGCTGCCATCGTCTCCCCTCGTTGGACCCAAAATCTTACGAAGAACCTTTCGTTCAGCCACTAACAGCTGGTTCTCTTCCTTTCGGGTAAGTGTCCAGGCTTGTCAACCGTACATCAGGATAGGCCATATGAGGGATTTGTAAATCTTGATTTTGGTTTTTCTGCTTAGAAGCCGGGACACCATTACCTTATGTAGTAAGGCAGCGCTGCACCTCAGGGACTTTTGAATACGTACGTGTATTTCATCCTCCTACATCCTGCAATAAGATATATGTAAATAAAATATTATACAATACACTTATATAAATAAATATAAAACGAGAAAAAAAGCTGACAATATCTGCTGCTGCATCCTCAAATTGAGCTATTGATGATAGGTAATAATAATCCTTCACAATAGGCAGTGACTTTTTTATTAACGGAAAATTGTTATTTATCAATATTTTTTATATGAAACCCTTATGGGTTGCTAGAAATAATCAGATGTTTTCCGTCTCGACTGGCTCGGTCACGTAGCAAAGTTGGACAGAAGATGGAACAGTGAACAAAGTATATTTAATTTTGGTAGAACCAGTCGGTGACCGTCCAGTTGGCCCTCCAAAATTATCGCTGAAAATACAAAGTACAGACTGACCTGTATTAAGCTGCAGGCCTATAGTGACCAGGAAATTGTACATGAGTGGAAAAGTAGTGTATCGTCTTGTAGGTCAAGACATGCTTTAGTTAGCTGAGCTGAGAGGAGTTGGTTTAGAATTCGCAATGATTCCCGGGCCACTCTCAAGCACTGATGCCCTAAGATCAGCGTGGGCGTAACTACGTTCTGAGTCTTACGTTTTTCCTACCACGAGAGCAGGGTGCATGGGAGGAGGGTGATTTTAGTGGAGTATTGAGTAGTCGAGTTACTACACAAGCCGGCGTTTGACTCTGCTGGCTATTCGTGGCTTCACCGCTCATTGTTTTGGTCCAATCTCAACTCGGTAGTGTGCAAAATGCCGCCGCCTTAAAAAAAAGATATCTCAACCATTACTCGCTACCTAGTAAACCATTCTCCCATTTCTCTCACACTCAAGCTAATGAGTGTCCTGGGATAGTAATAGAGGCCCAACTGATTATCAGTGGTGACTTTTTTCAACGTGTACTTTATGTTAGAAGTTTCTGTTATATGAAAACATAAAAATAGGTAACTTTCAAGTAGATACATGCAAAGTAGTAAAGTAAATTTTCCGAAGCATTTTCCACATATTTGTTCAACTATATGTACATAAATAAATATGTACATAGTTCCGTGCATAGATATAAATAACCAAGCGTGCAAAAGAGACAGGTGGATCGGGTTGTGTGAACTCACCGGCTCGGTGTGACCGCGAAATTATTTTCAAGACTACACCAACCTCAAGTATGCACACAGACATGCCCCCAACTTATCTGCACACTCGTCTCACTACAGAACTGCGAATGTGGTGGTAGTCGTGAGAAACTTGCTATTCAATACCAAAAGGTATTAAGTCGAAAAACACTTAAGACCAATTCAAAGCCTTATTATAAATTAGAACAGTTTAACTTTGATGTCCTCGAAAAGGTGTTTCAAACGTTCCAGATGCAAGCGGCATATGGTGAAGTTGCTATCTTGTTCGTAATGTCCGCGAACGGAGGTACATTCAACTTTTAGCCCAGTAAACTCTCGAAGTTCGTTCACCCACTGCTTGTCAACTGACGTAAACTGAACGAGAGGTAACGCCGAAGAGATAGCTACGTCTCATTCTTGCTTTGTGTTCAAGTGTATATAGCTTTTTATTAAATGTTTGGCTGTCAAAATAGTTTACTTTTGTTATGTTTTGGGAGCCTAGTACCTTCGACTGCTTACGTTGGTTATATCGATAGATAACGACGTGACTTTCAATTTGTCGTATCGATGAAATGTTTTCTTCTACCTTCAGACCATCTTGTAGATAAGAAAGATACCTTTCTTGGGGTAAATGTACGTTTTACGTGATAAATAATGATACATTAGGCACTAGCTCGTGAGGTTTCTCCTGTGTCAACGAACTGTATAAATATCATATTAGCATTATATAATACAGTATAGCCTAAAAAGTGGTGTTTTAATAGCGACATTAGAGACCATAATATTTCGATTTAGATGACATTTTATGATTGATATACGGTCAATGAAAAGAAACGTTGCCTTTGTCTTCAAAGAAATATTCATGAGGAAAAGGCAAATTATACTTAATGAAGTCCCAATTAACTTTTGTTTTAGTTTAATTTCGGCGGCGGAAAAGGCTGAATCACCTATGTGACGCTAATATATAATCCTAAGTGCGAGTTATTTTTTGTCTATTAGCT
This sequence comes from Dendrolimus punctatus, assembly GCA_012273795.1. Classification (NCBI taxonomy): domain Eukaryota; kingdom Metazoa; phylum Arthropoda; class Insecta; order Lepidoptera; family Lasiocampidae; genus Dendrolimus; species Dendrolimus punctatus. Next base: position 10,076,917 of record CM022549.1, read on the forward strand.
GTCAAGATGCTTCGACAGTGGGGTTCTGAGGCCATGAGCCTTAAAGAAACAAGGAGCTATCAAAACGACTCGTTACACTTAATCAATCAATCAGAGGGTTGGTGCATACCTTAGACAATGAATCAGTATGGCAATCCAGCGTGAAAACGTAGCCAGTCTTCTGGGCACCTTACCCATAAAAGACGGTGAACTAGGCACAGTATTCTGCCATATATATATATATTAATCATATATAACTAAGGTCAAGTTTATTTTATATTAATTTTAATAAATATTTTTATAAGAAAATCTATTAGTATTCTGTGATTTCTTATTTTGAGAATCAATTAGTACAAAAATTGATGTTAACATTTCACGTAACAGTTTGTAGAGATTTGGTATTAGATTTCATAGAGAGTATTATCTAGTGCAGTGCTTTTCAATCTTTTTGAATACACGACCCCTTTACAGGTTGAAAAATTTTGACCACCCTTGGGCTATAGACAGACAAAAGTTAGTAATTTTACTACGTTGATGTCTTTCTTTATTTTGCTACCTATATTCATTATTACGGCCTATATACACTGCAAAAAGCTGCTGAGTTTAGAAAGTACCTAAGTATGAGGTATAAACGTAAATTGCCTTTTCCCTTTTGCCGGCGATCCCACGAGCAAAGCTCTGTGACCCACCTGTGGGTCGCGACCCACAGATTGAAAAACACTGATCTAGTATCTTTTATTATAGAAATTAATCAAAAACTTAAAGAGGATTAAATTAAGGATAAATATTAATCGAGATTCTCCAAATATTTATATTCAACTTGGTACCTTTAATCACTAAATATTAATGTCTAGCCATAGGTTGAAAATCTACATCCGGCTCGAAGGACCTGTGTGGAAAGTTCGTAGCTATATAAATAATATAATAATATACTAGCTTCTGTCCGCGACTTCGTCCGCGTGGAATAGTTAGGAAAATAAACCCCGATTGTGAAACATTATTCATTGGTGCTCCGCTCCTATTGGTCTCAGTTTGATGATATATAGCCTATAGCCTTGCTCGATAAATAGGTTATCTAACACTAAAAGATTTCAAATCAGACCAGTAGTTCCTGAAGATTAGCGCGTTCAAGCAATCAAACAAACATACTCTTCAGTTTTATATATTAGTAAAAGATATTAAAAATGTAGGCGTGAGAGAAAAATGTTATATTTTTGTTATTATAATTATATTTATTGATCAACTACATAGAAAAGTAGAAAAGAATTCCTACGTTTCACAACGTCAAAACATGTAAAAGTTATAAAGTAAAAAAACATTAATGCAAAAGAGGTTCCAAGAGTGGAAATTGGAAACTAAGTTAAGCTAAAACACTGTATAATTGTAAATATATACATATAATAAAATCGTAGAGGTCAAATTTCTGTACAATTAAAGAAATTGCTAAAAACCGAGTCAGGGGGATGTAAGAAGTGAAATAGAACTAATTTCGATTTTTTTCAAATTTTTTGTTTCTCTGTTTTTCTGTTTATCTGTTTGTTGTCTGTTTGTACCGGCTAATCTCAGAAACGACTGGACAGATTTACATGAAATTTTGTATGGTGATAGCTTATATCCCTGATCAACATATAGGATACTTTTGATCCCGAAAAATTTAAGAGCTCCCGTGGGATAGTTAAAAACCGCAACACGCGGGCGAAGTCGCGGGCAGAAGCTAGTATTATACATATATTTATACGTATTTACTAGCTGTACCCGGCAGACGTTGTCCTGCTTTTAAAAGAAGACAACTTCGTCTTGTTTAGAAATTTCAACGTAATGCATACGAGTATCGAATTTTTATCAACTATATAAAAGGTTCACACGTCTTAAAGAATACAGAATTGAGAAATGGCTCCCACGTGATATCACGACATGCTGACAAATTTAACACGACCTTTTACTTCTAAACAAGATTTTTCAAATTTTAATGGTCCTGTTTCACCAATTTTTACGTATCGTTCCACGGTATTGCTCTCATACACGCGCGGCCTCTAGATCATCAACCTGGCTGCCGAGCCCCAACTTATATGCTCGCTTGAGCAGGGTGATGTTACGAGCTTGCGAAGACCAAAAAGCCGCTGCCCAACCACCAGACGCCATAGATAGCCACCGAAAGCCGATGAATGCTATCAAAGTTACAAACAACGCCAATGCAAAGTCCGCGATGGTCATTGTACGCTGCAGACTGGCCAACGAGAGCCGTTGGGAGATCATCCTTATGCGGGAAAGTTTCAAGAGTCCAAATCAAATCAAATTTATTTGTTCAAAACATGGTTAAACTGTTGGTATATAATATGTCACAGTGTACACATGTTTTGCTCCCATAGTCTCAAAGTCCGCTACCTAATCATCCTTAAAGGTTGTCGCCTGCCGAGTAGAAGCCATGCCAGGACAATGAGTTTTCCGCGAGGTTCCAAAATCTTCTTCGTCTGTTCAAAAATCTGAAAATCCACTTTCCACTTTGTTTTCCATTAAAAGCGGCTTTGAGACTACTGAGTCTTTTTCGATATTTCGTATGGTTTAGGATTTGGTCCTCAAGGCACATTTGAAAAATCCACCTGGATAATAACTAGAGCCCAAATTCAATTCATATTGCGTCACCACATATAACGTGAGTATCATGTGCAGTAGTTTCCACAGAATCTTAAAGCTCTTCAAAATTTTCTACTTCCTTTCGAGCGTCCGCTTCAGAGATCAATGTCCGTTTTTCTATTTCTTCTTCTGGACTACATGTGGTCTTCGGCATCCCTCATTGTGAGACTGCCAAACAGGCAGACAGCCCAGCTTATGGAAAAGAATTACCGTTGCCTATAGACGTTTGCAGCACCAGTTACCAGTTTGTATGATGGGATAAAAAAGATAGGATAGGGTGATGAAGTAGAGAGATGAGACGGGATTAATGGAATAGAGAAAGGGAAACTGGGCCATCGGAACTTACTTATCGCATGAAACACGATTAGCTTAAGGCTTACCGTTTCACGCCGATATTTTAGGAGAAATAGTCCAGCCTGGCCCTAAAACGTATAAAATTCTAAGGTGAGAGACATTCTACGTATCACCTTAGAGTTCCCCAGACAGCGTTTCTGTAAGGATCTGTTCGATATTTTAACTAAAGCTACGGGTATGCTGATCCCTACCGTCATAGGTATATTTTCTAAACTTTTCCTCTGCTTACTTCCTCCCTTCTTCTACTTCTCCTTCCTCTCCCTTATTTTACTTGTTTATGGTTTCCCGTAGTGGCTTTCCCACCTGGCTGTAGGTTGTTCTGTCGCCTTTTACGACAGGCCGCCCGGCCGCAGGAAATTGTATTCTTTCTCCGTTCCAGCACGGATATACACAATTCATTTATAAATCAAAAGAAGGACCCGACCTCAGTTATCTTTTTTTTCAGGTAATTAAAATCAGGGTATAGAATAGATAAGGAGAAGTTATTAATAAGCCTCCATAGATGACATAAAAATAGTAAAAATAAATTTGGTGATGTACTATGGTATTCGATAGAAAACCGATAAGCTTTAACGACAGCGTGGATGCACTACAGTGGATCGGTACCTTAAAATTTATAATAGACAACTTTAGAGGGTCTGTGAAAACTGGTTGTATAAATACCTCATTGTCTAATGTTTACTGAGTGTAGGCGTACCGGTTTTTTGTTATGCTTTTCTTAGTTCATTCAAGATTTCGTTTGGATATTTTTACGCATCTGGTTATGTGTGGGTCGGACATTGGTTACGTAATCCGACATTTTGGGCGTTTGCCGATTTGTTCTAAACTTACCGGTTATGGATTTATGATTTAGTTGAACCATCGATTTTTTTTCGTCAATAAGTTTTGTAGGCTTGGTTGTGTTGGAATTCAAATTCAAAATTCAAGGAATTAGAATTAAAATTTAGCCACGATAATTTTGTACCTACACCTAATATTTTTAGAAATAATGAACAATTAATTATCATAATAAAACTACGTTTTAACGGTTTTAATCGCGGTAATTTATTTTATTTAGGTTTATCCGACGTTTCGGCCGCTTAAACACACAAGGTCTACGAAGACTGCGATCAGTGAACACACGCTGGATAAACCCAACCATTACATCAGATTCGATAACCTACAAATCCTCGCGAAAGAGAATCGTTTCATACCAAGAATGATGCGTAAGGCTATTGAAATCAAAAAACACCCAAATTTCAATAGAGAAGATGGTTGGCAGGTACCACCTGTTTGGGATCCAATCATCAAAACTATTAAGACCCAAACCCAGCAAAAACCAACTGCCAGACCTCAAGACACTGTGAGCTCTTTCTGCGTGCAACGAAACAAACCAATTTGACTGATAATTTCTTTTATTTTTCTTTCCACTCATTTTAATATTATATAAAAAAAATTTAGAACTAGGCATGTTTGCTGAAGAGTTCTTGCGCCGCTTCTTCTCTTCAAGCCACAACATTTTGTGAAGCGGTGGTAAATTAGATTAGGCTCCCATAGCTTCTACTCTGGCTTCGCTCTCCTCTCACACGTATGGTCGAACACATAATAAACTTTAACACATAGAATATTTGAATTCTACTTCTAAATTTAATTCTTGTTCAAAACACTAACAAACTAATTCCATTTTATTTTCTTTGCTTCTTTTTTTATAACTTTCATTTCTTTCTGCATCAATAGCATATAATATTAATATTAAACTAGCGATTACAAATTGCAAATCGTTTAATATTTTCATGTTTTAATCTGTGGACAGCGCTGTGGCTGCATTATTGATTAAATTTAGTTGTATTTTGTTTAATTTAATAATGTAGCCGTTTTTTCCAATAAAATAAAATAAAATAGAGTAAATAATATCCATAAACAAAATTAAAACTAAATAATTAAAATGAACAAGTTGGCAGTAGGCTGAATAAAAACTTTGACAATACACGTTTGACAAATGTCATCTTTGTCTTCCGTGACCACGGCAACTGAAAAGCGGCCGAAACGTCGGATAAACCTAAATAAAATAAATGACCGCGATTAAAACCGTTAAAACGTAGTTTTATTATGTGTACAAGTCGCGAAAACTTAAGAAAATATAATTAATTATCAATAAAAACTAGTTTTATCCAAACTGCAGATTGTTCTGCACTTTATAGTATTCAAGAAAAATAACTAATTAAGATATATTTTATATTTTAAGCTACTTACGGTAAGTCTATACGATAAGGCTTTTAACTAGAAATATTTTAAATTATATATCTACTTAATTTATATAATACTTGTTCATTACAAAAACACCTAATTACTGCTCAAAAACTTTCAGTATCCTACAACTATTGTTCATTTTAAAGACATTTAGTTACTTTTAAATATAAAATTGCACAGACAATGTCTGCCGTCAGTTCCCGCCAAAAATTCCATAATGGATTAATTTAAACTAAACAAACTAAAACAAGCACAGATTATCAAGATAACGATGTTACGAACATTTAGAAGTGAAACTTTCTCAAGTCTATGGACTCCTAGTAACTTGCTGGTAGGTGTTGAACTCTGTTGTTACTTTCTTTAACGACAAATAACTGCCAAATTTTAGAAATATTCCAAAATGAATGCGATTTTGAACTTAATTTCACCACAATAACAATGTGATTGGTAGAAAATAAATTTTCAAGTTGTAAGTTTATAAACAAAGTTAAAAAAAAGGCAGTCACTAAAATTAAGTTTACTTAATTAATGGATTATAATAAGAATAATTAAGTAAGTATATGTATTACGTAAAGTTTTCAAGTATTTCAAACTTTATGTTGTTCCTAGTCTATATTATTATATACTTAAATATATAGAGTAAGTGGATGTTAGATGTACAATATAAACGTATGTCAGAATAGAGGAGTGTGGGAGGAAAAGACTTATTGTGGCGACCCGTGAAAGAAAAGAAAGAAAATGACAGACTGACATGTCTACTTCCCAAATGTCCATGCTGAAATGGCTATAATTGTATGACTAAAAGCATGCGGTAGTTTTAAAAGCCAAAGGTCTTAGCCATTACACACGACTGCAGTGAATACAGATTGACACGTATTGACATAACAAAGGCTTGTTCAATATCAAATTTATTGTGCTTACAATGTGTGGAGCCGCGATCTCTCGACTCCGCAGTAGGAAGTGGCGGGAAACGTGTTCCCATCGATGCGACCCAGGTAGGGTTGGTCCATTATACCAGTTTGCGGATGATTTACATAGTAATGTCGCCATCATAGGACAGACAATGTTAGCAGGAAATATAGATTAATGTCTAGCTAAATGCAGAGGATAACGACGAAATTGGACTTCAATAAAGCATTTGGTGAAAAGGGTTGCAGTTGGAAATTTTATTTACAAAAAACGATTATGTACCTATTAAACAATATGTTTGTCAAGATGATGACCTCGTAGAATACTAAATGTGAGAAATATAATCTGTTTATGATGTGATCTTTCGAGTTGTCACAGGAATTTCGTTCTTAATATGTTGATCGGACCAGGATATCCCAAAAACAGCAATGATTACATTCTTGGTCTATCTGCGTATGTATGTATTCGTGCATAGCACGAAATTTGTTTTCATGAACTTTGACACAATAAGCTAGTATTTAAAATGTTGGATTGCTCCTTTTTAGTTCTTTTTTTTAATTGCAGGAGTTCAGCAGACAGGCAGACGGCCCACTTGATGGAAAGCGGTTACCATCGCCTATGGAAATTTGCAACAACAAAGGTACTACAAAGTTCTTCGCGACTTTGGGGTTAAATAATTTATCATAAATTGTTAATATACGTAATAATTTTCAAGTACTCTATTATAATCTGTATTTTAATAAACATGGCCCGGCCTGATATAGCATGGCTACGTTCCACGAGAGGCTCGTTTATTAGTGACGTTTTCGCAGCGACCAAAACAACTGTGGTCGCTGTGTGGAACGACTAAAGGAGCATTTTGAATGTTGTGAGTGTTGGTATTACAAAAATTACATCTAGCAACTCTCTCTCTTTTCTTTCTTTCCAACAGTGAGTTACAAGATATACAAGAGATAATTTAGGGCCGCTTGCATAACGATCGCCTTTAAATAAAATTAGTTAATCATATTAAACTGCCTAAATACGTTTTACACAAATCGTATTGACAGTTCTTTAAACATATTTAGCGGCAAATTTGTTTTGTTCAAGACACTAATTGTATTTAAGGGTGTTAAATATGTTTTGTGTTTCTTAAATAAATTTAAGCAACGTTAAGCAAGCGACCCTTGTGTTTATAATGTATGTAGAGTACAGATTATATATTACATTGCTTATCTAAATAGGCTATTTTTCTCGAAAATTTTACCTATTCCAACCCTATGATGCAGTCTGGAGATAATATGTCGATTCGCACCAACACTTGTCGATAAAGGCAATTGCTATCATAATTACTATTACTAAATACAATGTTGCTTTTATACGGAATTATGTTTATAGCTATCAGTAATGTTTTTAATTAACTGGGTACTTATTTGTCATAATGTGTACTTATGTTACTGAATAAATGGAGAAGAATTTGTGCTAAGTGAAATTTAGTAGTGCAAATCAAAATATTCAAATAAAAAAATCAAATCAAACAATCATAAATCAAAAAATTACAGCAGTTATATTTAATTACATATGTTTTTGCCAGATTGGGGTCATTTAGCTCGTACAATTTACATTATTTATAATATTATCATATGTCAAAATTCAATTAAATAAAATATCAGAAATTGTACGATATTGCAATTTTTTTACACAATAATTTTGTGTCATACAATGGCAACTTCAAGAACAAAATTCAATCAAACAGCGGAGGCGTCAGTTCCTTTATTTTCCGTTGGACTTCTTTGGTGTCACGGACACAAGACGCGTGCGTCCTATATTGGTTACTATTATGGAGGGTAGAGGTATTGAGGACCATCTAGTATGGGGGATCAGTTGAAAAAGGTGTCCACACCTGGAAACAGCAAATTATGGTTCGAAAACTCGTCAAAATAGGGCTAGTGTAGGAAAAGGAAATGATATGAATTTAGCAGTTATAAAAAAGTGAAGTGTGCTGGGATGAAAAATTTAAAAAATATTATTTGGAATAGTATTGCGACTTTCTCGTATTGAGATGTATGTATATAAATTTTTGACCAATTGAATTTTTGAAACCTGTTGTACTAATTAAGATGTCTTTCTTTCCTTCTTTAATCTAGTATCCTACTCTTAATTATTTGTGGCGCTATTTTTAAATACTTTCCACTTGCTATGATGGCGCCATCTTAATTTGCTGCCCTTCAGTGGACACTTTTTAATATACTGAGATGGTTCTCCTAACCTCTACACTCCATAGTTGCAATAAAAGAACCATAGACTAAAACATGTAATAGACAAATAGAAATGAAATAAAATAGACAAACAAGTTTTGATTAAATTTCTCGAGATAGAGTATCTAACTAACTAAAGCAAAGCTGCTTAAAAACCCTATTTTATTAATAAGATAAGAATATATTATAATTTATTCAAAAACACATCAGCTGAATGTAAATGAGCGCCAACACGAGTTGTCAAAGATCCGATTTTCACGGCAATTTTCTCTCAGCCGATATAGTATCGGACAGTGCATTAATTGGCCCCAAGACGGGTTCCGTATATTTGCATTGGCGGTCGTTCAACTCGGAACCTGATGGGTACAAACACATAATACCTTTTACGTGTGTAAGGTCGGGAAATTCTCGTCGAGGTTTTCATCTTAATGTACTATTAGCTGCACCTGTATTATTCGCACGGGCCTTGGATTTTATATTCATGACTTCTAAATCTTCCAGAATATCGAAATACATAGTGCTACGAGTTTGCGGACTCGAATTAAAATGCCGTTAGAATTATTATAAAGTTTATTAGAACTATACAAACACGTATAACACAGATACAAATATGACCGTACGCAACAAATCCGAACGTAATGAAGAAGGTCGTAATGCAATAAAACGCGCAAAGTCCGTTCACTATTAAATTCCTACACGTCACGCCTAGATCGCAGTTGTAGCTCAACTGACCCGTTTCTCAATTAAGCCATCGTTTTATACTTCACAAATGCAAATGCCCGCTGGTAACATCGACATAATTTCCTAGATTTAGCTTGTATTTATAATCCGCAACACATGGCTAATGATGCTCCTGAGCAGCTGTAAACGTGTACAATAGGACAATAGGCAGTTCTCCACAATAACTAAAAACGTATGCCAATAAATAAAGAAATAAAGAAAGAAAGAAAAAATATTTATTTTCAATATCGACACACAACACAAAGAAATTGTATGCCGCATACTGAAAATGAGGTTGACACTCAGCATTTTGCCGTGCCGAGCCTAGGCCCGACACAGCGCTGATTTTCAGTGCCCACCTCCTCAATCACACATATGGCATGCGACCGTATCAAACATTAAACATAGTTATTAAACAACATGACATGACAAAAAATGACAAAAATAACAGCTCCAAACCCTAATAATTGTAAGCTACCCAATGTAACAAGAAACGCAACCAGAGTTGTATTCCATTTTGACAGAAATTTTGAAAGTTCCTTTATAAGGTAAGTACATAAATAAGTGAACAAAGAAGACAATCATAAAAGAATTACAATTTGTTCTAAGGCCGACAGGTAATAAAATGTGCTTTTACAGATCTGTACGTGGAATTTGTCTTTGTCGGAGCCTAAGTTGTAACAATAGTATAAAACAAAGTCGCTTTTCGCGTCTGTCTTTGTACATCCACTAATTACTCCTAAGCGAAACTGATTTTTATGGGGTTTTCATCATATGGAGACTGCTGACACTTGCGGGCCGGGGCCCCGGCCTACCAACTAAATCCCCTGAACAGTGTTCATCGTCGAGCCTTTCGTATTGTCGACGATCCCATACTCACAACGGTTCATACTTATACGATTGGCATTCGGAAACACTTCGCATCTCTCTGCGTATTCTAACGACTGTACAAAGGGGAGTGTTCCGAGGAGGTGTTCAGAATGACCCCTTGGACGAATGGGTCATCGGGTCTGCTTTGAGGCAGAGCCGGTATGGGGCCTTGAGCTAATGCTTTTGGCCCGGAACACCCCAGTGATGGGGTACGGAAGCCGCCTGACTCATAAGGGGTATGTTGGCAGCTCGCATCTTCCAATCAGCAGCATTCGGTGGCTATCACGTGCTTCCTTTGTCTTCTTTTTACCTCTGCACCGCACGCCATCAGCTGGGCGTTCATCCTCACTTCCTTGAGCCTCTTCGCTTATTTACGTAACGTTTCTAAAGAACGTATCTCTTGCGCACCGTGGGAACTTGGAATGAGCTCCAGCTGAGATTTTCCCACAGCGCTTCGATATGGAGTTATTTTTTAGGGTGTCTTAAAATTTCTTCGAGGTCGACAGCGCGTTGGTGACATCTCTGGTGTCGCAAAAGTCCATAAGCGGCGGTGAACTTAACATCAGGTGGCCAGTCAGACTGTCTGTTGTACTCCCGTTATAAAAAAATCTTCGTATGCCATGATATCCACTTTTTCATTTTAATTTGATTGTGACATTAAAAAAAAGTAAATCAACTGGCCCATATGCATATGACTGCAGAATACTAAGCTAGAAGCTGTAGAAAAATAATCTATTATTATTATTCTTAATAATTTATAATGGTCTTCAAGAACCATGCTTGCGGGTCAGAAGCATACGAAATAAGGTCTCACGCTTCAGAAGATTTATGTCAAGTTACCAGTCAGAACTGTTAAAACATCTTTATTTTATAACATTTTATACTAAATGCGAGATTTATTCAAGAAAACGAAAACTTTACGCTGTTTAACAAATTCATAAGTAACAAATTCACTTGATTCATGGGCGGTAAAAATCAGAGCAAACTAAACTAATTTGTATTCATATAAACAAAACATAATATTAACATTTTTAAGGCTTACAATGTTGCTGCTATAAATCTTTAGAGTGCATTCCTAAGCAAGTTGCTCGGTTAGGGAGTATCAAGTTAAGAATATATGTTGACATTATGCAATGTGCTTGCTGCTTACATAATAATTTCTCGTGCGTCACTTAAAACCGTACTCACAGTTAGGTAATGGAAGATTAATTTGTTTTTAACCAAATTCATAAAGAGGAGGTGTTTTTTAAATATATTTATATGAGCATACCTTAATTTAAAAGCTCATTAGTGCGTTAGGTTAAATATGTCACGGACGGTGGTCTCCGTTTATTTTCAAAGTTTTGGATTTTCGGATTAGAAGACATCACTAACTATTTAGTGACAAACATTATAAATATTTATATTGAGTAGTGATAGGTATTATGACAATACTATATGTAACATACTGTTACGAGTGCGGGACTCGATTTAAAATGCCGTTGGAATTACTATAGAATTTATTAGAGCTATAGGTAGAAATACGTATAACACAGGTAAAATATAACTGGACACAACCAGTACAAACTGCACGATTCAATAACACGAGCAAAGTCTGTCACTATATAGGTTATCGAATGTACACGTCTTGCTCATATCGTAATCCTCACTTGACTGCCTCACCCCTGCGTTTGGCATTTTTTTATACTAACCTCAATACAACAATCGACTGCGAGGACTGGAATTTTCCAAGAAAATCGTAATCTGCACACCTGCGGCCATAAACGAGTACAGTAACAATAGGAAGAGAATTACAAATTTTAAACACAAAGTAAACAAAATAAGTTAAATGCGGGAAAGGTAATAAATAGGTGTGCATTCACTTTGTTGGCGTGTAACAATACTAAAGAAATAGGGAAAACTAGTTTTCATTTTGTTTGGCATTGACTTCTAAATCATAATTGTAAAATAATGAATATTTGTTACAAAATATTTATATAATAATTTAAAAATATTTCTTAAATATTCATTAAGAAACTTACTCAATGCACCCCGACTACGGGATTAAAGAGAAACTTTATGTACGTAATAGGTCTTCCGCTTCTGTCACTTTGTAAGTATTTATTCCCGGAAAAATATACATTTAAAAATTTAGGAACGTGTCGATTGCGAATGTATTATATCCTCAGCGCTACGCATTGGGTAGACTAAGTTCGAACTACCAGTAGTTACTCTAGTTTTTATAATAAAATATCGAACTTTAATGTGCCGAAATACAATCCAAAACAGTATCCATCAGTGGATACGCTGCTGAAGGGAAATCCGAATGAGGACTAGCCGCCGCAGGGAAAATGCGGCGGGGGTGTGTGGCATTCGCGACGTTGAGATGGTTCTATATATGTTACGTTTCCTCATAATAAGAATTCTTTAAGCAGACTTTGCATTTAAAATTCAGATACAATAGGGCCGCGTCGATGTCATTATTGTAGTCTTGTTTCGTTTCTTGATATTAATACCACCAATTTATAAGTTTCTTATATATATTTTTTTATATCATGAAGTCTTATTTTAATTTCAAACAAATATATATTAGGATGTCGCGCTTGTGTACTTGTTCAATTCAACCATTAGAAGAGGGCGAGGATATCGATCATCTGTCTTTTTCAAATTAACTTGCTATAAATGAAAATAACCTTTGTATTTTACAAACAGTATACCTCTGTTATAGTACAAGTAGTACAAATCTTGTAAAAGAATAAAAATCAAGCAAAATGAAAATTTATTTATACTTTGGTCAAGTACAATTTTTCTAAAATTACATTATTCTCTTATTAATTAATTGTATGGTTAAGACTGACCAAAAAGATTCTTTACAGGCAAATTGACACAACTATTACTACGAATTATTATTATTTATTAATGGCGAAGCGAACAAGCAGACCTAGGCGGGCCATTATTAAATTAATAATTTATTATGCCATGTAAATAAAACATTTTCCCAGTTAACAGAAACAGGGTTTTAGAAATAACGTTGTTAAAAAAAAACAATGTAAATGTACAACTTAATCGTTGTTAATTTATTTAAGTTATTCCATACAGCGTATTTGTATTCACTTAAGTGTAAACTTAAACAATTTTTTTAGGCGCGAATGACCTTTTTTACTTTTCTCAACGCGGAAATGCAAAGACATTTTTAAGAAATGGCCCCGTCAAGCCGGTTCGGTTTATTTTAAACCGAGCACGTAGGAAAAAACAACAAACTTAAAATGTATGCTCAAACGAGATCCAATGTACCAGGCTTACATAAGACGACGGAGTGCGCCCAGTCACACGAGCCTCACAGTCAAGGCTCATTAAACATATCGCCTACGCTCTCACACAATCGACAAATATTAATTACCGCTCTATCTCTCTCTAATATACTTTAAATTTAATCAATATTAAAACATACATTTGATAGGTCGCCAAGGTGCTATTAATGGTTATTTAATTGTTAATTTTATTATCAATTTTTGTTTGCATTTTTTTATGACAATGAAATGAGTTATACTTCTGTCTCTTTCAGACCCGAAATACACTCACACATGCAAAGAAATTGATAAAGGTCGTTCACATATCGAGTTTTAAAATCATTTAAATAAGGAATCGATACTATTAGAATAAACTAGAATTTTATTGATTAAAAATTTGAACTCGGAAGTGAATATCGTGCTCACTAAAGCAAGTGAGTTATCAACATTTCTCACGCTTCATACCATAGTTGTGTGCCGTCCATCTTTGTTGCCATGCACTTGTGTATGGGTGTGCATGTTATCTTATTTGATTGTGTGTGTAAGCTGAGAGCAATGAGACGCGAGTGCTTCCTAGGTTCGTTCAACTTTTAGCCCAGTAAACTCTGTGGATGACTGACTATAGGCGATGGTTGTGTCTATGGTGCGCTACAAAGGGGTGGCGTGTACACTCGCGGCGCATTCTACAGAGTGTTTACTCTGCACGCCTTTGTTCCTCTATACTATCATATTTTTCATTGTTTTTATTTTATTACAATAATTTTCTTTAATTATATTAAGCTCTCATAGAATAAATAAAAACCATAAACTGAAATGAACAAAGGCTATGCAAATAATAATGTCCTTTACCTTTGTTTTACATCAAAAAACAAATACAATACAGCGCTTAAAACCGTTAAAACGTAGGTATATTATAAGATATTTTAACATTAGCATAAATTACATACATGTTTTCTTGTACATTTTTATTTATACAAAATTTAAAAAAATTCTAAACAAGAGATAAGAAGATTTAAAATATTTCGACATCGTTGCAATAAATCAAAGCGGAAGCTAGCATTAACTGACTAAAGTTAATTATTGCTTCCTATACAAATAAATAATTAAAAATAAAATTTAAAATAGAGTCCAACATGATTATCATCCTACTATTAGATTTACATATCGGTTGCTTTTGACTTGGGGCACAAGGGTTTCCCTATTTTTATTCCTCACTTTTCACAAAGCTTAATTAATTTATACAATAAATAAATGAAAATCAAGAGTTTTTTGCCATTAAAAAAATAAGTTGAAATCATTTTTTCTAAAATTTTCGCGTTCGTCTTAACGGTTTTAAACCTATTTTAAGGGCGGTAATTTTAGCCACTTTTTAACAGTTGTGGTCACAGAATCAAATAAGATACTGAACTGGAGCCCGTTAAAACGTCGTTTTATTGTCAGTTGATTTTTTTTAGTATAGTGTTACGCGATGTCCATCACAGCAGTCATAGAGTATATTAATATCACATAGACATCGTCATAGATAATAATATGATCCTGGCACACTATGACATAATTGCTGTTTATGGCAATGTAGTAATATTATTTTGTAGGTAGTTTCGTAGTATTTTTATAAAAGCGTGAGCGTGTAGACGTGTTCATTGCTTACTGTGTACTAAAGGAACTGCTAATAGTTAATATTAGTATATTGGTACTTATTACCAATCTCTGCAAGGCTGTTTACAATAGCTTACAGCTCATATAGTTTGTGAATGAAGCCAGGTATCAGAAACTTGAGTTTCGACTGCAAATTATTCGTCAACATCTTGATAATACTTTATGGACTTCTTAATCATGAAATTTAAAAATAATGTAACAACTTGCCTGTTTTTGTAGCACTCAACTTTTCGCCACCTTAATTTTAATATTTTTCAGCGTTGGCTGTCAATAAGATTGAGTTCCTCAAAAGTCCTTTATTTTTCTGTCGGCCTATCATTTACTTTCGTATATAGTATCATTCTTTTCAATCATTACTGTCATTAAGTTGTCAATGCTTTAATAATACACGAGAAATGGAACCTCTCAATTTTTGGCTTCCTTCATAATTTAAGTGTATATGCATTATATATAATATTATTTTTCAATACAGTACTTGTCAAAATTATTCTGGGTTTATACCGGTTCCGTTCCAAATTTTCGTTTTTTTTTTTATAAACAACAACAACAGTATTAACTTTAATTAAATCTACTTTGCGTTGCAGTTTTTTCATGTTTATTTTCACGTGATGACGGCTACTGAGAAGTG
The DNA here is from genome assembly GCA_012273795.1 of Dendrolimus punctatus. Taxonomy (NCBI): domain Eukaryota; kingdom Metazoa; phylum Arthropoda; class Insecta; order Lepidoptera; family Lasiocampidae; genus Dendrolimus; species Dendrolimus punctatus. The sequence goes on from CM022549.1 coordinate 10,092,402, forward strand.
GCCAAAACGTTGAAATAAAAATCAAATAGATGCCGAATTAAGAAAATACTACGAGAACCAGTATTAACTTCGTAATCACTTATAGTTGCAAACTTATATTTCAGATTATTTTCATTTTAGAAATGTGATGATAAAGTCATTTATCTATGTAAAACAGGAGAAAATTTGTATATTTATATGCAATGGCTAAATGTGAAAACCATGTAAAGCTATTAATCAAATTAAATAAGCAAATACGTTGTTATCTACAAATTTTTGTGTAGGTGTTATTTCATCGAAGTAATGAATGCGTGACATCTGTCACATTTCTTTTGCTAATAAACTTTGACGTGTGACAGATGAAAACGAAAACTTGTTTTGTGATTATTGTCTGTGCGACACAGTGATTGAATTTTGAAAATGGAAGTTGTCATCACGTAAAAATTCTGAATACAATTTTTTGTGGGCAGCATGTAGGTTGAGGTTTTTGTCTGCAATATTTTTTTTAATAGTCTGAATAAAATTAAGGAATGCTGAATTTGTGCTTGGTCCAATACGCACTTGGCAAATTTTATTGGTACCGTACTTATTTCGAGAAATTGGAACTCTAGTGCTTTTTATTCTCATGTGCATCCGATTTTCGGCTAGCCTTTTATCTAAGTAAGCATTTTATTGTCATTTTCTTCAGAGGGGTGCATTAATATCAAATTCAGCAGCAAGCCTTTATACAATGGTTTAAAAAAATGTGCAGAAACTAAATTTAGGAGTAGTCCTCTAAACTAAGAGAGGAAACAATATGTACACAGTTGTGAAGAGTATCGTTTGGACAGGTTTTTTAAAACTCATGATTGTTTTTTAAATAACTAATAATAAATAAATAAAAACTATATATGGTTTATTTTTAGTTTAATTTATTTATAATTTAGTTTTAATTAGTGTTTGATTTATTATTTCAACGATTTACAGAATGTACAAACAAAATTGCAATAAAAAAGTTAAATTCTTTATATGTAAGTAATTAGCTACTGATATATTATCTTCAAAGCTATATAGGAATAGGTAAGGAACCATATTATATGGGGGAAGTTGAAAAAGTGTCTAGCAATAGAGAACGTTCGGGTAGCCCCGGACACTTGCATGAATTGCGAATAAAAAACGAATGCCTATACTTAAAACAAAATTAGGAACTTCTTTAATTATATTTATTAACCTTTACTAATCGTATCGTGTTTTTAACGGATATATTGAGAATAATATTAGGTCTTGTTTTTTGGCATCATAAAAAACTGCGGGTAGCCCCGGACATAGTTAAACCAGTATATATAAAGTACTCTGTGCTATTAAATGGTGACCAAACCGCTGTTGGGCCTTATTAACATCACAATTATAATAAAAATACGATATATCTATAAAATCACAATCCTCTTGGGCCGAGCTTTGCATACCCGGCACTGAATCTTAACTTGGCTTCCATTACACATTTAACTGCTTCTTTCACTTTATTGTCATCCAATTTTTGTCCTTCACTAATTCTTCCCTTCAATTTTGGCATATTTCAAGTATATCTGCAAAAATAGCAACAATTTTTTAGATACTTTCCATAAATAAGCAAAATAATACTGCAATTGTAGCTTGCTAAAATAATATTGCGAAATTCAAAACGTAAAATCACTTCTGGGAGTACCCGACATTATTCTGTCCGAGGGAAGAGATCGTTATCATGCAACATTGACACATGGCTTTGAAATTGCGCAACTATTTTACAAATATGTTTAGAACTTTATAAATACATAAAATGTTCTAAAACATGATAGATAATAGACAAGAATGCATATCTATGTATTGTGCTTCATAATCTGCAATGAGCTTGGGCCGTCTGTCTGTCTGCCGAACTCTGCAGTAAAAAAAACTCAACTATTTACGTAGTCTAAAATAATGTAGTAAATATAATATTAGATTGAAATAATTTTAGATAGATAACTGTTGTACACTAAAATATACATACATATATACATACATAACTTCACGCCAGGTCCCTTGCGGGGTAGGCACGAACAACAGAGCGCCACACAGGCCCATTCTTACACACCTCACTTGCTTCTTTGACATTCATAGCTCTTGTCATGCACGCTCGTCTGTTCTTAAGGCTCCTAACATCACCTTCTGCTAACACTAAAATATAGATAAACAGAAATAGTATATATATAATACCCGTGTAAAAATAGAGAAAGAATACAATTTCCTGCGGCCGAGCGGCCTTTCGTATGAGGCGACAAAACAACCCACAGCCAGGTGGTAGGGCATTTGCCCGACTGGATGGCTAACATCCCTGGTCTAAAGTATGTCGCCATAACAACCTTGAGTTTTGTTCCGGCATTAGTGACCTTGTGCACTCCTACTACACTCCCTTAAGAGAGCAGCAGCGCATTTGTAGCAAGCACCTTTGGTATTGCAAATGTTTTTTGGCGATGGTAACCGTTTTCTGTCTGTCTGTCTGCCGAACTCTACAAGAAAAAAGAACTCGACTATTTACGTAGTCTAAAATAATGTAGTAAATATAATACTGTAAGTAAACGTGTAGAGTGATTTATTTATTTTGAATTTTTGATAATAGAAATAGAACAAAGCGGAAATATTTCGGTCCTTGTTTATTTTTTTCTCACTCTAATTACTTTTTGCGCTTCCTTTAAAATTTTACTGCAGCGTCAACTTTATTTTCCGCGTTTTGACAGACACTTTTTCAAAACGGAGATCGTACTCCCTTTTTTATTGCCCGAAGCAGGCAAACAGGCAGACGGCTCACCTGATGGAAAGTGGTTACCGTCGCCTATGGACGTTTGCAACTCCAGGGGTGTCGCCAACGCGTTGCCGACCTCTAAGAAATTTTATAACGTCCTTCTTAAAGAACCCCATGTCATAGCGCAAAGGAAAACCGCGGCGGGAAGTTCCCTCCAGATCGTTGTGAAATTGATCTTATTACCTTTTCCCCCATATTAAGAGCTAAGATGGTTGGTAAAATTAAAAACATTCGACGAAAATTGATTTGATCAAGATTCGTTGATTATTTTTTGAAACGTGCAAAGCAAAATAAAAAAGCTACGGAACCGTTATTTGTGATTAAACACAAAAAGGTACCTAAAAGCTTACAAATTCGTATCAATTTCAGTAATCTTTAAAAATAATAAATTGTATCTACGTGATTAGGAGTAAAAGATGTAAAAGAGCATAATTTGAAATTCACGATGTTAGAAAAACTGTTATTATGTAAACAGTGATCACGTTCTAAAATGTCGAAATAATGTATTTTTATATATTCACGTGACCCAACTAAAGAAACAGTGACGCAAACTTTGTATCAAAATGATCTTCGAAAATTGAACATCTGCATAAACGTGTCACGTGTCACCACAGATCACGTGACACACATGTCACGCAATCAGGCTGCGTCACGTGACACGCGTGTCACGATTTCACGCAGCATCACGTGACACGCGTGTCATGTACTTTCTTCACAAAAAAGTGATGTTGAAAGTCCACTAAAACTGCACAAGGAATTCTAAAAGAGTGTGTGAATAGTCGTGTGAAGTAATCAGGTCTTGAAAAATCTTATCAGTTATTTATTGGAAAAAACGTATATTTTCAAGTAATTGCCTTTCTGGATGCACAGCAAAATGTATGCTTCATTTTCCAGTCAAAATATCCTTTATGTACATAGTTATTGGACGTGTATAGGTACTATAGATTCGTGGACAACTATAACAACTGGGATAGAGGTTTTATCAAATTACAAAAAAACACCGAAGCCTCCTAGCTGATATTCTAAGAGCATTGAAAATTATGACGTCATTTCTATAACGGAAGAATAAATAGAAATATAAATAAAAGAAATATAAAATAAAGACCAAATTTTGGTAGACCAAAAAAGAAATGGATAGATTGTTTCAAGGATGACATGATAATTTGTGGTGTGCTAAAGTAACATATTTTATGTCAGAATAGATGGGTATGGAAAGAGAAAAGACATATTTTGTCCACGCAAACTAATTAGAAGATAAAGAAAGGAATTTTGTATGTTATGGTCTCGTAAAGGTAATAAAGAATGTTTTTCAGTTGATTTGATCGATCATATTTTTTTTTAATATACTCTCTATATTCAAAAGCTACAAGAGAGGACTTAGTTCTCCATAAAACAAACAGTAGTGTTTTCAGTGGAGAACACACCCATTAATAAAAAAAAATAAGCACAAGCCATCATTTCAAGTCGGGTTGCGACTGATTGTGGATGTATAAGTAAAAAAAAATACTTTCCAGTCATCCAACATAGCTCATGTTTGAATAAAAAATAGTTCGAGAATAGGTAATTATCAAGGACATTCAGTGGATGCTTTCTATACATATTATCTCGCGCCTTTGTCATGCGAAACACGCTCATTTAGAATTACATGCGTGAAAAAGCGCACCTAATCTATGACCAGCCGTGCTTAGAATAATTATGATTCAATTAACTTACAATTGAAATACGAAAACAAATAGTAATTGTAATTGTTGTGTACGCTGGCTTATTTTAATTGGATTTCAATTGCATGTTGGGATGTGTTTGGTTACGAATGTTACAATTACATTGATAACAGAACTTTTAGGTATAGGTAGGTATTTTAAGGCATTTTACGGCCTGGTAACACAGCTTTTAAGTCATGTCTTATTTATAATTCATGACATCACCTGTTAAAAACTAGGTAAATTGCAGGTCTTTGACTGTCTTAACAGTGGAGTGCTTGTGATTACTAAATAGTAGAGACTTCCCTATAAATACAAATTGTGCATAAAAAAATCAATTACAACCATGTTCTTGTATTTTGAGGGCTAAATATTTCATTTTTAATTTCGGTTTATTTTTTTAAAATGTATTTTATTTTTTGTAGTGTGAATGAAATGCTCAACTTTGAATTAGAATATTTTTAAATTAATTATCGCTGATCACACGACTCTCCTGTTTGTATACCATGTAACAGCAATTTTTAGACGTTTTTGTTTATTACTCCAAAAGTAAAACCTAAAATTGTAAACGATTCTATCTTGCGAAATAACACTCGCAATTGAAACTTTATTTGATGATATTCCTCAATTCTATAATGTTTCCAATATTTTATCTATAATTTTGCTCTCTTTTTTATTTAGTTACTATAAAATAGAAAACTAAAATTAAATACTAATTTAATTTTAGTTTTCTATTTTATAGTTTAGTTTAATTTTCTAATAATTTTAGTTTATTCTATTATTAAACATAGTTGAAACATTAGGAAATTATTTGGATGAAATTCCAGAAAAGGTACTTTTAAAACATTATTCAAATATGTATAAGGCATGTTTTGCTTATAGCCAGGTGATAGGGCATTTTTTCCGTGGCTACCATCTGTGGTATAGACCATGCCGCCACAAAATCCTTGAGCGGTGTTCCAGCATTATCGCTTGATTTTAAATCCACCTACGAGGTCAGCAGTACCTTTGATGTTGTAAATATCCACAGGCGACGGTAAGTGATTTCATTGAAGGCCCCAATTCTACTATTATAATAACGTCTGAATAGTACCTCTGACGTCGTGATGGTTGATTTTGTACGAAAAAATTACCATTATGACGATATTGTAGCAGAATTGGGGTCCGGGTTAGCCGTCAACCTCTCTACTGTACCACCAACAATAAAAAAGGAACTTGTGAAAATTAATTCATAGTAGATTACAATGCATATTCCTGATTTATAAAATGGCAATACTATGCAACTATTGAAAAATATGCAAAAATATAAATAGGTTTCTCTGTCTACGTCGTAAATGTCTAGTTAAAATGCTAAGAGTTTTTGGCGGAAACTAAAAGGAGATGTTGTGCTATTCAGTTTTATTTTCTAAAAATGTGTAAAATTACTCTAAAATGAACAATAGTTGTAGGATAATGATAGTTTTTGAAAAGTAATTATGTGTTTTGTGAGAAATGTGAATTGTACAGTCAAATGTGGCCTTTTGAGTTGTCCCAAGAACTCCGTTGAATGGCACTAGCCGGTTACCTACAGTTCAGCTGTGCTACACATAGGCATAAGGAAATGAAGAAACTATATTATAAATTAAGATCTGGCTTAAAGGCTTAGCTGCTAAGCTATAAACCTAAATAATAATAATTAAAATACTAAGTTCCAACAAATTCGTTCCATTTTTAAATCCTTGTCCTGTATTCCGCCATCTGTTGCCGAGTAGTGTCAACTGGTTCCGAATTTTTATATCATAAAATTTATTCGACTCGCACCCGTATTTCAGTGTAATAAAGCAATTAAATTGTCAGTCACTGGAAAGCAAAACGTCAAGTTTATGAGCACTCCCCGATTCGCATTATAAATCATTTACCTCTATTCTGGATAAGTGAAAACGTAATGTAATCGACTTTTAGTAAATAAAATGGTTTACACAATTTTAGTTTCATTCAGAAGTTTTATTTTTATTGTTTTATCATTTATGTTCTAAAATTTATAAAAAAACATCACAGTTTAACCCATGCTTAGTAATAAGAAGTTTCTGAACATATTTATTATAGAAACGAATACATTTTTCGTTCCTATAATGGTTGGGCTTCATCTATGATAATGTTATTATAGTTAACATAATTATTATGTTGCTATATTAAATTATTCAAAGTATGTCTATTCTTTGTTTCAGCTTGTGCTAATTATAATCAGTTCATAGTCCACTAGCTATTTTTTGTTTCTTCTGTGAAGGTGACCTTACTGCTTGGCATTAACGGAAGACCAGCGTTGGTTGTTATCAAGCAGGATTTGCTGAGTTAGGGACTGTTTATAGTTAATTAACTTTTGGCTTTTACTAAACTGCCTATGTATACTTTTGTAATGTTAACTAATTCTAAATAAAGATCATTTTCTTTCTTTCTAACGATCGTTTCACGTGGTTGTAGATTTAATAGTTTTTATGTAATCGCTGGTTTTAATATTAAGTTTATAACATAATTGCCAATGCCATAAGGCTGTATTTAGCGATAGATATTTTCTTATATATAAGAGTACTTATAAGTTTTGTGTTTGATTGTTGTCTTACTTGATGTTAAGAGAAGACACAGACTGGGTTAGAGCATTATTATCTAGAAGACAACTAGGTACGACTAATTGATGTGCCTTGAAGACTGTGAGATTGTATTTGTAAAGAAAAACATACTAAACTCTTCCATTCCATTCTTCGGCAGTATGCATCAGGTAGAAACAAAACGCGTCGTTCTGACTGGTGTTTTTTTTTTAATATTCAGTGTTTGTGTCCAGAATAAGGATGCGAGGGTCGATGCCCGCGTCGTTTTCGGCAGCTAAGTAGCGATACGTCTGCAGAATCGATAATAATCGATGTCTAGACTACATAGAGTCAGGACACTTCGATTTCTTTTTTCAAAACAGAAAAAAAGAATATTATTTTGGAAACTAACATAATTTTGAATTAATCAATAACGTTATTTATTACACATACATTAAAGTAAAAGTGGATGCAGAAATCGCGGAAGGCCACGACATACCTTCCATGATCAAATTGATCATGTATTAGCAGAAGGTGATGTTAGGAGCCTTAAGAACAGACGAGCGTGCATGACAAGAGCTATGAATGTCAAAGAAGCAAGTGAGGTGTGTAAGAATGGGCCTGTGTGGCGCTCTGTTGTTCGTGCCTACCCCGCAAGGGACCTGGCGTGAAGTTATGTATCTATGTACATTAAAGTACATCCATCCACTTTTGCATTGTATATCTGTTTAGTCATTCTTTCATTATATGTTCTTTCCAAAAGCCCGAACCACCGGAGCATTCCTTTCCTTACCTTCACCCCGACAACTCTTTCAGACCAACTCTCTTTCTTACTTCGGTATTACGAACGCGGTCCGCGAGCGTCATTCCGCAGATTTTGCGCAGTGCTCGCATCTCGACCGCGTTTACTCTACTTTCATGCTCTCTCTTCCATACCCAACTCTCGCTTCCATACGTGAGCGTAGGTACTAGCACCGCGTTGTGTACCGGTGACCTTCTCGTCTTGATAATTGACGGTATGTTGGAGAGAGAGTGCAGTAAAGGTTTCTGTAGTAGTGTATAATTTTTTCTAATTCTGACATAATCTATATTTAAAATATTAAACTTAATATAAATTTTTTTTTCATTGTAAGCTCTGTGGTGAATCGGCTGGGTCTCGAAGGTGAAAAATTATATTGTAACATTCCTGTCATCTAACCAATTTCAGATATGAATGGAATGTATATGATTTATTCTATACAAGATAAACCTATTTATTAATTTTTCACAACGTTGCATCAGGTTTTTGAAGTGAGGTGATTTGCTCCGAACAAGCTAAGATTCTTTTTAGCTGGTATGGTTAGATATGTAAATAGTGCAAAACGATTTTCATGATCTATAGCCCCCTATGTATTACTAGTATGGAGCTTATATCACATTCTAATCGATAGTAAGTAAGATAAATGGACGGTCGGTAAGACATAGGAACCGGGCAATAATTAGATGCCTTTATTCGCCGGTTTTAGATTACGCGCATGGTAGTCATTAGTACTTTATAGTAAGTAGACAGGCTAACGGCCCACCTGATGGAAAGCGGTTACTGTCGCCTATGGACGTCTGCAACACCAGAGATGTTACCAACGAGCTGCCGGCCTCGTAAAAAATTTATGACACTTTTTTTTAAAATAGTAATATTTCCCTGGAGTGGTTATTAAAATAATTAGTTGAATCGAATGGGTGTCGTTTGGAAATTAAGACATGGAAACTCGGAGTTAATAATTTCCTCAGTTTTTATAATTAATCTCTTTATTGTTACTTACCAAAAGCAGTTGCACTTCAGGGGTGGGGGCTAGGACGGACGTTGAACCTTGCGAATGAGACAGCACTCACAACTAAAACGTTCTAATAACTCGATATTTAGTTTAGAAATACTGCCTTACCTAAAGAAAATAAGGTTGCTTTTAGCTTGATTATTATTGCGGGATCGTTAAGCTTGAAAGAGTATTAACAGCCGAGTTCCAGAACATCATACATGTTCCAATATTGGCAGACAAAAGAGAGCTTTAACACATTAAGATATAGTGTAAAATAGTTTGTGCATGCTAAAGTTAAGACCGCAAGTCTTCCTGGTACAACATATCATATCAATTAAAGGTATCAGCTCGCTTATTTGAGGAAGCAAGGTATTTAGTGCACGTGCCTGTTTATTGAATATGGAATTATTATACAGGTAATTTCACCTTTGATTGTGGACGAGTTTAATGGGGGTATAGTAGGTAGATTACAACAATATTTTAAAAAAATCAGTCAAGTTAGTAGCAGCACTATTTGCAAAAAAACAAGTTTCGTGCATATATGTATATGTAAAGAATGAACACTTTGTATATCCCCAAATTAAACAAATTATTTGTGTTATAGGTAATATACAGCGAATCTCTCTGAGACCGATTCCCAACACCCAGACCATAGTAAATAACAGAGAAAATTTGTTTCTGAAATTTACCGTACCAGCAATCAAATCTGAAGCCTGTGCGTTGCAATTGGCAAAGGCTTAGCTCAACCACAGAGACCATTAAAAAATAACTGAACGGATCTTCCTCAAATAATGTAATTAATTTTTTTAATAAAAAAATCACTCAATACTTTTAGAAGCGAATGTTACACCACCTCGTATAAAATTTGCCTTCAATAAAAGGTTACTAAGAAACGTCATCACGAACACCTGTTTAATTATACACTTAGTACTTACCACTCTTATTATTCATCTTTTGGTTACCCTTGTCTTTTCTTCCCTTGGCTTGTTCCCAAAGTACTCAGAAAAATGATCCCAAACTACTCAACTGAAAAAATATTGAAAATATATTTTATAAATTTCGTTTCATTCTTCTAACGATAAATATTTTAAATTTTAATTTAAATTTTATTTTAATTTTAAATTGTTCCCAAAGTTGTTTTAACTTATTTCATCTAATTTAAAATACCATACATTTGTTCCCAAACCACTCAACGAATTTATTATTGGTCAACATTAATATCTTTAATAAATTTCCTTTCACTGTAATATGTTTGTTTATTTTTGATTTTAAATCTTGTCAATGTTAGTACCTATATATTTATATATAAGTCTGGATTATTTAAATATTAAATTAAATTTTCAAATTCATTTATTTATTTAAAGTAACTAATTAAAAAACACCTAGTTGACACGACAGGAGACCAGAAGGCTGGAGCTTATCTCGCTCAAAGCATTAGCCTTTGTATCCTGAGGGGTAACGCTGCCAGCCTTCTGGGTACCATGACCATAATATTTTATTTTTATTACCCGTAATAGCTGAGGTAAGCTTGTTTCTCTGAGCCTGGTTTATAAGGTCATATTGCAGTCCAACTATAAAAACTCCGGTACGATAATATTAGAAAATTATTTTTACACCATACGCCACAAACAAACAATCGTCTCTATTGTTATATGAAGACTGGTGCATGATATATGTACATACTAGAATATATATATTTGAGATCACGTTGCAATGTGCATGATACATGAACGCACTCTGAAGATACTACTGAATTTGTAATTGTTGAGCATGCGTTCATCCTAACTATAGTTATTTTGTAATATTGTGTAATACTATTATTTGCATTATTCTATACTAGCTGTCCCGCTAGATGTCGTCCTTCCCGGAAAAGCTTCAATCGATATGCCGACAGCAGCGCCACCTACCAGGTCCAATTTTGAACCAACTCAGAAACCTTCTTTGCCTCATGCACAACAACTTTGCTAAAGATAAACACATGATCAAATGTATAGTTTAAGATTCTATAAAGGACATACAGACAAACATTCATTTTTACATATAAGAAAAAAGAATAAAACTACGTTTTAACGGTTTTAAGCGCGGTAATTTATTTTATTTAGGTTTATCCAACGTTTCGGCCGCTTTTCAGTTGCCGTGGTCACGGAAGACGGAATTTTTTCCGTGACCACGGCAACTGAAAAGCGGCCGAAACGTCGGATAAACCTAAATAAAATAAATTACCGCGCTTAAAACCGTTAAAACGTAGTTTTATTATGTGTACAAGTCGCGAAAACTTAAGAAAATATTATAAGAAAGAAGAAGATAATATTCTATACCAATCAATCAAATAAATAATAATACTATGTTTTAACGGTTTTGAGCGCGAATTTCATTTGCTTTATATTATTACGACGTTTAGAACATTATGACGACGGTTAGATTGACTCTCATAGAATCCCCCAGGGGGTGCCGCCCTGGACTCCCCCCCCCCCCGTCCAGGTAGCGGTACAAGGGGGTGCCGCCCTGGACTCCCCCCCCGTCCAGGTAGCGGTACAAGGGGATGCGTCCCCGGGGCCCCGAGCGGCCACTGTCACATTCCCCCCTTCACTCCGTGACAGTGGTGTCCCACCTTTCCGCCTCCAAATCCTAATGCCTTCGCCTCCTTCCCAAACCTCCTCCCCAAACACCCATCCCTTCCGTTGCGACCGCCAGCGTCGAGATTTTCTCCGCTGGCCGTCGAGGACGGCGGTGGTGATGTCCACCCACCACCGCCCGCCTGACCGGCGACCTACCCTCCCCGCTCCGTCCGCCGACGCTGCTGTGTGTGCGAGGCGGCGGGGAAAAGGGGAGGAAGGAGAGGGGGAGGGGTGTTGGCGCAGGAGCAATCCTTCGCAGCCTCCCCCTACCCCCATCGCGAAGCCCCCCCCCACCGCGGACGCTGCTGAGAGCGCGAGGCGGCGGAGGGGAAGAAAGGAGAGGGAGGGGTGATGGTGCAGGAGCAATCCTTCGCAGCCTCCCCCTCCCCCCCCTATCGCGAAGGCCCCCCCTTCGCAGCTGACGCTGCTGAGTGCGCGAGGCGGCGGGGGGAGGAGGAAGGAGAGGGAGGGGTGATGGCGCAGGAGTAATCATTCGCAGCCTCCCCCTCCCGGCGGCAGCGGGCGTCGAGGTCTGGGGGATCCAAATAGACCTCCGCCCGCACTAATGCCGCGAGAGGGAGCGAGAAGCAGCCGCGAGTCCCTCTCGGGGCCGGGGAAACGTCATTCCCCGGCCCGCATACAGGAAAGGCCGCCTCTGCTTATGAGGCGACCAGCCGCTGCCGGGGTCGCGGGTTAAGCTCGCGCACATACCGTGACCCCGGCGCTAGGCGGAAAGAAGGCTCCCATGGGGTTTTAATGGGTATACCGGCAGCCGGTCGTATTGAACCGGCGTCGGGGAGCCCCACACACCGGCCGCGCATGATCCCCCGCGCGGCTGACGGTGCGGTAACGCATTTCCCCATGTAAAAAAAAAAAGACTCTCATAGAATAAATAATAACCATAAACAAAAATTAAAACTAAATAATTAAAATGAACAAGTTAGCGGGAGGATAAATAAGACTTTAATAGTTTTCATTGGCACTTGACATCTAGGTCTTCTGTGATCATGAATACTGAAACGTGGCCGAAACGTCGTAATAGTAAAAATCAAATAATATACTGCGCTTAAAACCAATAAAACGTCGTTTTATTATGTGTATTAGTTGCGACAAATTAAGACAATACTATTCTTAAGTGATGTATTTATTTGAAACTACAGTTAATTTTTTGTTATAATTATGTTGATTCTACTAACCCCTTAAAGTGTCTGTCTGTGATTTTAAAGATTCCCTCTTATGTACTAAGCTCTCACCTTGTGCATTTTTGTGCAACACTATACATCCATTTCGATATTTTCATGATTTTTTTTCACGAGTTCAGCAGATAAGCAAACGGCCCATTTGATAGAAAGTGGTTACCAGCGCCTATGGATATTTGTAACACCAAAGACCAATCTACCAATCTGCTGCCGCTCTTTAGAGGTAGTCTGGAATCTAATCACTAATGCTGAAATAAACCTTATGATTGTTATGGCGGCATGCTCTAGACCAGGGGTGATAGCCATCCAGACGTGCAAAAAAACCCAACCACCAGGCGAAAACACAGCTGACTAGAGAGGTGTGTACGGTCGAAATACAAATTTAGATGTGTAACATTTTAGTTTGTCAAGCCGTCTCTTAATTGCCTTACTCTGTGCAATGGAGTACCTTGCCCAAGGCAGGCCCTGTATCAAAATGTGTTTACGGTTGTTAAAAGAAGGATAAAATTTTATATACAAGAAACAATTTTTTTTTTAATTTCATTAAAATAATTATGAATCGATTATTAGTTATTACTTAATGCTCCTAAGAGCTGAGTTATACAAACAATTCAAATCAAAGGTGCTCTTTTATTACATGAACCATAGGTGAACACGATTTCAGTTTTTCTAGATTTTCTGCCTGGTTAGACAATAATTATTGTCTGATAGCCGTTCCTGTTGGCCTTAGTTTAAGAGCCAGTGATCAGCTACCTGTATGTATTTGACCAGACCTGAGGTTTTGTACATTGAAGCACCTATACCTACCATGCATGGTACGGGGACTCACTAAGCTCTAAGTGGTGGACGCGACGAGCGCTGAGGTAAGACAGTATCGATTTCTTATCTTATCTAGTTTATGAATTTGGTATTTCCACCATATATAGGTGGTTTGACTGCGTACGTCTGCTTGTCCGGTGGTAAAATGGTGAGAGAGGAAACAATTCATGTAATTCCGTGGAAGTTACATGGAAGTGTAGCTGATTTCAGTTTAAGAGACACAGCACTATATAGATTCAGCCGAAATCTCAAAATCCTCAGTCTTAATATTATAATACTGTCTTGAATTAAACAGAAATCGAAAAGCTTTTAAAATTAAACTTCATATAAAATTACAGCATTTTTAAAAACACTCGATAACTTGACGAAATTAATGCCGTTTTCGCGAATACAAATCGATTCATATTTCATGCCAATAACGTCCTGAAAACGAAGACCGATCATCGACCCCTTGGTCACGTCGTATCTTAAGCTGAAATCAATTTGTGTATGAATAAAAAACGAGAATTTCTCCAACTTTGAATTGCGGATTGCTACTAAATATTAATACACTGTTTTGCCGTTATGGTAATTAAATCGATTCTATCGTTTCATTTTGCAGGCGGTAAATTGTTAAAACGAAGTGGCTGAAGCGCAGTGCGTTGGGCTACTTATTCGAAAGGGTTAACCAGGGCCGGATTCGATTGTTCAAATACGTAATGCACTACCATTTTTGTAGAATATTAGAAATTGTGCGCAACTCGTCGCACATATAATATATATTTAGTACACGCTGGTGGTGGGCTTAGGATACCCAGATCGATGTTGGTGTCGCAGTTAAAACACTGATGAAAATATGTAATAACTTTACAAACGAAAGCATCTGCCTTCGGCTACAACCCAAATGGAAGAAAAAAATATGCAACGAAAATCTTGCCTCTTTAAAAAATAAAATTATTTTTTGTTACCAATAGAAATGACAATCGATGATGATGCGCTCAGACCAGGGCCGTTACCCAGCGGTGCACAGACGTAAAGGGCGCAAACCGATCTTCTGACAGTGGTCTAGATTTTATCGTTTAATTTTTTTTATACATAGTTTCATTTATTTTAATTGCCTAATTCATTTTTGAATATAAATTATATTATCAAGAGCTAATTGGATGGAAAGCGGTTTCCATCACTTATGGACAATTGAAACACCGAAGGCATTACAAATGTGCTGCTGCTCTGTAGACTGGAGCCTGACCACTAATGCCGGAATACGACTTAAGGTTGTTATAGCGGCATACTTCAGAGCCCATGTGGTTGCCATCCAGATGAACAAATACCATATCACCTGCTTGTTGATTGTTTTGTCACCACTCACGAAAGGCCGCAGGGCCCTAAGGAATAGCTAGAGGAATTAAATTTGTAAATTAAAATAAGATTTTTCAAATCAGGCCCTGTGCACCAAAGAAACAGTGCAAAAGGGTTTAACGACCTATCACATGGCTTGCCACGATACCAGCATTGAATGTTAAAAGTGATACGTTCATCAATTAATCATAAATATACGAAGAGGTAACATCGAGTTCATTCGTAGAAATTTGTCAATTAAATCATTGTATTATGAACTAGCCATGCCTGTGACTTCACTCATGCAGGACTAATATTCATCCGTGAAACTCCTGAGCGCATCTTTGTCTGTTACCACATTTTTTAAGCGATTTAAAAAAGGAGGAGAGGTTGTCAATTCGCTGAGTAATTTTTTTGTATGTTATGTTCATTCGTAACCGATTTTTTTTATGTTCGTCTTCTTTTGTTTTCGTATTTATTGGAATGCGTTTACTAATTAATCTAGAAAACAGTTCATGTTCTGTTGTGCTCGTTTATGGCAATCATTAGCCAGGTGTTACGCATTAGGTAGACTAAAATACAGGCACATTTGTATTTGTGAGGTATAAAGCAGGGCTCGATGAAAAGAGGAGGCAGTCGAGCGAGAACCACGATCAAGGCGAGATGTGTATACATTTGGTAATCTATTAGTGACGGACTTCACGCGTTTTATTGAATTACGACCTTCCGCATTACGTTTAGATTTGTTCTGTTTGGTTATACCTATACCTGTGTTATACGTGTTTGTATAATTCTAATAAGCTCTATAATAATTCCAACGGCATTCTAATTCGAGTCCTGCAACTCGAAACAATACCAAAATGGCCCAAAAATTGGACTCATTGTACGTCTCAAATTACTAAAAGATATGAAATTTTAATGTAATGTTAAGATTTAAACAGTGTAATGACGTCAATAGTTAAAATAAATTATTTTCTTATTTAACATTTTTTCTTCACCTGTTTAGAATAAGTCACGCTTATGCTGAAATCACGCGCCAGTATTAGATTGTTGAACGTTTTATTTATGTTAAATTCTGATAATTGATACGGTATATACAAGGAAGATTTTCGAGAAAGTAACGCAATTGTTACAACTGTTTTCTACATACATATGGCCCTTTTGCGTACGTGACAATTTCGCTTATGAAATATACATAAGCTTAAATAAGATTTACCTTTTGTTCTCGTTTTTCAATAGTATAATGATAAGGTAATGTTGCATAACATTGGTCCCGTTTTGAGATTTAGTACAGTTACTCTTGCTTTATTTCATCTACATATATACGCAGTAGTTTTTAAGAAACAATTCTACATTGTTTAATTCATCATTTTCCGAGCACTCAATCCAGAAAGCGTTCGAAGAATCCATTTGGATCTCCGGGATCCGTTTTTTTATCTTGCGCTGTCTTGGGTATCTTTTGATGTAAAAAACTTTACGAATCAAGATAGCATTTCTTGGGCCTACCACTTATATCGGTCCTGGAGATAGCATGGCTAGACATTTCGTTCACACGTAGCTTGTCGGCCTCCGTAAAACGAGACAGCACACTTAAACATGAGCAAAGTACGGATAAAACCGGAATATATACTCTCAGTGATCTTCTTATATTTTTTATTTTTATTGCCAGAGATCAACAAACAGCCAGACGGTACACTTGATGAAAAGCGGTTATCATCGACTACGGACATTTGTAACACCAAAGTTGCAACAAATGCGCTGCCTCTTTCTTAAGGGAGACTGGAACCTGATCACTAATGCCGGAACACAATTCAAGGTTGTTATGGCAGCATACTTTAGACCAGTGGTGGTAGCCATACAGACAGGCAAATACCGTACCACCTGGCTGTTTGTCGTTGTGAGTTGTTTTTTCGCCTCTTACGACAGGCTGCACTGTTGCAGGAAATTGTATTCTTTCTCCGTTCCTGCACGGATAAAATATATGGTCGTTAGAACGAGGTTGAGCCTGAGGTAACCTTATTGATAAAAACTTCTTTGTCCCGGCTATAATTCGGTGTGTTACTACCCACTGGTAACTGACTGTGGAGCCGTTGGAGAGTTTCCCACCCTATTGTATAGTGGTCCTTCAATAGTTCTCGTTTTACAATTTACGGAGTCAATGGTTCCGTCAGAGGTTTCCATGAGGCGTCAACTTTCGATGGTCATATCAGGGGGTTTTAGTAGCTTCTACTTATATTTCACTGGCTTTTGCAGGCTTCGCAACCTCATAACTTTACGCTAGTCAGGCGAATGTGCGAATCATGGGAGTCAGCAGTCAGGGGTATATAGTAGTATAGGATCCCGCTATTCAACGACCTTCACCGATATGTTTATTTGATGAAACATATTTTATATTTAATTTAATGTGTCAATAAATATATTGCATATATATGGGTTGCCTAACAAATTTCAGTCCAAGATATGATTAATTAATAATTTAAATAAAAAATAACATTTCACCGGTTTGTTAAATTAAACAAATTCTATACCAATCTATAGGGGTCAATCCCATGGAGTGACATGTAGTGACTATTATCGGCGCGGTCATATTCTCCACAGCAGCATCAGCACGTATTCCTCATCACTGACTATGCCTACATCGCGGGCTATACATCATTTTGGATCTA
The DNA here is from genome assembly GCA_012273795.1 of Dendrolimus punctatus. Taxonomy (NCBI): domain Eukaryota; kingdom Metazoa; phylum Arthropoda; class Insecta; order Lepidoptera; family Lasiocampidae; genus Dendrolimus; species Dendrolimus punctatus. The sequence goes on from CM022549.1 coordinate 10,109,854, forward strand.
GGGATCCGCTTTTGTGTACATTCACAGGGTGATGTTTTACTTGTTAGCTGTAGCCGGAATCTTTGTTTTTCGTTTGGCCGAGTACAGCGATTACTGGAGCCGCATACAGGAGTCTCGAGCAGAGATAGGTCTTACAGTTGTAAATCAGGCGCTCAAGAGAGCAAAAAAAGACTATATAAGAAAAAATGTCCTAATACATTTTATAGTCAAGTACACATTGATATTAGATAGAGTAATATTCAATCAAAGCAAAACAGATGTAATCTGCAGCATGAAAAAAATTGACAATAATAAATCAAAAAACAATTCCTTGAGATGTTTACCAATACGCTGCTCCATTTAGAGCTTTGGGAGCGTTGACATCGATCTAAAACCGAATAAACGATGTTGATCCCAAGGATAGTTTCGCAAGATGATATTGTAGGGATTTATTTAGATTTATTGAACGTATTGACCCTGTTATTTGCACATGCACGCCGTCATGTCTTTTGGTAACAACCTACATGGCGGCGTGTGAATTATTCTCATATAATCTGGGAAGGTTGAATATAGAGTTATTTACGAAATCGTCATATGATTCCTTTGTTTTCATAAGTGCTTGATCTTCTGTGATACTTACGTCGATATCTGAACTAGTTTGTATTAAAGATAGGTAGTTTTTATACGTATATAACCCCAATTAGATAGATTTATTATGTCACAAGTAACATTATAATTTCAGTATTTTTATAAAAAAGATGAATGATCCTAAACAAATATTTTTGGGAAATAATTTCTAATCTGGAAGACGTGTTGAAGGATTGTACTTTTTTAAATAAACAAGCTTAAATAAATTGCACACAAAAGGCTTCTTTGTCGTATTTTGTTTCTATTAATTAATTTAATGGAATATTAATATGACATCATCATCAGATACATTTCAGTGGGGCCAGTTTTTATAAAAAAATGTTGAGTGATCCTAAACAAACGTTTTTGGGAAATAATTTGTAATCTGGAGACGTGTTGAAGTATTGTACTTTTTTAATTAAACAAGCACACTCACGTTTTTTTGTTTCTATTAATTAATTTAATTGGATATTTATTTATCTCCCGAAGTTTTTTTATTCGTCACAGTTTTCCTAAAAAAAAATCCTTCATTCATTTTCCAAGTAACTCAAAAATAATGTAAGTCTTATCAGTTTAATCCTATAGCCATGCTTTCACACAGTACAAAATCAATATGACATGCACGAGGCAATAAAACGATAAAATTGCATAAAAGTCTAGGTAATTGTTTTGGCGTGATGAATAAATGCTTATTAAATCGACAAAATAGTATTATTACAATGTGCACTAACACGTGACGAGCAGTCTGTAATGAATTTTAGATGATTTGTATGCATTAGGTACCTTTTGAATAGGAAGTGATTTAGTAATATTAGCACTTTTGTATCATCATATTTTTCGTTTCATTTCGTTCTCTATGAATTGAAGTAAAAAAGGAAAGAAAGGTCGTCGGTACATATTAATAAATAGATAATTATCGGTATGCTAATGTTAGATATTTATTCGCCAATAACAAGTTTCTTAGCAATGAGATTTAAATTTAGACAAAGTAGATAAACGCAGAGGGTAATATAAGTATGTGGCTGACTTGAAACGATTAACAAAACATTGTGGACACTGTACCAAAAGTATGAAGGAAAATTTAAGAAACCCAGTTCGAATATGGATTTCATTTCGTATTCAAAATGACTATAACTATGGAGACGGGTAAGACAGACACCGCTTGAATAGAAAACCGGACCAACTAAGAAAGAAAGAATAACTTTGTAAATAAAGTTACACATATGTTACAAGAGGCCAGTGGCGCGGCGTGAAAATTCGGACAGGGTGGGTATGCCGGTTGAAAAACATACCGTGTGACGCAAGCGCCGACTACACCGCTGTTGAAAAATACGTCTAACTCGCAAATTCTTATTATAATTTATATTTTTTATTTACCGCATCTTTTAAAAGAAAGGTCGGTGCCTGATCGGGTTATGAGTTGCTATTTTATCCACGTGTGGATCTGGAAAGCCGCCAAGCGTTGGAGACAGTAATACAGTAATAATATATGCACGAATAAAAAACGTAAGCGCCAATAATTTTATGGCGCTTTCGACCTTTTGGTTGCTAGTTAATTTATATAGTCACTAGTAATAATATAGAAGTTTCACTTCAAAATATGTAGTACTATGTCGGTCAAACGTGAACGTACATAAAAACAAGATAATTCTTTGTTGTATACGAACCATTATTGAAAACTTCGTCGTCAGCCAAACGCACTCCACTGCTGGACGTAGACCTCCCTAAGTCGGCGCCACTCATCCCTGTCCTCGAACTTCCTCATATAGCCCTACGGCCTACCTTGCGCGAGTCGTCCATCCATCAGGCTGAAGGGCGACCAACGCTACGTTTACCGAGACGCGGTCTTCACTCCAGGACTCCTCTGCTCCATCGGCCTAGATATGTTGGCCTTATAGAAAACTTACAGGTAATAAATCAATATCTATTAGATAAGCGGTTGCGTTCTGCTTGTTTGCTAGCTTCGCAGCAAAAAGAAGCAGAAAGGTAGCACTCTTTAAGTTCCCGTCAAACACCACCATATTACAAAACATCATAGTTCATATAATTTACAAGCATTATGACAATATACCCTTCAAATACATACAATTTATTATATTTTAAAAATCATTAATAATGCTAAAATGATTTGCTTCCATTCGGAATATGTTTTCTCATTGTCATAGTAAATCCTATTGTGCTTAATAAAGTGTCTTGTTGCAGCCAGTTTGTGGGGATTTGTATGAGTGGACAAGCGTTTGGATGGCTGAAGACAAGCTGCAAAAAATGTGTATGAAAATGAATGGCCGATAGATTAATACAGGTTGATGCTTTTGAAGCTGTATTTAGAAAATTAAAACTGTATTATATCGTGTTCTTCACATGCGTATTTTATAATAAATTCTAAAACAATTCACACTTTAAAGAGCGACCCTTACAATGTTTCTTCTACAATGAGGAAAATTTGAGCTATACTTTATTCTATATAGCCCCTTAAGACTACAAGTAGAATACTGAGTATAGGTCAAAGACGTTAATAGCTAAGGTTCCCAGAAGGCTTGCTACATTACCTCACTGGGTCGTCATACTAAACATTTGTCTGAGGTAGAAACCAATCACTCTCCTCCCTCTGATCATCTGCACATGGAGCATTTTGATAGCCTTTATAACTCTCGCTCACGAGCCAGTACTCCTGAGTTCAGGATTCGATGGTTCAAGCGTACAAGAGCAAACGGTATAAACACATAATTCTTAAAAGTTTTTTACTATATATAGTTTTTATACAACTTCGTAACTAAAATTGATAATTTATTCTTACATTTTTACTCATACGAAATTAAAGTGGCTGTTACGTTTTGTAAGACAATAAAAATTATTATTATATTATCTGAGCTGATTTGATATTGAATAATTAAGTTTATCTTTGCAATAACCTATATATATCCTACTGGCATTTTTTAAATTTCAGAAAATTTATTGTAATCAAATATGGATCACACTGTATAATTTCTATATTTGGCGGCAAATAAGGCCAGCAAAGGGTGTTCAAGGACAATGGTGGACAAGAGAAATGCCCATAATATCCCATCGACACACTGGCCAGCACTGGCTCTATGCACGGTTTGGAGAAAGTACAAATAAACACTACTACTGTTGCGGACTCCTTTTTTCTACCTTTACAGATAAATCTAGTTGGCTATTAGAACGTGAAGTAAGTTTGGTTATTACATTATAAATAATTATCTGTCTGTCACTGAGTGATAAAATTACATTATTTTTATTATTTCAATTAAATACCATTATTAGCATCATAAACAGCTCTTACCTAATCAGTAATCTCCACAACAGCCACAATCAAATTAGCGTAATTGAAGATTGATTTTGTAAATAAATGTTTCTGCGCTTAAACTAATAGACACATTTGTTTGCATTGTGATTGTCATAAAATTTAGATTAAATTTATATAGTTTTAAGTAACTTTCTAAGTTTGGTTTTCATTTCAACACTCGTGTGCAAATTAATCCTAGTCGATAAATTGTCCAAATTGTCTTCTTCTTTACATAATATCAAACACATAACAAGGAGTTAGAAAACTTTTGACTCGCGCCGTAGCTGCTTTTTTCCGATAATGTTTTTCAGCATTGATTTACAACTAAAGTATTCGACTGTATCACGCTTGCCCAAAAACGTCATAAATATATTTTAATCGAACTAAAAGTGTTCAGTACTTTCAATCGTCTATACTTTATGTTCTTAAATGTAGTGTCGCCCATCCGTCAAATCCGAATGGTCAATACCATATTGCGGATTGAAAAAATGCAGGATTAAGGCATTGAAATGAAAAAAATCTTCCATGGGCCCAGTTGGTGTGGAACATAGAATTTTTTTCAAGAAAATTAGCTATGAATAAGTGGGCTTGTAAAGGGTTACTAGTGTTGGATGTAACGACATCGATAATATATTTTTTTTAATAAAAACAAAACCTACTTCACACTAAAAATCAAGAAATAAATATTTAGCATACTTCTATTTACGACAGCTTGAAGTCGGCGTCGATGCGATTCATACCACTAAAAAACATACAGACGAATTGAGAACCTCCGGTTTTGAAGTCGGTTAACGATGAATTAATCGTTTATTACATGTATTATTTAGTATTACACATATATTTAGTACATGGGTTAAAAATAAGTATTATGATAAAGTTAACAAAAAAAAATGATTTTCACCAAGACGTGACTACCGTGTAATAAACAGATGTATGTACTAGTGTAAGACTTGTTGGTTGTTCTCAATAAAAAACGAGTTGAATAGGAAGGACTACGTTGTGATGTTTGTATATTGTTGAATATCTACCTCGCTCCTAGCTAGGCTCCAAGACCCAGATGCCAACCTCGTTTGGGGGGTTGGTCATAAATGCATATACACATGTGTGTACATTCAATTTGAAAAAATATGTCACTGCATCTAGCTTTACAATAAATAAATATATGATAATAAATAAATCTAATATATAAAATTCTCGTGTCACAGTTTTCGTTGCATACTCTCCGAACGTTGACGATTTTGATGAACTTTTTGTGCTTATCGTATCTATGAAATCGCACATCTATTTTTTTTAATGTTAGGGTAGTCACCCTAAATTTTTTTATTTATATTTTAGACAAATTTTAATTTCTATTTTTTATGATACAACATACAAAATACATACAACCTAAATTTCAACCCTCTACGATCAACCTATTTTTACGGCAGGACGACGTCTGCGGAAGCTAGTAATTTTATAACATTCTAAAAATTCTGTACATTGAAGCTATAAAAAAAAGCAACTGGTATAGACTCTGAAGAACACGACGCATTTTTTTATTTCTTATTTGTTTGTTCGGGATTCTCTTTTAAACTGCTGATAAAAAAGAATATCCTGGTAATCCCGCGGGAAAATTGCTGCGAATGATTTAAAATGGCCAGATAAAAAAGTCAAATTTCAATTTGTTTTTTTTACTGATCGATAGGAAATTTTATGTAATAAAATCTCTGATGTCTTTTATCCCGGGAATCTAGCATGAGTTTTCCCAGGAGCGGTTTGTATTTGTCCGGGTGCATTAAATTAGTTTATTCCGACATAGTGTTCATTAAACGATAGGCTTACATTCTTTTTAATGTTGCGGCACTTTGTGTCCCGGGAATCCCGCGGGAATTTTTAGTCAAGCGTGGACCAAGTCGCGGGCATATGCCAGTTTATTAGTGAGTAGTCACTATGCACTTCACTAATAAATTAAAAAAAAATCCGGACACAACTTACGAAAGCAAGGTGCGCAAGTGACCACCGGGTATTTTGGTGAAAAAAAAAACGTATGTCAGCATTGTTAGCTTGAGATGCGCATGCGCATTTGTGCGGACACGGGCCACGAAAGCGACAATTGCATGCAGTGATGGATCGGTCGTGCTAGCATGTCGGGCGGGCGATGGCTAAATTGGTGTGGAAAAGGATCTTGAGAATAAATTTTAACCACCTTTAAAAAAGTGGGTAATTTCAATTCGTCTTGTAAATTGCATATTGTTTAGCCATAACTTTTTTATTTGAAAACCAAATTTGATCATTCTTTTTATGTTGGATTCAGAAAAGCTTCAAAATAGTTAGCTATAATATTAGCTATATAAATTTTATTGATATAGATTCTGAAGATATAGCAAAAAATCAATTAATATTGGACAGCAAATGTCAATTTTTGTGGTTTTTCAGTTTATTTGTTTCTGCGCTGATAATCATCCGTTTTGGGTTGGAATCAATATAGTGTCATGTATTGCATACCATATGCTTAAGTTCTAGCAAAAATTAGTAATTTAGTAATTTCTAGCAAAAAAGAAACCGACTTCAATAATAACAAAAAGGCATACTCTAGACCGGGAGGTAGCTATCCAGTCGGGCAAAAGCCCTACCTGGCTGTGGGTTGCTTTGTCGCTTCTTTCGACAGCCACCTGGCCGCAGAATTAGTATTCTTTTTCCATTCCTGCACGGAGGAAATTGAAACGGCTCTATTAGTATTGCAATTGTCTATGGATGAATTTCACTCTACTTGCCATTATGCTTGTTTTCCTACAAAAAAAAACACTTTTTATCGGGCTTAGAACGTTTTTAACTTGATTTGAGTTCTGATGGTAAACAGTCGCTACTACGTGTAATGTTAGTTGAAAGAATGTTATTGATTACTTAAAATAAATGTAAGGGTTGGCAGATCTCTAGGGACCAGGTTTGGGAGATGTCATTTAAAAATACGGTCAGTCCCTGGGGAATTTTCCCATTTTTTTGACAGAATCGAATGTTGTAGGCAAATATTTGACTTTTTGGAGTTTACTCCTTAAGAATCGATTTTCATATAAGACACCCAGTATAGAAATTCTGTAAGGAGTGAAATATTACCAGCGTTAATTTAAAAACATTTACGTTTTTAAAGTACAATTTCGAACTTTAACGCCATGATATAAAATCTAAAATGATATTCATCAGTATGAGATATGGCGTTTTGAAATTACAAGGACAAGATTTTTTAATGTTTGTGGACTAAACTCCAGCCGTGAGTCGGAGTTGACTCACAATTTTGTTACAAAATATTATATCGATAATTTCTATTATTTGTAACTTAATGTACGTTTACGACGAATATATTTTCCTCATACTATTATGGAATTTGCATCTTATTAGTAATATCAAATCTTCATTTCATGGAAATATCAGCACAGCACAATGCTGAGTTCCAATCGCATTTGATAAGTTAGAATGAAACTCTTAAATTACATAATGTAGGCATGAAATAAATTTTATTTGTAGGTAGTATATTGAATTTGGTAATAGAATGTTTTCTTTCTTTCTCTATAAAAAAATTATAAGACAAAATAAATATTATAAAAGCCGTTTCTATAACAAAATAACTTAATCATATCACACACTTTGCCCAGAGTGTCAGCACGCGTGCTCGCATACCGATTATAATCGCACAACTTTAATGTCTACAATCCTTTCCAACCTTAAAGTGGTATGCATAAGATCCAAATTTCATAATTCCAGCTGTATAAAATATACATGAGATACATGTATTGTAGTTTAATATCGGGCTCTTCAGATACATGGTCATTCACGATTATCGAGTGTATGAAATATCATCGATTAATATTCGAAAACATATTTGTTATCATTTAACGCGTTTTGATTTGTTTTGTTTATTTAATAAGTATTAAAGTATAATGATTTTGAAGGCGAATATACGTATTATCACTTATTAATTTAAATATAAACAGTTGAACAATTTAATATTGAAATTGTTTACCTTAAGAAAAGCTTAGGTCATTACTTAAATTTTATGTATATTATTATGATAATGTAAGGTAAGGTTTTTTAAAAAGAAATTCTTTTATCTTCTTAGTTACAATTCTTGAATACGTGAATGAATATTAATATTATTAATGAATATTAGAATTTTGTGTACGTACATTATACTAAATAAAGATAAATAATGATTTAATCTAATTACCGAAATACGGCTAGCGCTGTGGGTTGGAGTGAGAAATTAGGAGCCAGCCCATCGACACCGTATGCGTGAGAGAAAGGAAGCCAGACAGACTGACGCCGTACTGCGTTACGTAACGAAGCGGTTTACCCTCCCATAAAAAGTTATCACTTCAAAAATGCAACAAAGAAATATTATTATGATTTTCAAAGGCCTGTCTAATAGTCCATGTTTGTGCCTGTAATTTTATATCCATCAGTAGTATGCCTGGGAGCAAGCGGCATATTCCGTGTTTTCGCAGTATAATATTCAATATATTAGTTATACAATGGTGTAGTGATATATTGAATATATTTCTTCACAATTTTATCCGAGCAGGAACGGAGAAAGTACACTAACTAATTTCTGCGGCCGGGCAGAAATTCTGTCTCAATAGGCGACAAAACCACTTACACTCTTGGTCGGCTTCTCATTGATAACATCTTCGGTGTCGCAAATCCCCTTGGGCGACGGTAACCACCTTCCATCTGATAGGTCATCAGCCTGCCTGCTATACTCCAGCACTAAACATTCCATATGTTGAAAGACGTTTTCTAAAAATATTATGTTGGTGACATAGGAGTATGAATCATGACAATAGGACAAATAACATCTCACCGCCTCCGCTGGATCGGTCACGTTGAACGGATGGGTGAGGATCGAAGTGAAAAGAAAGCCTATTGAGGACGATCTGATGAGCGACGTCCAGCCGGTCGCTGCAAATACCCATGGAAAGACAGTGTGCAACAGAGGTGATCAAACTTCAACTGCTGGCTATGTACCTCATTATTGTTAGACTTTGATTCATCGACACAAGAGGTTGCAAGTATGTGTAATGCAGGACTGTCATGTAGGTAATGTAGCCCAAGTATAAGTACAGGTATACATATATAGGGACGGTAAATTTTTGTCGAGATCGACGCAAAAGGCACTTGCCATTAACTTTTTAAGTACCCTTGCAGTGGAGGTTGGCCTCTGTGAGCTTTAAGCCCATAATTAACCAGTAATCGTACAGGACAGAAAAGGGCAATGTGTTCTTATTTCGGACTCCAAGACACATTTTAGGAAGCTGGGACAACGGAGTTAGACATGTGAGTACCTACATATACACACAGGAATAAGGAGTTTAAATGATATTCTCAATTGTAAGACTTATGTAACATTTAATACGTAACAAAGTTTAGATTTGAATTGACGATTTACAAGTGTACAAATCCCCAAAAATGAACATCTTATATAAATATTTCAGATATACATTAGACTATTAAAGCTATTTGTCCGATGATTACAATAGTATACCACCCAAACTGTAAGGGTATTAAGTAAAATGTCATTTACTTCTTATTTTCTTCAACCAATGGCGCAAAAATAGGTGACATTGAAGAAATAGATGCAATTCAATTCGTTCCTTGGGTGGCTATCTTAAAGTGGCGTAAAGGGTATTTATTTAAAGGATTATCAGGATTAAGGAGTAAGGATGCTACTAAGTGCCTCTGCGTAAGCCTTTGTGAAGTATTTCGTTACGAAAATCTTAGGATTGTTGTGTTTAAGGATAAAGATATTAAGGTATTGAATTATGTCGAAAATTTTTGAAGTATGTTTTTTTAACTTTACATTTACATACAGCAACTAAAGCCGTAGTATAAGTGTGGTAGCGTAATGGCTAGCGCACGCGTCCCAAAATCAAAGGGCGCGGGTTCGATCCTGGAACGCATGCACCACTTAGGCAGTTTTCTGACCTAATGTGCTTATTATTACAATTAACACGTGTTAACAAGGGTGAAGGAAAACATTGTGATGCAACCTGCACATCGAGATTACTGCGGTGTCAAACTTTTCAAGCCGCCTTGGAGAAGCGTGGCGGATATACTATGCATGCCCCCTATACTGGGATGCCGGAGCCCAGCAGTTAGACAGTTATGGGCTGTTATTATAACTAAAGTAACTTCTTCCCCTACGTCCTCTGTCACACCACAAATCATCATTCCATCCACCACACAATCAATTCATCTCTTCTTTGGTCTGTCTTTACATTCGCAGTCTTCCAGTTTAACATTCTTTTAGTTAAGTGACTTTCCTCATTACATGCCCATACTAACTTAGTCTTCTTCCTCTCGATGTCTCAGTCACATAAAAGTTAGTATAGAATAGTAAAGATAAAAGTTATTCACAGTATAAAGTACGTATAAAACGAAAAAATAAAAATATCAGCTGGATGAATAAAACAGATGAATGGTTTCACTTTTGAATTCTCTCAGGTTATAATTTATTCGACTGATAAATTTTTGTGAGTTTTGAAATCGGCCCTTCGAATGTAAAATCCAAAACAACTACATTTTTAACAACAAAATCAAACAGAATCGCGGCGCTAACTTCCAGTAACCTTAATCCCGGAGGAATCAGAACCCTTTTACAAAAATGAAATGAACATGTTTTTTTATTAGAATATTTCGATGAATTGTTGAATTGTGTGGGTCTAATGTACAGGAAGTAATTCTCTACAATTGTCCACGCTCTGTTGAATACAGTATATTTATGTTGGCCTAAGAAACTTGGTATGAGCAATTAAAATTGTTAAATATTACTTTGACATTTTTTTTACAATGTCAGCTCTTTTATTACCGCGATATTTGGATATGATGCCTTATTCTTACAAAACATTTAAAATATCAATTGCTTTTTTTTATTGCAGGAGTTCAGCAGACAGGTAATTGATGGAAAGCGGTTACTGCCGCCTATGGACATTTGCAACACCAAAGGTGCTACAAATGCGCTGCTGCTCTCTTAATGGAGACTGGAACCTAGTCACTAATGGCGGAACACAACTCAAGGTTGTTATGGCGATATACTTTAGACCAGGGGTGGTAGTCATCCAGTCGGGCAAATGTCCTACCACCTGAATGAATGAATGAATGAAAACTCTTTATTGTTCACCATAAACTTAAATCTAGACAATTGATATGAATACATTTGTTTTAGAACAATGGGCGGCCTTATCGCTTATAGCGATCTCTTCCAGGCAACCCGGTGTCAGGAGATTTTGAACGAAATTTAAATATAAGATTTTTGGTGGTGTATTATAAAAAAACAAAATTTAAATAAAGTACTATATGCTTATACTACTTATATATACATATAGATAATCATATATACATATATAATTAGATATATGATGATATTATAAATATATATACATTCAAACAATAGATACATTAATTTAATGCAACGATTTTTATTTAATGGACCAGTAATGGTCAGTGACCATACTTGTGTAGTTGTTCTGTCGCCTCTTTCGACAGACCGCCCGGCCGCAGGAAATTGTATTCTTTCTCCGTTTCTGCATTTTCTAATGTAACTTGAGATGTAGCTTGAATTTTATTAAGACATTTAAACATCACTTAACAGTATATGAAATGAAATGAAATGATACTTTATTTGTAAAAAATACAGGTAATAGTTATAACTAGGTGGTAGAAAAGTCAGACGTCCTCACTGTATTTGACCTATACATGGTCATACAAATATTTAATCTAAATAAAAATGCATATATGCATTGCAATGAACATATTTCTAATGCACGAAAATGACCTTTTGAGGAAAAACATGTATGTATTTATAAATTTGTAAATGATAAATGTACAACTTCTGGAATTGTCTTTGACGACCATGGGCCATAGAAATGACCCGGACATTTGTCGGGCTTGCGTGGGGCCATGGGCCAAGGCCAACACGTAGAGGCCCCTTGACAAATTTAATCTAAATGTGGCGTGACACTGATCGGTGATTATCCCTGTCTACACCATTGCAATGCACCCAAGGACAAGCCCCGGCCAGTGTAGGATTATTGTGGGAAATGAGAACAAAGGTACCGGGCTATTGGGGTGAACTGCTAGTGGTTCTAGGGGTATGGTTATATGGGGATTATGGCGTCTGCACATCGCAATATTTAGGGAACATGGAAAAATGGGCAGACGGTGACTCGCCACTCCCTGCATGGGCCCCAGAAAATACCATAGACAACTTCTTTGTCTTAATTATTATAATATAGTATTTCATAAAAGGTACATATATGTTATGACTTGATCACTTGATGATTAATTTAAATGGATTTCGAACTCCAAAATTGAGGTCAGTTATGCACATATCAAAAATAAGCTTAATAAACGAACCAAAAACAAACAGTTATCCTCATCATCAATGTCTTCGATTAGATTTAATAGATATGATTATATATTTATACATGTATTTATTTAAGCTCAAAAAATTTTCATTTTTTTTAAAAATATATAAAGATATTTTTTTATAAAAAAATAAATTATTAATAAATAAATATATTTATTAATAGAAAAGCCCACACGAAAGAAGTGATATAAATGTCGTACTTCATTATCGTGGGTGACGTAATAGTGATGTTCTATGAGTCGTCTAACTGGACCGCAAATAATCGATATGAAAATAAAAAAGACGTGTGCGTCTCTGGACGCCCGACAGAAGGGACAACATAGCCTGCCTACCGCTGCCGTATGCGTGAGAGAATGGGAAGCCAGACAGACTGGCGTAACGCGTTACGTAACAAAGTGATTTACTCTCCCATAAGAAGTTGTCACTTCAAAAATATTATATTTTAAAAAATACGGTTGCGTCTCGGGACGCCCGACAGAAGTGATAACTTAAACCAATCTAAGTTAAACCAACTGACTGATGGTCAGTCTCTTTCTATCCTCTGTTTATATATTTATTATTATTATAAATGCAGAAGTCGCGGAAGGCCACGATACACCTTCCATGATCAAATTGATCATGTGTTAGCAGAAGGTGATGTCAGGAGCCTTAAGAACAGACGAGCGTGCATCACAAGTGCTGTGAATGTCAAAGAAGCAAGTGAGGTGTGTAAGAATGGGCCTGTGTGGCGCTCTGTTGTTCGTGCCTACCCCGCAAGGGACCTGGCGTGAAGTTATGTATGTATGTATGAATGTAAGTTTGTTTCTTACGCTTTCACGCGAAAACTACTCAACCGATCATCATGAAACTTTGTACACATATTCTCGGAGGTATTAGTAGTAACATAGGATATTTTTATGAAAAAAAACTCCACGCGGCCGAAGTCGCAAGTTAAAGGGTTAAGGTATTGTTCTTACCTGCTGGCTCATTTAGAACCGAGTGGCATTCGTATATTAAATTTGAATAAATAACACTGCTACTAAGGGCTCTGATCGATCTGCTATCAGGGAGTATTCTGATACTGTGATCATTGACATCTCATATACATACATACCTTCTGTGCTATCCAAAAGTTTACATGTTACACATTTATTGTAAAGGAATCAATTTATTTAATAAATACAGTATTATTAAAGCCTAAAAACGTAAACAAAACATCAAACATAAATCATCGCTTTAAGCAAAACATTCAAGTCGAGAGTAACAAATTTCTTTTGAATGGGATTATTCATTTATCTCGCCCAAAACCCCGTGTCGAGAGGTCGTCGGCATACATTTGATTCCTCGTTTTTTTTAATAATGTACATGACTCACAAGCATACGTAAAGTGCTAATTTGTTTCTTATAATGCAAATTGGCAGAATCTCCTTTTTTCGCTTAACAATTTTTGTAAGTATGTCAGTCAAACAAAAGAATTATTCACGGTAACATAACTAAGTACATTGTAAACGAGGTTATAAGGTATGGTTAGCAGCAAATTATTGTAGGTTATTGGCTCGATTTTGTGCTGTTTTTTGACTTCTCTTTAATTTATCTATTATTATCGTACCTACATAGTTTCCAAAGTTTACAGTATCGTCCCCTAGAAAATAAATCTTTTGTCAAATTAACAAAAAACCAAAAAGGAACACAATGGGAATATAAAGTATATACGTAATTATATTTATCTTATACTAATATATATAGCTGAAGAGTTTGTTTGTTTGCTTGAACGCGCTTATTCACTGAAATTTTGATTTGAAAAATTCTTTCAAATCAAAATTTTCAAATTCAAATGCAAGTAATCATACAATGATTATGTATACCACTATCGTCGCTCCGAATCACCAATTCCTGCCACGGGTTGTCTGAGTGACCTGAGGTATGGGAGACCGTTTTTAGCGATAAAACCGCCCTTTCTATACAATTTGTATAGTATGTGTTTATAAGTTTTCTGTAAGGGTGTAAAATAAAGAGTTATCTTACTATTTAAAATACAGATATATTTTATATACAAAACTATCAGAATATATAATATCTATAATTTATTTTAAAAAACTTAATGGATCTCTAAAGTTCCAGCGAAGGTTGGGTGTCATTAGTAAAATTAAATTAGTTAAAAAATTAGTTAAATTATAATAATGAATGAATGAATGAATGAATGAATATGCTTTATTGTGTTTTAAAGATACAGTTAACAGAAACAAAATTTTACAATACAATAGGCGGTCTTATCGCTATTAGCGATTTCTTCCAGACAACCTTTGGATGGACAAAAAAAATTGATAAGAACAATAATGCTTATTTCTTAAAGTACATCTATAATGTATTGTAGTAACCAGGGATATATACTTTTCCAAAGTCATTTTTTTTGGAGTTATAATCCTGCCTGTCTGTAGTCTATAAAGGGTGAAATATAGTATATAATAAATATCAGCTTATATTCACAATCTAAAACCTTCAACAAGTAGAACAATATAACTCATTTTCAAATTATTTTAAGTTATATTTATTGGGCTTAAGGTGCATGATTTGTTTTCCTTCAGAGAGGGGTCTGTTGATATAAAGAAGTTTGGAAACCTCTATACTAGAAAATTTTGCTTATTAGATAAGTACATATGTAAAGAATGTACTAGAAAGATAAATAACATGTATACGATGGAACATGACTGAGTTGCGTGCAAATAGCTACGACTCGGTCCGCACAAAAAATGTAAGTGTACTTAAAACGATTGTGTATTTTCCTGCTTTCATTCCATTAGCTTCTAGTTAGTGTATTAGGTTGGTAGTACATTGTCATTATGAATAGCATGACAAACGCTTTGATGTTTATTGATAATGTTGGTCAAAACCGCTTGTGTATATTTGCTTACGAAAATCTTTAGTTTTCTATTATTGACAGAAAAATATCGCATATTTGACGAAAAAACAACTATGCCTTAACTACTGTGTCGCTGCAGCAGGAATCCTAGGAAGTATCTCTATTCTACTTACAAACTTAATTAGATTTTCTTTAATGTCGCATGTAAAACGGCGGGCGGTATCTAGTATATATGTATATATAAACCTAGTGTGAAAAATTATCGATTTGATGGTAAAACACCGCTTAAATATCCCTTGTGTAGTTTAGGAGAGGTGCATATATATACAGACAGACAAACACGCATAAGTGACTTTGTTTTATCTATACTATAATATTCTAAAGAGGTAAAGTTTGTGTTTGTGCTCTTGCCTACCCCGCAAGGGACCTGGCGTGAAGTTATGTATGTATGTATATATGTAAAGTTTGTGAGTTTGTGAGGTTGTAGGGGGTAATCTCTGGATCTACTAAACCGATTTTGAAAAGTCTTTTACCAGTGGAAAGCTATTCCTGAATGACATAGACACATTTGATTGTGATTAATAATAAGTTTTTTTATGTTCAGCGAAGTGAGCACGATTCAGTTAGTATTGTGTAAATATAAAGTTATTTATCGGTTATACTATGACCATTAGGTATTGACTAAAAATATATTTCATTTATATGTTTGCAAGCTTTGTGCTTCACCCCAGACACGCAGAAAAGATTTCACACAACATTTCCTTAATATCGAAACTTGAGTGTTTTAGAAATATTCCCGACACGTATATGGTGTTGCAAGGAAAACAAAAGACGTAATTAGTTTGCGGTTTTATTTTTAGCGATGATGTGAAGATGTAGACTTTTCTATTGACGACTGGTGACAACAGATAAATGCCAGGTAGCAATAAAGCGCAGTGAATGACAATGCGACCTCGAATGAAAGTACTTTTACTATGCACACACGTGATCAGGGTAACGCATCGAGCATAGACTAGTTGCATGTGACAGAGAATTTTGCAAAAATAATTCGTGTAACTCCAAAAAAATAACGAAAAGTAAGTCCAGTAGAAAACATTCAATTCCTGGATAGCAATGAAGTACAATTACTAATACCAATAGTGTAAATATCTAAGCAAAAGTTAGAATATAATATACTTTAAATCTACATAAATCTACATAAAATCAAGAATAGTATATACACAGATCAAGAACAGTATATATTTAACTATGTACAATCGGCGGTTTCATCGCTTATGGTGATTTTTCCAGACAACCTTTGCTTAGACCTTAGAATATAAGAAGGACAAAAAAGTTACCTAGTAATAAAATTCAAATTAATTTTATTACAAAATTATAAGTAAGATGAAGGCGTTACAATTGGTTGTATCACACAGCTAAATTCTACCGATCTTAATCACATATAAGTTTATAAGTGTATTATAAACTTATATGTGATTAAGGAGCAATTTATTATTTAATATAAAATTTAAAATTGATGTCAAATTCAGTATTCAACCAGTCAAAAAACAATTTTTAAAATTTATTTAAGTTTTTCACAAATAATGCTTTCGTGTGTAATTATGTCATACACTATTTGTTTGGTTTGTTGTAAATTTGTAGAATATTTGTACATATTAAAGTATGTTATGAATTTGTTTTCCCAAATAAATAAAATAGCGTAACCAGCCTCTGCTCAGTATTCTACTTAGTCTCGAGGGTAAAATACAATACAACTAACAATTATTTAAGTTTAGGTAAAGTAAAAGTTTTCTTCATTAAATTAATTTATCTGTATAAATAAACAATTCGGAAATTTATAGGCGTTTCTCTGAATTATCTTATTAGTCTACGCTAGATACATTAGCAGTTGGCTAGGTGCCCGGTGGCGGATGCGCCGCCGCCTTAGTCCACTGCACCATTGACCTGCACGTAGGGTAACTATGATGGCAGACATACTTGACTCTATATGGTTAGATTACTCCATTTCTAAGGTTACTTACGTGTCAAGGTCCTTTGGAATCCTTGTATTGAGACCAAAACAGCTCTTAGAAAGAAATGAAATTATTTTCAATTAATTGAAGCAGGCAATCAGCAGGTGGCTCATCTGATGGTAAGTGAATACCGTCTTCATGGGATGTTTGCATAGAAGAAATTTTATGAGGGCCTTGATGCCTGAATTTTTGTCATAATTACGTTCTATATGGAAAATTGTATGTTAACCTGGAAATACTATTAAGTAGGTAGTACTTGTTTCTAAATGTGTAAAATCTTTATTAATAAACTTAGTATCGGTCTATCTGTGTGTCACAGCTTAAGAGCTACTTATTCTAGAAATAGTAAATTTGGCTGTAAAAAGAAGTTTTGCATTCAACAATGTAGTGTTTTTTTTTCTTATTGGTACTTTTATCTGCGATCGGAAATCGTTCTATAAGCAGATGATTTGGTTGTGTTGGTGATGTGTAAGAAAGCAACATCCAATGATTTGCTTTTTTAAATTTCATTGGAGCTATATTTTGCATCCAGGTCAAGAATGTACACTCGTTTTAGGCGCCTTTGTGGGATGCCATGCAGTAGCTTCTGGGCAAGCTCATTTGGGTGAATCATTAGACGTTTCTTATATCGGATGCAGGTGTTGGCAATCTCCTCCTTTATTGTGGGAACTCCAGAGTACTTGTGTGCTTCGGCATTGGTTGTAAGCTAGGGTGCTGTTATTATTGACTTTAATATGGTACTCTGGAACAGTAGGTCGATGTAGTGTTTTATAGAAAAAAATCTATTGCCTGCACCAGGTAAACTGATTGACCTATTGGAAAATGGTCGCCTATGGGCATTTGAAACACCAGAGGTGCTGCCAATTTGGTCCGCTCTCTAAAGGAGACTGGAACCTGGCCTCTATTACTGGCACACAACTCAAGCTTGTTATGGCGGCATACTCTAAACCAAGTGTGGTAGCTATCCAAACGGGCAAATACCCTGCCACCTGGCTGTGGGTTGGTTACTCGTCTATTACAACAGCTTGCCTGGCCGCAAGAAATTGTAGTCTTTCTCTGTTCCTGCTCGGATAAAGAAAACATTTTTTTTTTTCAGAGTTATGTTTCTTTTGCTAACAATTTTTGACCACAAACTTAAACTTAGAGAATTAAAATGGATACATTTGCATTAGAACAATAGGCTGCCTTATCGGTCTTAGCGATCTCTTCTAGGCGACCTGGTTTCCAAGCAGAAAATAAAAGTAAATTTAAACTATATTTGGTTGCTTATGTAAAATGACTAATCATGAATATTCTTCCTCATTGATTAGATTTAAAATATAGGATTTAACTTGATATATGAAACAACATAAAACCTTGAACCAATTGACATAAATATGAAAATGTGGCAATATAGTGGAAATTGGAACAACTCCATTGGGCCAGGTACCAACTTTTACGTGATTTGGTTATGACATAGTTTAAGATCGACTTTCGTAAACATGGAATAAATTCCGGGACAACGAAAATTTCCTAAGGAATTACTATGCCGGGTGTTATATTAGGTACTGCATGACAACAGTTCTATAAAGATATATCCTATAAAGGCTTGCTATGGATCTATACTTTTCATTGTATTCACGTATTTTCTGTATTATTATAATTTAGGCAATTGCCTCCACTGTATAAACACTCTCTAATGAACTTTGAACAAACATTTGCCGTCCAACACGAGCCCCAGATGTTTCATCTGGTACCTAACGAAAATGGAAATCCTTTGGAATGTAAGGAACAAGTCTGCAGTTAGATCCTGAAAACGCTTATGGAACCTACCTTCCAAGCCCAGCCTACCAATACGTTGGATCACGGTCGCAAACACGGCGTTGGCAAGGTTCACGGATTCCGCGTACAACGCGGCACTTGCCATGAGTAGACCAGTAGCAGCCATCTGACTGCGGGTTGTTTTGTCGCCTCTCATGAAAGGCCGCCCGGCCGCAAGGAATTGTATTCTCTCTCCGTTTCTGGATATTTAAATAATGTTCAATGTTCATACTGAGAAAATACAATAGTGTCCACTATATAGGATACTTTTATAAAATAAATAAAATGGGATAGATTGAAATTTTCTTGGGACGAACACGCGGTCTAAACCATAATCTATATATATATAAAAATCATTGCCACTTTTCGTTGTAATTTTATAACGCAAGAATGACTTTATCTATTTTGATAAAATTTTTGGAACACAATTGGAACCGGTAGGTGGCGCTGAGATCGAGTTCTAGATTCCTCCTTATCACCGACAGCGATTTTGGTGACTTTGTTTTTGTGTGTTTGGGTGGGTTTCCGGATGGTTTAGATTCGAAATAAGAATCGGTAGGTGGCGCTGAGATCGGGTTCTAGAATCCTCCTAAACACCGGGAGCGATTATGGTGATTTTGATTTTGTGTCATGAAACAAAGTCTTTTAGGAATTCAGAAAATATGGCGGTACGAAGTTCGCCGGGTGAGCTAGTATGTAATATAATAAAGTGACAATATTAATAATAAACAGTATGTTTCCCACAGTCCAGACGGACTCTATGCTACGAACGAAAGCAAAACTTTCATAAGATTATTATCAGGACAATATTGCGACAATGCACATCATAGTTCACCTACAGGTCTCTAGGCTGCATGTCGATTGTAGGAAAGTGGCCAGCATAGGGAATGAAGAGACGTGCTGCGTTTGCTAATTATTGTTTGGATGCGCATACGCAATGCACCGGCATAGAGTGAAACGCGATTATTCAAGTTCCAGTAATCCCATGACATAATCTAGATTATGGTAATATTGTATTGGCGTCATAGACAGATTCATTGTTTGTGGTGTTCCATGTTTTATAAATAGAAATTAGTGGGAAATGGGGTTAACAAAATTAAACGACGGCATTAGAAGTGTGCGTCGTTAGTTCGATCTTGAAGATATCCTTGTTATGTTGTTGTATGTAGGGGGTTTTCATGCATAGGCTCATGCTAGAGTTAATAGATAATAAATCTTTTCGTATAAAAAATCATTGCTGTTCGTTTTTTTTTCTCTCGTTTTCGGTTTCGTAACATAAGTTTTTCCGTAAACGGGCTGTTAACCGTTGGACAACCCCCAACATGCTGGGGGACCACACCCATCGTTGGTCAGCGAGTCCATTGGACTCGTTCCGTTCGTTAGTCTTGCTAAAACTCAAGAACGGCTGGACTGATTTGGCTAATTTTGGTTTTGAATTATTAGTGGAAGTACAGGGAAGGTTTAAAAGGTGAGTAAATATGAAAAAAAAACATGACTCAGAATCATGTTATAAGAAGCGATAAGAAGTTTGCAGGGTCAGCTAGTAATAATAAAAAATCGGCAGATAAACAGAAATTTTATATGGCCAAGTTAACTTACCTTGTGTTATGGATAATCTACAACGGACCACTCTGGACCTGATCCCAGACACCCAGCCCATAATAAATAACAGAAAGTTAGTTTCCTAAAAATTTACCATGCCAGGAGTCGAATCGAGAACCTCTGCGTTTTAACGAGTTCGACCGTCTAAGACTTAGCCCGCTCAACCACAGAGGCCGTCAGGGTTACTAGATGTAAATTGTTTAGTGCTAAAATTATATTAATGGAATGATTGTGCTAAGAGCAATATGGCTGCTTTGCTGACCGATAGAGTACTGATGCGAAAGATATGTTAAAATGCACATCAGCGTAAAATGCTGACATGGCAATGTACGGCTGTTGTTAGCCCGTACATTGCTTTTTTATTAACAAACTTTTAGTTAATTTGCAACTAATGTACATTAGTTGCAAACAATGTACGTACCTATGTATGTATGTAAGTATGTAAGTTCGGGTGGAATCTTGCAAGTAAATTTGACTAACTTACCGGTTTCCGACTGAGCTGAAGTTTTGCACGCATATGTATATCGCGTGACAATGCAATAATATGGTACCATGGAGCTGATCTGATGATGGAGTCGGAAGGTGGCCATGAAAACTCCCGTACCAAACAAGATAGACCCGTCGTGTTTGGGCTCGTTTGTCTTTAAAAGCAGCTTGTATTTAAAAACATTTTTTTATGTTTTAATTGGCACCGATTTCAAGATGTAGATTTTTTTTTAAATTTGAAGTTTGTTTCGATTTTTGTTAAATGTTTTTTAGATTAGATTAGATTATTGGTATTGATGAGTTCCATACTAAGATAGACCCGTATCATGGATGTCATCATTTTACGAGTTGCAGAGTTACAAGATAATAATAATAGATAAGCAAGCAAGCGTGCGTGCGTGTGTCCGAGTGTGTATGCGTGCGTGCGTGTGTTTGTTTTATTTTCTACTTTTTACGCAAATACCTGAATTGCTTTATAAAAAGATATATGAAACAGGTTGTACGTAGCTATAATATTCGAGGATTGTTTTCGATTTCCGTGGCATCCACTCGTCAGATACGGATTTGATGACAATGGCTTTTTCTTTTTAAATTTGGTTAAAAATAGACGATTATTTCTTTTTTTCACTATTGATTAAATTGAGGCACTGTCAATAAAAAAAGTACTTAATTGCCAAAAAAAAGTTTCATATTAATTATGTAAGTAACTTTTTAGCGGCGTATTGGTTTATTTACTGGTGTTTCTTAGATTATGGAGTATTAAGGACAACAAAAGGGTTACAAGAGGAAAGCGTGTTTAAAAGGCTGAATGCACTGCCATGTTAACTAAGTAAGCTGTGATTCTAATTTTTTCTCGTAATGATAAAAATGCTAATAAGTACCACAAGTGCTAACCCATCAAGTCAATGGGACCCCATCCTCGCGAATAGAAAGTAGGACAGGATGTACCATCGCATGACAACCATGCTGCCTGTTTAGTGATTCTATGCATAGTCTAGACCCCGGTGAATAATGTTGTCAACGTATGTATTATTGTTTGGACGTGGCTTATATCATAGAACAGGATGACAGTTAATAACCTTGATACTGTATGAAATAGGTCGAGTTTCTTACCAAAATGGGTAAATTTTACTATTCATTGGTTACTTACGTTACCATTGGTAGAAAATTGACATAACTTGTAAAGTAACTACACAAATTTGAGTTGGCCAGTTTGGGAATCTAATATTTTCTTAAGTTTTCGCGACTTGTACACATAATAAAACTACGTTTTAACGGTTTTAAGCGCGGTAATTTATTTTATCTAGGTTTATCCGACGTTTCGGCCGCTTTTCAGTTGCCGTGGTCACGGAAGACAAAGATGACATTTGTCGAACGTGTATTGTCAAAGTTTTTATTCAGCCTACCGCCAACTTGTTCATTTTAATTATTTAGTTTTAATTTTGTTTATGGATATTATTTACTCTATGGGAGCCTAATCTAATTTACCACCGCTTCACAACATGTTGTGGCTTGAAGAGAAGAAGCGGCGCAAGAAACATACATTGGGCAAACAAAGAGGAGCATAAAAACACGGGTAAAAGAACACATTGCTGACATGAAACACGCAAGGTCTACGAAGTCTGCGATCAGTGAACACACGCTGGATAAACCCAACCATTACATCAGATTCGATAACCCACAAATCCTCGCGAAAGAGAATCGTTTCATACCAAGAATGATGCGTGAGGCTATTGAAATCAAAAAACACCCAAATTTCAATAGAGAAGATGGTTGGCAGGTACCACCTGTTTGGGATCCAATCATCAAAACGATTAAGACCCAAACCCAGCAAAAACTAACTGCCAGACCTCAAGACACTGTGAGCTCTTTCTGCGTGCAACGAAACAAACCAACTTGACTGATAATTTCTTTTATTTTTTCCTTCCACTCATTTTAATATTATATAAAATTTTTTAGAACTAGGCATGTTTGCTGAAGAGTTTCTTGCGCCGCTTCTTCTCTTCAAGCCACAACATGTGAAGCGGTGGTAAATTAGATTAGGCTCCCATAGAGTAAATAATATCCATAAACAAAATTAAAACTAAATAATTAAAATGAACAAGTTGGCGGTAGGCTGAATAAAAACTTTGACAATACACGTTCGACAAATGTCATCTTTGTCTTCCGTGACCACGGCAACTGAAAAGCGGCCGAAACGTCGGATAAACCTAGATAAAATAAATTACCGCGCTTAAAACCGTTAAAACGTAGTTTTATTGGGAATCTAAATTTACAAAAATTTTGATAAGGCAAATTAACGGATATTAAGATGGGAGTCGTTCGGAGAGGTTCTTTTAATACAATAGAAACCAATGACGTTTGCAATGTCGACTAACGTATTACGACTAAATCGCAAGGTTCTGGTTGAGTATGAATACCTTGTAGTTACTATGACATACTATGGTGACAAATCCGTAAAGTTTTCAGGTTTTGGTTACCATAACACACTTTCAACTGATAAAAGGCTTAACTGATTTCTTATACTCCCTAGTCTCTACCTTTTAAAGATGCTGAAGAACTTTTACGATTTATTAGCTAGTCGCCTTTTAATGACCGACATTTGAACATACCACATATAACCATCGAATACAACGACGTATCTATACGAAAATTCATCAGTTTTAACAATCATTGTACTTTTTCAATATAATAGAAATATTTCTTAGTTCAGTAAGCTATAACATGACACCGTTTAACAACGCTTTAAAATTTAACGCAAATTATATTTTTGACATAGGTCTCAAACTACATTCAAACCTCAATCTCTAAAATTAAGACTATTTTAAAAATGAGTGTTACATTGAAACTAAATTAATTCAAATTTTATAACATAATTTTTTGAACCTTATTCTAATTTATAATGAATCGTCCACAACACGAATGGAGTATATTTTTTTTCTCTAGAAAGCCGTTTGCCAAACCCAGCAGTGGGACGATAATCCCATTCCCCAATTGGAACTACTTATGCAAAATGGAACCAACCCATATATTGATACTTTTTATGAAAACTTTGCATACAAATAATGTGTCTATATTTTGGAGAAAAATATTTAGAATATTGTACATTAGAATATACAATATTCTAGATATTTTTTTGCAAAATTTTAATAAAAACGGCTTTTTCTCAAAACCGTCAGTATGTGGGTTGATTCCATTTTGCATAAGTATGTCAAATTACACTACAAAACCATATTGAAGTGTTTAATAATTTAATTTAATGTGATTAAGAGTTTTTTCTACAATGTCACTGATCGAAGCAGGGAACGTTGTGAAAGGTGAAAACAAATATCTTAATTTCAATTAATATGTCATTTAATTGTCATTCTCACGAGTGATGCGTGCGTTTTATGCGACTCACGCACAACTGCCGTGTAACATCCGTTCCTATGGTATTAATTGTAATTTGCAATTCCTCATTGGATGTACTAAAGACATTGTGAATCATCTGTAAATAAAATTTGCTTTATATTACCTTATAAAAAATTAATTTTTTTAATTCTGGTCGACTCATAGACTCTTCGGGTGATCTGAGGCTGGTGGCTACTTTGGACATTAGTATAGAAATCCAGCGAGGAAACGTAGCCTAACTTCTGGGTATTTTACCCATAGAAGACGGTGACCTAGACCCAGTATGCTACTTATAGGCTTAATCAATTTAAAGTAGAATACAATATAACTATGTCAAACTTTCTTTATTGCCTCTCTTTTCTTTCACCATATCCCAATTACTTGGGGTCGGCACAATATGTCTTTTCCTTCCACACTCCTCTACTCTGACACACATCTTCTGTCACACCACATATCATCATATCATCCTTCACACAATCCATCTATTTTTGGTCTACCGCTACATTTGTATCCATCTTCTTGTAGTTTAAAATTTTTCTTTATTGTATTAGTTTATAATAAATATTAGTTAAATGTCTTAATTAAATACTTAAATATTCTTTCCTGAATAGTAGACCCGATATATGATGATATATATGTATGAGATGAGATATTGTCTCTTTCGAGTAAAAGGACAAATCTGTGAAGTGTCTGTTTCTAATGTCAAAGTAACAGCTTTTTTACTAAATGTATATGAAAGCGTATACGTTACTTTTATGAAAAATATTTTTTTTTTCTGTCTGTTCTGGTATTGTTGTATAATTCAATCAAATAAATGATGATATTCATATAAGATCAAGAATGAATACATATGAACCTGATACTTAGATGAAACTTGATTTTATATTGGAAAATGGCCGTCGTCCGGGAAGCATGTAGTTTTCTTGCCCCGCATGCGGAAGAGAAAGTTAATAGGAAGTTGTTCTGACTACTTCCGGTTTAGGATTGGTTATGGTAAGCCTGGGATTGTCTAGCAATTACTTATCTATGGATGCATTATTAGTAAGTATTAAAAAGGGAAATGATTTGTTTATTATGGCTTCATGTTTCTTTTTTCTGGCTTTGTACTAGCAAGTAGTATATATCGGGTTTGTAACATCGGAATTCATCCAATTTATGGGATCAAACTGACTGGAGGTCAATCATCATTGCATTGAATCATCGATATCTTTATTAGAAGAAGTTGACTATTTCCAGGATAAAAATTATTCTGGTTCACATAATATTTTCTTACTACTACTTAAAACTACGTTTTAACGGTTTTCAGCGTGGTCATTTGGTTAATTTTTATTATTATGACGTTTCGGCTACTTTTCAGTAGCCGTGATGACGGAAGACAAAGATCTTAAGTATTTGTGAAAATTTTATTTAGCCTGCCGCCAACTTGTTCGTTTTAATTGTTTAGTTTTAATTTTGTTTATGGTTATTACTCTATGGTAGCCTAATCTAATTTACCAACGCCTCGCAATATATTGTAGCTTGGAGAGAAGAAGCGCCGCAAGAAACTCTTCAGCAAACATGCCTAACTCTAATCATACTAATATTATAAAATTTGTGAGTTTGTGACGTTGTAGGGGGTAATCTCCGGATCAACTAAACCGATTTTGAAAATTCTTTCAAAATCGGCTAAAAAAGCTAAATTGTTCCTGAATGACATAGGGTATATTTGATTGTGATTAATAATTAATATAATTAATATTAATATAATTATTCTTTTTAATTTTTTTCTGATGCCCAGCGAAGTGTGCACGGTTCAGCTCGTATTTTATATTATATTAAAATGGGTGGCAGGAAAAATAAAAAGATAATAAGAATTATAAAAATAAAATTAACTACAGCGCTTCAAACCGTTAAAACGTAGTTTCATTAAGAATTATTCTGTTTTCATAACAGAGATAAACTCATGTTACGCGATGTCCATCACAGCAGTCATAGAGTATATTAATATCACATAGACAATCGTGATAGATAATCATATGATCCTGGCAACACTATGATATAATTGCTGTTTATAGCAATGTTGTCATATTATTATTTGGTAGGGTAGTTTCGTAGTATTTTGGTATAAAAAGGCGGTGAGGCGTGTAGACAGTGTTCATTGCTTACTGTGTGGTGTGAATAGTCACACCAAAGGCTGGACAATAAAGGGGAAACTCTGCCCAAATAATTAATATTTGGTATCTTCGGTACTTTCTTACCCAAATCTCTGCAAGGCTGTTAACACTCAGCTGCTAGACGAGAAAAGCAAAGAGATTGTTACACAGACTAGGGGAGTTCAACGTCCAGCAGTTGACTGTGATAGGCTGATATATCTAAACAAGGATTACAATTGTGCTCTTTAATTTCTATATTATTTATTTTGAGCATAACATTTGACTAATTGATATTCATATCGCAACGTGTGAGTAATCACGTCCGCAGATCATCGTCCGATCTAATTATTTCTTGGAAGTATTCTGTCAGAGGCGTTGTTAATTTCGGGGTCAAAATGCCCTTATGACTCAAGCCCTTCGGTCTAACTCCCTTTTGATAAATTTTATTCACTTCAGCATAAAGGAATGATTTCAAAATTAAACGTCACAATGAATTATGCACACAGTACAACATAATTATTTTAGTTTCTTTGTTCGAATTATACTAATGCTCGGGCTCCACCTGGGAAAATGATATGATTATTGACGTTTTGTACGAGTATAACATTTTTATCTTGCCGTACTTGTAAGGAATATATGGAGATATGTTGCAAAAAAGATTTAGTACGTAATGTCTTTATATTTATATACTATAATAATATTTTCTATCCTTTTATTGTGCTCTGTCTTATTTAATATGCACTGTTTGCTACAACTCCATTAATTCTTCAAAAGTCATTCTGTAACATAATTCTGTATAAAACTTTAAAAAAAGAACTTAAATATAAATAGAACAACAAATATAAAGAAATTTTTTTTTGCTAGACTTGTTGCTGGGGAGTTTCTTGCCGCTTCTTCTCCTTAACAGCAGTCACACGTTGCGAAGCGGTGTACATAGACTAGGAAGTAAAATTAAATTTTAACCTTTATGTATGACCTTCAAAAAGTGTTCTCCAGTGGAACTTATTTTGAATAAAAACTTTTGAATTTGAATTGGACTGTGGCCAAATGCGTCTTATTTATGGCATTAAAATAACGCCCTTAACTAATAGCTACATAAGTGTATATACAATGAATAAAAAAGCATCGCATTACAAATAACGCATTAAGCACATCACTATATCTGCATGGAACGGTCATTAATTATAACGTTTATATCCCAGATGGAGCAGTAAGGTAAGAAAACACTTTTAGGGTCGGTCGTCATTTTGATAATAACAAACCCTTCTGTCTGATGTCTTTGTACTTCACAATCATTATTCTCAAAACCAACAAGGTCTAGATAAATTTTATCTTTACTCACACACACGATTTTTAAAATCAATTACACTGTTGAATGATGTTTAAATGACTTAGTTACTTTGAGAAATATCTAACGTTAGATATTGAAATAGAAAAAGTTTTAAAGTTAAGTCTTATTCATATTGTCTTATTTGTAAGCTTCTTTAACGTTCTTAAATCAGGCTACAAACTTATTCTAACGTATGAATAAGATCGACACAATTTAACTAAGAATGAAACTAGACTGAAAATACAAAACGTTGAAGTAAATGAACTGTAGATTGAGGGTAGCTTTCACACATGTAATTGGGGATACAGGTAAAGACGAACGTATGCACACGATAACTTTTTAATGATACTGTTTCTATCAAAGTGAGTATGGAGCCTTAAAAACTGGCTCTAAATTTAAGCAAATAAATTTACTCATACCGCATTTTGAAAATATGACTTTTTAAATAACGTTTATAAATGATGTATGCACCGGAAAATGTAGATTAATTGAAGTATTTATGAACAGGATAAAATTTCGCACATGTTTGTTAAAAAAATAATTTACATGCCTGTTATAATCTGGGGTCTTGTAGAACAAGCTGAGAAAGAAGAAAAGTAAGAACCACATTCCTTCTGCATACGGCAGAGCTGTGGATTGCACAACTAGAGGTCGTGTTTCCCTAAAAGTACAAGCCGGGTGTCTTCAAGTCTCGTGTGGATAGGTATTATCCAAGTAAGCATGCACTATGTTCAACATTATTTAAAAAATACTGTCTGCCTTCTTTCACCTCCTACCAATCAGACGAGGGATAGGCGCAGTATCAGTGGCGGACTTGCAGTCTTGGCCGCCCTAGGCCCCAGGCCATGTAGTATGTATGTAGTGTACCCTTTTCTCAGCACCCATCATATTGAGTACATAATGAATTTACTTTTTTTTAACTATAATATCTGCTAATTGTACAAAATAACTTATACGTAAATTTTATATGAACGTAATAATTACTTCACATTATCTATATTTTATTTATAAAAGTACAATAGTAATTTAGGAAGATTATTGTTACATGATGCGGTGCAGTGCGGCCCACCATGATGTGCGCGAGCCTTTAGAATATTTATGTACTTTGAGTTATTTCTTGTTATCATCAGTGAATTTTTCGTCACGACTGGCCGCCCTAGGCTCGGGCCTCCTGGGCCTTAGGGCAAATCCGCCACTGCGCAATATTTTTTTCTTCCTTGTTCCTCTATTCTGGCATTCATCTTCTGTCACACTACACAAATTAGTGTCTAGCTTTGCACAATATATTCATCTCTTTGTTTGTGTACCTTAACACTTGTATCCATCCAAGTAAAATAGCGCTAATCCTAGGGTTAAGGTTTGAAATGTAGTATGATATTATATATTATACGATTGTGTAACGATATAATTATATTATATATATTTCTACCAAATTTCATCCATGTAAGCCCAGTGATTTGGTTATCAAATACACAGATAGACGAGCTTTACGATTCATACAATGAGGCATGCGGTATTGTCAACGCTTTAAAAGTATTAATACTTTGTTTTAATATTCTTTAAGCTAATTGTCCTTTAAGTTCTCTGAGTATGATAGTAAAGATAAGTCACAAAGGACATTAAGATTCCATGGAAAGTGAATATGGGCTCAGTTTCTTTAGAATGTGGCACAACTGGCGTTAGGTAATGGCAATTTAAAAGATATTTATCTCCGCGGATTCTTCGGATTCTGCCCGTAGCTATTGCAGGTTGTTAGCTCGTTCTGTGGCTTCCTAACTTGTTGACATACCTTATTATGGTTTTCACTTAATATTTCATTGTTTAGTTTAGACTACAATGATGTTTACGTATAATATTTAGTATAATGTTACGAGTTTGCTGGACACGAATTAAAATGCCGTTAGAATTATTATAGATGTTTAGTATTTGGCAACACTAAATATGCAATTTATTTTTAATGTTTGGCAACACTGATTTTTCTCTCTTCCATTTTGTGATTTACATAGATAGAACACGTATACAAATCTAATCAAAAAAGATCTAGTGTTACAACACATTAAACTTTTAACAAATGTTGAAATATTATTCAATGTATAAAAATAAAAGTGTACAACAAAGATTAAATATCTTTCAATAACATTGTTTGGTCCATCGAGCCATCATTTCCGAAACGGACGGCGTCGTTTCCGCCATATTGAACATTGTGTGTGCCGCCGTGCAAGAAACTAAAATGAATATAGAAACATTAAAGTTAAAAAGGCGAAGTATTAAATCAAAGCTGACTAGGTGCGCTAACTACATCGAAGCATACGACCACGAGGACAGGGATAAAATAAGAGCCCGAGAAGAAGATATAACAAATCTATTAAAAGATTTCGAAGAGATACAATTCCAAATAGAACAGCAAGAGGCGGATCCTCAAAAAGAGGAGGTTTACAATGAAGAAAGAAATAACTTTGAGGAAAAATATTTCCATTTAAAAGCAAAGATGCTAAAAATATTATACGAGCCCTCTCCACTAGCAGGGAACAATAGCACTGTTATGCTAAACTCTTCTATTTCGAAAAAAAATCTATGTGTGAAACTACCACAATTGGATCTACCCAAATTTAATGGAGACATCAAAGACTGGCCAGCGTTTAGGAACATATTCTTGGCGTCCGTGGACAATGCTGACTTGCCGCTTGTCAACAAGTTGCAATATTTGAAGACGGCACTGACTGGTGAGGCAGCGGGCCTCCTATCTTCACTTCTGATCACAGATGACAACTATCAGAAAGCTCTAGATATACTCACAAAGAGGTATGAAAACAAAACTTTAATTGTTAATTATCACTTAAAAGCAATAATTAATTTCAATATAATAAATAGGTATAACCTCAAAGATTATTTAGTTACATTACAGCAAAGTTTAGACTCTCTAAAGGCCATTGACCTTCCTGTAGAGGAATGGGATACTCTATTAGTGTTTCTAATCACTCAGAAATTAGACAATTCATTGCGTGCAGCCTGGGAGATCAATCGTAAGGACAATACTATAGCTACCTTATCAGAGCTATTAGAGTTTCTAAACTTACGCAGAACAGCATTCGAGTTACTGAATGAGAAATATAATGAAAAACAGATTGTTAAAGTGTCACATGTTGCTACTGATATGAAAATAAGTTGTTCTCTTTGTCAAGGTAATCATTTATTATATAAGTGTCCTAATTATCTAGAGATGTCTGTCCCCAGTCGTATTGAATTTGTAAAAACTAAACAGTTGTGTTTTAATTGCTTGCAACCATATCATAATAGACATAAATGTTCAAAATACAAATGTTTAACATGTAGAGGTAGACATCATACTAGTATACATTTAAATAGAGTACAGTTGCAGTGTAGTAATTCATCTGTTGATAAAAAAAATCCTATAGTAAACACCGTATTGTCTCCTAACATTAATACTGTTCCTGAATCTGTTGAAAATGCCTTTCCTAGCACATCCTCTACTGTTCTAGTAACAAACTCTAACAAACCTACAATTTTGCTTTCTACAGCTGTAATTAAAGTAGAAGATGCTGGTGGAGAGTGGCGAAGAGCTCGTGTACTCCTGGATGCAGGAAGTGAGGTGAACATCATCTGCCGCAGACTTGCAGCCTTGCTTCGACTTGACGAAAGTCCTAATACTTGCACTATCCAAGGTATCGGCAACAGCCAAAATCAAAGCAATGTGAGTGTAAATGCCCTTATATCTTCACGTCTAGGTAATTTTCAAAAACACTTGTTATTCATTGTAATGGATCATATTACGGTGCCTATTCCACACACTTACATTAATACACACAATTGGCAAATACCACATAAACAAGCTACTGCACTCGCAGATCCTGCATTTTTTATACCAAGTGAGATAGATATGTTGATTGGAGCTGAATTGTTTTACTCTATATTGCAATCAGGCCGCATCAAACTTAGTCCTACACTACCATACCTTATTGAAACAAAATTTGGTTGGGTTGTTTCTGGTTCTTACACTAAAGAGGATACCTCTGCCAGCAATCTTGACACTATACATGTAAGTATGCACTTAACAAATACTTCCACAGATACTATTCTACAATCATTCTGGGAACAAGAAGAGTTACCCCAGAAGAAAATTCTATCTCCTTCAGACTTATACTGTGAGGAACTCTATCAAACAACTACCACACAAAATAAAGCAGGCAAATACATAGTTAACTTACCACTACAAAATGACAAACTTGACAGCCTAGGTAACTCGTTTAATAGGGCTTACCGTTGTTTATTACAACTAGAGTCTAGAATGTCAAAAGATACCAACCTATATAAGCAGTATAAAGCCTTTATAGATGAATTTATTGAGCTAGGTCATGCTCATTATTTAGACAGCTTTTCACCTTATGATAAACATGCATATTATTTGCCACATTTTCCTATCATCAGGCCAGATAGTGTGTCAACTAAGCTACGTACAGTTTTCAATGCTAGTGCTAAAACATCTTCAGGTATATCGCTCAATGATATATTATATGAAGGTCCCAATGTCTATAATGAACTCTTTAACATTATTCTTACATTTAGATCTTATAAATTTGCTTTTTCTTGTGATATAGTTAAAATGTTTAGGTGTATTTTTATAAATCCAACACAAACTTCTTTGCAAAGAGTGTTGTGGAGAGATTCTAAGTCTGAGTCGCTCAAGTGTTTAGAATTAGATACTGTTACTTATGGCACAAAGTGTGCACCTTACCTTGCTTGTCGTACAATGATTGACTTGGCTAATAAACATTCTAACAGCCATCCTCTAGCAGCTGATTGTATAATCAACTGCGGATACATGGATGATTATTTGTGTGGAGCTAACTCTTTAACAGAGTGTATACAGTTAATCTCTGAACTAATTGAACTGTTAAGCACAGCTGGTTTTATACTCCACAAATGGTCAGCTACACATCCTGATATATACTCATACTTAAAGTCAAATCCTATTTCTCTTTGTGACTTGTCAGCCTACAACTTTGCACCACCAGACTCTGTGAAAACATTGGGTTTGACATGGCTGCCAGAATTGGATACGCTTAAAGTACGCATACCTGACTCTAACACTACTGCTCTTAACACTAAGAGAAGCATACTGTCACAGATAGCTCAGATTTTCGACCCCATAGGTATCCTATCACCTACTACTATTCTTAGTAAATTGTTAATGCAAGAAATATGGAAACAAAATATCCATTGGGATTCTATCATTCCAGATGACCTATTAATTGTTTGGTGTAAATTTATTGAACAACTGCATTATTTAAAGGCAATTAATATACCTAGATATTATTTTTCTGACATACCTATTCAAGTCATATTAATTGGGTTTTGTGATGCTTCGCAGAAAGCATATGGAGCTTGTCTCTACCTAAGAGCCATGTACTCAAATAAACCTATTACTTGTGTTTTAGTCACTTCAAAGTCTAAAGTTGCACCTATTAAAAAACAACAGTCTATTCCTCGCTTAGAACTTTGTGGTTCACTTTTACTGGCTAATCTAAGTGAAAGATTTTTAAAAGCTATCAAAAATAAAATTAATATTGATCAAATATATCTTTTACTGATTCATCCATTGTTTTAGGCTGGATAAAAAATCCCTATAAATACAAACAAGATACTTATGTTTCTCATAGGCTTATGCAGGTCATTGACATTACAAAGTCAGCTGATTGGCATTATATTAGTACAAAGGAAAACCCGGCAGACCTAATCACTCGTGGTATTATGCCTAGTGCCCTTATTTCTTGTAATTTATGGTGGCAAGGTCCCTCTTGGTTAACATTAGATCAATCTGATTGGCCCATAACACAGTCTTATGAAAAGGAAGAAAAGTTTTTAAACAATCCTTCTACACATACTAAAGTTGTTAATGTTTGTACAGTCACACACATCAATTATACATTTTTCTACAAACATTATCTCAATTGTTCTAGTTTTCCAAGTGAGAGTTTATTAAAACTATACAAACACTTATAACAACAAATACAACCGAAGACAACAAATCCCAACCGTAATGCAGAAGGTCGTAATTCATTAAAACGCGCAAAATCCGTCACTATTAAATTCCCGAATATACACACGTCACGCCTGTAGCGTAGTTGTAGCTCAACTGGGCCCTTTCTCAATCAGGCCGTCGTTTTATACTTCACAAATGCAAATGTGCCCGCCCGGCAACGTCGACACTATTTCCTTGAATTAGCTTGTACTTATAATTCGCAACACATGCCTAATGATGCCCCCCCCCCACGTTGAGGGGCCGTAAACGAGTACAATAGGACAATAGGCTGTTCTTGACAATAACTAGAAAAGCATGCCAATAGATAAGTGAATAAAGAAGACGACCATAAAAAGATTACAATTAGTTCAAATTCCGACAGGTAATAAAATGTGCTCTTTCAGATCTGTACGTGGAATTTGTTTGTCAGGGTCTAAGTTGTAACCTCAGAATACAGCATATTTCTGTATTCTGAGGTTGTAACTATAATATTAGAATGCGAAAGCTTTTAAAGACGTTTGTTACTCGATCAGACAAATACGGCTGTACGGATTGGGATAAAATTCGGCACAGAGATAGATTATAGTCTGGAATAGTAAGTACGTAGGCTACAATTGGCTCTGTTTTAAATAATTTAACATTAAGAAATCTTATTTTTTATTTTACAGCCATACAATGACACTTATCAGTGCCAGGACACTCACTCATCAGTGTCAAGATATTCAATCACCGGTGCCAGGACACTGACTCACCAGTGCCAAGACACTCACTTATCAGTGTCAAGATATTCAATCACCGGTGCCAAGACACTCATTCACCAGTATCGGTACCAAAACGATTGCTCACCGGTGACAAACTTATGAAACGGGTGATTGGGGTCCGCAGTGCTCTTGTTCAGCTGATCCAGCCTCCGTGCGTCCGATGACATATTCTTCTCGTACTTCGAGTTAACGGCACTTAGCACTCTACCAGTGCCATGACACTCAAGTATGGCTACAAAATAAACAATACTTTTTGAATAAATTAGTTGTACGCTAATCACCCTGAGTGGGGATGCCAACAAAGTACAGTTTCCCCTATTATAGTTTGAGTATGCAAGTTCATTTTGTGATGGTGGTATAAAGACATGATGGTGTACAATAAATAATTATCTATCTTCTTTCTTTGAAAATAAATATTGCCGCCAGTACGTACAAATAGCGCATAAATGGCGTCACAATGCTGCAAACACATAGTTTCCCTTAAACGCTAGCGGGTTCGACGCCCGGCCAGAGCACGTGGTAAGGCAACAGCCTCGACGGCCCGCAAAAACTAGGGAAGCAACACTGAATCACAGCCCACTGACAACATCGACTAATGAACGCTGTTTACGTAACGAATATAGCAATACTATTGTTACGTAATAGGACAGCAAGAGTTTTATTGTTTCTATTCACTTATGAACGCATGTAGATAGATATATAATTATTTATTGTATACCAAAGCATAAACAAACGAAAGTAGAAAACGATAAACGACGGTACAACGGGCGGCTTTATCTCTATGAAGATATATAGACAGATAATACTTTATTGCACACCAAAATATAGATTTATAGAAACAGACCATATTTACGATATTTGCTAGGCAATACTATAGGCGGCCTTATCGCTCAAAGCGATCTCTTGCAGGCAACCTAAATGAGAAAAATTGGAATCAGGCGAAATGGGTGGTGCAGAAAAAAGGCAATAGATACATAAATATTCAAAACAAATTAAAAAAATATAATTATATATACGAATACATACATATATACATTATTATATATAATAAGTTATAATAAATGTATTAACATGATTATATTCTGTTAATCAGACATAGCTATTTGTGGACAAATAGTGTTTTCTGAGCAAATTTCTAAATATTGGTAAGAAGTGATCTCTTCCAGGCAACCCTTGGCAGGTATTGATAGATTTGTAATACTGTTACGAGTTGCGAGACTCGAATTAAAATGCCGTTGGAGTTATTATACAGTTTATTATTTTTTCTTTCTTTCATATAGTGGTAGCAAAATAATAGTAGAAAAAAATGGTATTACCATCAGCAGAAACGTCGTTAACAGAAATGAATGTCGAAAAACTACCAAAAATTTCATACATTTATTAGCTGTGCCCGTGCCGCCGTTCGCATGGAATTTGTTTTCAAAACCTCCCGATTATGAAACATTCCTCATTTGTTCTCCGCTCTTATTGGTTTTAGCGTGATGATATATAGCCTTCCTCGATAAATGGGCTATTTAACACTGAAAGAATTTTTCAAATCAGACCAGTAGTTCCTGTGATTAGCCCGTTCAATTAAACAAAGAAATTCTTCAGCTTTATATATTGGTAAAGATTTCCCGAGTTTTCGCTTTTAATGTTTATAAAGATTTAAAGTGGTATGCCACGGCTATCCCATTAGAATCAGCAGTATAGCAAAATCAGGCAAACCTAAGGTTAAGACGATAGTGTTCCACGATTTTAACGAGATATTATTAGCATAATTGGGCACCTGGTGTTGCAAATGTTTATAAGTGACGATAACTACTTTTCCTGAGTTGGCCGTCTGCCTATTTGCTAACATCCCAAAAATAATAAGGTGCTTTTCAAAATTGTCCCAATGAGAAACAGGCATGTTTTTACATGCTTTTATTTAACTTGCAATGGATGTACCTATCTTTGTATGTATGTAATCTTGTTAAATTTGACCAACTTCCCGGTTTCCGATTGAGCTGAAATTTTGCACGCATATGTATATCGCGTGACAATGCAAATAATATGGTACCATGGAGCTGTTCTGATGATGGAGTCGGAAGGTGGCCATAGGAACTCCTGTACTAAAAAGATAGACTCGTCGTGTTTGGGCTCGTTTTACTTGTCTTGGCTAGCACTCTGTTGCTACATGCTATCCAGGATCTCAAAAGCTTGTATTAAAAAAAGCCTTTTAATATTTACTTGCATAAAGCAAATAAGCCAAATAGTAAATTAATTTAATAATTATTAAAAAATTAAAATTAATATTCACAAGCAGACGCGTTTACGCCGATACGTTTCAGTAATCAAACAATCACACCACGTGGTGCAACTCGGGTGCCCAGTTTTTATGCGAGTCAACGCCCGCGGTCCGAGTAATTATACAGTTCTCTATCTAGTGAGATATTGCTATCGGTTTCATATCGCCTTTTGTTTATTTAATCGATCCATTTAATGCTACTTGGTGTTTCGTTCCTACTGATCACGTGATCGTTCGCCGGGGTCACGGTGATTACTTGCCAGATCCCGCGGAGTGGCCTATGGCCTTGGCATATTAAGAAGGATGGAATACTGAGGGTGTTTAGTGGGTATCTCCGACTATTTTTATTGCAGGCTTTTTTTATTGCAGGAGTTCAGCAGACAGGCATACGGCCTACTTGATGGAAAGCTGTTACCATCGCCTATGGACATTTGCTACACCAAAGGTGCTACAAATGCGCTGCTGCTCTCTTGAGGGAGACTGGAACCTGGTCACCAATGCCGGAACACAACTTAAGGTTGTTATGGCGACATACTTTAGACCAGGGGTGGTAGCTATGCAGTCGGGCAAATTGCGCTACGACCTGGCTGTGGGTTGTTTTGTCGCCTCTGTCGTACTCTTACTGGCTGCCCGGCCGCAGGAAATTGTATTCTTTCTCCGTTCCTGCACGGATAGAAACTAGACTAGCAATCTTTAGGGATAGATACTAGTGTGTTGAAATAAACCTCTCATTTCAACAAGAACCATTTTATAGGGCATTTTCTATATTTTGATATTAGAATAAAGTATTTTTCTATGGATTTTACTTGGAAACCTCTTAGGTTTCCAAGTAAACTCCACTAGGCATAAGTGAATATAAGTATGAAACTCTACTAGTATTCAGTACTCTGCTAGTGGCACCCTAATGTGACGAATTTCACACGCTCCCCATCGCGCTTAGCCCGATAGGAAGAGTAATGATCGGTTATTATATCTTACTGTTCATTTACTTCCCCTACCATCAGTTGAATTTTAAAAAAATCACTAGATTTATCAATTTTAAATTCAAAATACCGCGGCAAGGTTATATTGAGCGCTGTACCCAATTCTATCTTCTGCCCCTCAAAATTCGAAGGAATATTTCGGATATACGTTTCTTGGTGAAAATTGCTCAGTCCAAAATTGATTGTCCTAGTCTCATCGAGAAGCTTCATTTGTAGAAAACTGCTTCATTCACCCTTGACTCGTACAGCCTTCAGACGCCACTCATTTTTTGTCAGATCAGTTAATGAATTCAACAAACTTAGCAAGTCGAATTATGTCGACATTGACTTGTTTGTGGATAATCTAGCATCCGTAAATGCGAGTTTAATCAAAGCCTATTTTAATAATAATTAGTTTTCTGGTCACAAAATTTTCGTATTATTATCTTTTTCAAAAATTAATGTATAATTATTTTTTGTATTTCTCTGCCATCTGTGGAGGTTTATAAATAGCTGATCTTAAGCTATCTTTGTAATGGTACTTTGTTAAACTTTAGTTTGTAAGATTTCAGCTGTTAACCCCCCAAATAAAATAAAATAAAATAAATAAATTACTTATATGGAGCTTATGTCAATTTTAAGTGATAGTAAATCAAATGAACCTTGAGTAAAATATAGGAATAGGGCATAAGTACTCTATTGCATATCCCTACGTTAAAAAAAGTTGATTTTATGTTACAAGGTGTTTTTCGCACTTTGATTTTCACCCGGTGCCGTGGATGTCCTAGTCCCAGGGACTCCCCTCACAATCTAATTTATTATTAAATTTCACAACTTACTTCAACAAACTTTTATAATATTATGAAATTTGAATTATAAAAAGTAACGCCGATCTCTAAGATCTCAAAAAACGGCATTTTAATCCGAGTCCTGCAACTCGTAACAGTATCCTATCTCCTCTATTCTATCGAAAAGGCTGGCTATGTTAGCTTCTTGCCTGGTGTGGCTAACATCAATAACAAACCACTTTCCTTCATTGTCTTCCGCCTGTTGGCTAGCCTCGCAATAAAAAAAGTATCTTAATACTAAGTAAATTGACGATTAGCAGCTCATTCCAAATCCACAGAGTCTGTAAAGTTCAGACTAGTTCGACGGCTTGTTGAATTAAAAATAATTTGCATGATTTTAAAAATATTTCACCACATTAATATGATAGAATGCTTTACAATAAAGAAAAATGTAATCATCGTGCCATTTGAATATTTAATGCGAGTTGATAAATTTCATTCACCCCGGTCATTGACCTAATTTGTGTTAAAAAAACTATTTATAATTCAGCTGTTCAGTCACAAATAACGTAGAATTTTATTTAAAATACTAGAGGAATTTTATACTTAATGACGGAATCGATAATGGGAAGTATTTCATTTATTTCAAATGAATTATATTGTAGATGTATGTCTGATTTTTCTTTTACATATCCTGTCATCTAGTTCCTTGTAGTGTTTATACATACATACTTATTAGGTAGTCTTAATTTATTTGATAATATTGTTACAATTTGAGCCACCTGCGTATCTGTAAACAAAGCACATTTATAACCGGTCAGCGTTTAAGCTAATAATATAGAAACTATTTTCTGATCGTCTTCTTTTGTTTACGTTGTGTTTAAAATTTATGATTATAAAACAGCCCGTTGTCATTGTACCCTTTTATGGTAGCTTGCGGCCGAGTCATAAACTATGAGGATGTGGCGAATTAAGCCGACTTAGATCTAGAGGCAGTCTAGCGATAGTCACAAGTGAAGCAAGACGTTAGTGACGGACTTTGCGCGTGCGATGAATCTTGCATTACGTTTGGACTAGTTGTATACAGTACAGTTATATTTGTACCTGTGCTATGCGTGTTTGTATAGTTTTAATAAATTCTATAATAATTCCAACGGCATTTTAATTTGAGTCCTGCAACTCGTAACAATATATTTATAAGGTACTTTCGATTATGCCCGCGCTCATTGCGCATGACAAGCCATAGTGGCCTAACTTATGAACTATATCTCCGCACCGACAGCGATGTAACACTACAATACCTGCCCCCAGACGAATGCAGGCAGCAATGTGTCCCTGTTTTTAAGTATTTTAAATTGACCTTTACATTGTTAGTGTTTGTAAAATTGGAATAGAATCACTAATTTCGGGGCACAGACAAAGCTAGTTCAAGTGTAAGCGACCTAGACTGTAAACATCGTTCATTAAACTACTAATTGTGTTTTACTTGTGCATAATCATGGCTTAGACCCGATATCCTCCAAATTCTTAATTGAAATTATTTTCGTGATCTATCACTTTGACTATTTTCATGATTTATTGTCCCATAGTTAGGGGATAATTTAAGAACATCTCCTCATTTAAAAAAAGGCGTTTAGAAATATTATTGTAATTTTTCAAGACCTGATTAACGACACTGCACGTCTATAAGTACCTACACTCTATTTATTTTTACATGCATAGCGCTGGACTCTAATTATTTATGATTATATTATGATATCGAATGTTTATCGTAAGCGACATTTGGACCTAAATTTATTTATTTTGTTTTGTATGTGTTAATGTATTTTTAGCCACTATTTCGTTTTAAGGGTTTCAATTTTAGTTAGAGTAGGACTCTACTAAATAAAAATCTGAATGTCTTTAAAAAAATTGTGTGTACACACACAATTTCACGCATATTAGAAGTGAAACAAGGTGTGGGACCGATTCTAAATTTCGTAACGTCACATTTCATATATTATATCATTTTGATGTATTGTTACAACCTAGGCGCCAGCAAAAACAAAATCCACCTGCATATCTGAAAGAAAGCACATTTACTACCCGTCGGCATTTGAACTTATAACATTGAAATTCTTTTATGATCGTCTTCTTTTAGTTCAAAAATCAACGTTTTATTAATTGACTCTGAGACGGTACGAGGTTTGCCGGATCAGCTAGTAATAAATAAAATCACAATAAGACAAATTCACAAAAAGAAATTTATGTTTGTAGATCTCTAAGATAAATTATTTGCTTAGTTCTTCTAATTCGTAATTTATTTTTAGTTTTTGCTAACGAAGGGGCGTTCTAATGGCTACTCGTTTAGTATGTAATTAATTTACATTAATTGTATTATGATTTATGACTGCAAAGAGTTGTAATAGCTCTTAAAAGTTTGATAAAATCAGTACAATGTTTATGTATGTACATTAGCTTAGATTGTTTGACACTGATTATATTAATATTGGTTAAATATTAATATAATCAGTGTCAGTGTAAATTTAATATTAGTTTATAACTGATACATTGCCGGCTGTTCAATTAATAACATTTCTGTTTTTAAAACGAGATAAGTCAATGAAGGAGGTTGAAAATCACGTGGTAAAAAGTATGTTGTATGTTTTATATGTTTTGAATTTTGAATGTATTATGATTGTATGTTTTGAATTTATTTTATAACATTTTGTGCAATAAAGTATATTCTATTCTATTCTATTCTATGTTAAACTGTAAGATTGATGAATACAAATGTAAAGGTAGACCAAAGACGAGATGGTTTGTATGACTGATGACATGATGATTTGTAGTGTACAGAGGACGTATGAACGGAAACGATATTGTGCCAACCTCAAAAATTGGGAGAAAGTGAAAGAAAGAGGTCAAGAATCAAATGCTATGGAAATACCCAGTTCACCGATTTTCAACTTTATACAGATCTTCTGTCCACTGGTAGACCATTCTTTTTTTAAATATGACGTAGGGGAATGTCTTTTCTTGGGACACCATCCTCGGGCCTGAGGGGGAAGGCTCACCTAGGGATGTGTGGGACTCCTGATCAGCCGTATCTCCACCGTGGCCTCCGAGTGGAGGGACGGGGTATGGTCAGACAGCCCACTAAACCTAACTTGCGCTCCTCTCCTATGCGCTTTTATGGGGTGCCACTAGAACTAAACCATAGTTATTAAATCTGTGACGGCCTAACGCTTGGCTCTCACTTAAAGCACCCATGGGGAAGGGTACCCTCTTCACCTACTCTGGTAGACCATTCTACATAAACTGATGCCGTAGCGTAGCTCGTAGGTTTCTCAATATTAGCGCTAATATGTCCCTGCTTTCCTTATCCAGCCTAAACCGGCGACTTTCTCTCAGGTATTTGATCGACTGGGCCGGAGAGTGTTCTACAATATATTAAGTTGATAAAGACATGATCTCTATGTTAGGACTCGTTGCAGACTAATCCTGGAGTCCTACTCCCCCAGGAAACATTACTAGTGGTTTCAGAATCCCAATGGCATGTTGTAAACTATCACAGTCTTGCATTACATCGCCGTTACGCCAGGGTCGCAGAAAGTAAAAGACTCTTCCAAGGAGATAATACATGATTTCGCATATTGTATCGAGTCCCCAGGGTCCTGTTCTAGCTGAGAAGTGGCTAAGTCGCCTTGTCTCATTATGCATTCAATATAAGGTTTTTATGTCAACCGAATAGACGGTGGTCAGTTCAGCCCAGATCCTAAATAACACTGGATTAACGTTTTACAAAATAACTAATTGTGTGGGGAACAAAATTAAATCTTTAACTATGCCGCCTCCGTCAGGTCCCGGTAGAAGGGGCAGAGATAAAAAATGCGGATTAGACGTCATGAGGTATGACGTGCGTTCCAATCGTGTCACAATTAGACATGCCGAAGACCGTGCACAGTGAAGAAGAAAATGTAGACAACTGGACCCTGGGCTTTGAAGCAGATGCTCCAAACACAACTGGGACTTACGTGAGGATGATGAAGATGTAATAAATAGGAATAAAACTAGATGAATAAGTTTATATTATAAATATAGTATATAAGTATATAAAAAAATAGTAATAGTATAGATGATATAAAATAGATATGACATTTTTCAGTACGTGAAATAGATCGATCCGCTCCGCACAGTATCTATTGCTATACCCTGCTAGGGTTATTGTGAACATGTAAAACTGTTTATAATTGTGCAATAAATGATTGAGTATGATTGAGTATGAGTAGATAAGATAGTAAATAAGACAAAGCAAATGTAACACATAAAATAGAAAAATTGTAATAGAATTAAGGACCTTTTGTAAAATTTGGAATATGGAAAGAAATTAAGAGAAACAAAAAAGAAAAGACCATAAAAAAGAGAAGTTGCATAAAAAAGAGAATGTACGAATAAAAGATTGAAAGAAATAAAAACATAAACAAAAAAGATGAACAAAACAACATAAGTTATATAAAGCTGGACAAATCTTGTTCGTCTGGCAGAGAAGGAAAGAAAATGGTGGATCACGGCGCTGGACCGAGAGAAGGGTTGAATGAATCTCATTTCAGAGAGCAACTCACTTTCGGTGATTGAGTCACAAGAGCAATGTATTATAGAGATGAGGCCTGTTAACTATGGAAAAATCTTACACCAAAGGGTTAAGGACCGCACATTGTAAGGTTAATTATTGGTTCATTGATATGATTGGTGACGAGTTCAACAAACTTGATAGTAGATTTTGTAGGGTTCAAATCTATTGTGTGTTTATTTCACCTTTATTGTTTTAAGTTTGGATTACTTTGCAGTTTTCAAAGAATAGTAAATCTATTAAAAT
The DNA here is from genome assembly GCA_012273795.1 of Dendrolimus punctatus. Taxonomy (NCBI): domain Eukaryota; kingdom Metazoa; phylum Arthropoda; class Insecta; order Lepidoptera; family Lasiocampidae; genus Dendrolimus; species Dendrolimus punctatus. Next base: position 10,153,434 of record CM022549.1, read on the forward strand.
GAGCTATTTCAACCGATAGACGTTGTACTCCTGTGAAAAATCATAATATAGAACCTGATTGTAGCGCCACCTATCGGTTCCAATTGTGAATCTGATTCTGAATCATCCATAGACGCACACAAACATCAAAATCCTGGAAGGGTAAAGTGTTTTGGGGTAACTATAAAATGTCTCTGGAATGTAAAAATCCTAGCACCTAAGCACTAATGTCTATGTAATAATGACGACAGTCTAGATGTCATGTTACTTCTGGCATATAAATTCTTCAATTAGGGAAGTTTTGAAGACTCAATCTAAGATCTGGGGTCCAATTCTACTTTTTCACTAGCTTGGGTTACGAAGATGTTCAAAGTTATCCGTGCAGGAATGGAGAAAGAATACAATTTCCTACGGCCGGGCGGCCTGTCGTAAGAGGCGACAAAACAACCCACAGCCAGGTGGTAGGGTATTATATATATGCTCGACTGGATTGCGACCACCCCTGGTCTAGAGTATGTCACCATAACAATCTTGTGTTGTGTTCCGGCCGGCATTAGTGACCAGAATCCAGTCCCTATTAAGGGAGCAGTAGCGCATTTGTAGCACCTTTGGTGTCACAAATGTCCATAGGCGATGGTAACTGCTTTCCATCAAGTAGGCCGTCTCCCTGTCTGCTGATCTCCTGCAATAAAAAAAAGTGCCATTCCATTTCGACAGTGTAAAAAATTCCTGTTCTACTAAATCCACAATATCTTCTTGTTATTGTCGCGCCGGAATATGAGTAGAAAAAAATGTATTACCATGAGCAGCAATGGCGTAGACCGAAATAACATAGTCAGATGTTAAAAATAACATTCTTGTTTAATAAAATATACTTGCCGAGTCATAATGTGATCTTTATGAATGCACCGGAGTGCATTACTCTATTTTGGATTCACCAGCAGTCACCAAGATCAACGATTACGTCACAATCGGTCACGTGATCCCTCGGTCAGGGTCGAGACCGCCCCAAAGGTCGTTGCCCGGTCAAATATTTTCGAGACTATAAAAAAATCTACAATACTATTATGATATCACGTCTTGCTTGACGAGTTTTTTCCAAGGACCTTTTTGCCGCGTGTTTATTCTTTCATCAGTATTACATTTACATAATAAATAATCTAATAACAACATCACAAGTATGTGTGATCGTCGATGTTTTAGTATCAAATCACAACTCTTCAATGTTTATAAATCTTATAAATGTCCCCTTCTTCCTTATACCGCTTTTATCTGTGCAGGAACGAAAAAAGAATAGGCCTGTCGTAAGAGGTGACAAAACAATCTACAGCCAGGAATCTGTATTCCTACTACACCTGTTCTAGAATATACCGCTATAACAACCTTCAGTTGCGTTCCGACATTAGTGGCAGGTACCAGTCTTCCTTTACAGAGTAGCAGCAGATTGGCAGCACATTTGGTGTTGAAAATGCCCATAGGCGGTGGTAACAGCTTTCCATCAGGTGGACCGTCTGCATGTCTGATGAACTAATGCAATAAAAACCCAAACCACTTATTCCAAAAATATGATCCATCCTCTATATCGTATACCTTCTGTCTGGTCGCTTTTATCTGATTCCCCTATTCCCTTCTTTTTATCCAATACTAGAAGCTGGTAATGCGTTGCCTTCGGATCTGGTGTTGCAAATGTCTAAAGGCGTCTGTATCCAATTTCCATTAGATGAGCCCAACTCCTAACGTGCCGCAAGAAGTTTCAATTTTAAAATTGTATAAGGCGTAATAATAATGAGAAATGAGCAATACGTACTCGTAAATTACATCGAATACAAAGCTGTTATTCAGCTATCAAGATATTATTTAGCAACAGAAGATAATCGATTTATAAACAAAACAAACACGCGAACGGATCCTACGAATAATCGAACGTTTCAAATAATCGATTACAATTGTAATTTATTGCACGAATTGATCGATAATCGAACAAAACTCGCCGCGCCGATATAATGGCGAAATACTAAAAGCAAGATGGCGCCTTTTTTGTGCGGTGCGCGCCAAAATAAACTGGCGGTCGTTCGTTGAACTCGGGGCGTGTGACCCGCTGTGACGTCACGTGACGTGGCGGGCGTGACGTAGCGTGAGCTTGGCGGCGCGCATGGTCGTGCACACGTAGTTTCCCCGTTGCCATGCTATAATGATTGAACACTGAACACATTGCGTTCAAGGTTTTATGCTTATCGGGTAATGTCCTGTAAGTAATATCGACTTGGTCATTAATGAGTAAAACATGACTCATAGAATCACAACTTACAATTTATTATAATGGCACTAGTGAATTTTCATGGTTTATTGTCTAATTCAATATAATCTAATATAGAAAATTCTCCTGTATGAGAACTCCTCCGAAAAGGCTTGACCGGTTCTCATGAAATTTTGAGTGCATATTGGGTAGGTCTGAGAATCGGACAACATCTATTTTTCATCCCCCTAAATGTTAAGGGTAGTCCACCCATAATTTGTTTTTAATTTTAATAAAAATGTTATGATACAGCATTAAAAAATACATATAGCCCTAAATTTTCAACCTTCTACGATCAACCACTATTTTTTAATAGCGATATTAGTACTGCAATCATTTAACTTGCTTAATACAATATAATAATTCTGTGTCACAGTTTTCGTTGCATACTCTCGAACGCTTGACGATTTTATGATTTTTTGCTTATCGTATCTATGAGATCGCCAATCTATTTTCATCCTAATTTAGGTATCACCTAATTTATTTTTATTTTTAAAAATTTTTTTTTTTTTTATATACAACATAAAAATACATACAATAATTTCAATCTACGATCAATATTTTACCAGAAGTCTGCAACTATAAAATAGTAAAAATAAATAATACAAAATAATTTAAACATATAGTAATAAAATAATTTAAAAGGCAAAACAGCGTTTGCCGGGTCAGCTAGTAATCTATAAGCTTCTTAGCCGTACACCATGGCTACAAGATATTTTAACCATTGATATTTTTTTACTATATTATATTATAGTATGTTTAGGTAATAAAAACCTTGTTAACTGTGTTATCCTTGTATGTATCACAACAAGTATTGTAGAATAGTCATAAATAATATATGCGTACAATAAAATAAAGAGAAAACATTATAATGTGGACGAGTGGATAATCCGAGAAATAATAATTCGCCATAACCCATGCATTTTGATAAAAAAGATGCATGGAATTTACCTCTTTCCTGGCATGACAAGCGTGTAAATCCCCAAATAACCTTATAGGGCAAGTGGTCCGTTAATTATCATTACATTAAATTTACCCTATAGGCCTATATGGACGATATTAAGCAAAACAAAACCTCCGCGCAGTTAATTAAAAACACATTTTTTGATGTCAAAACTGCTTGCTGGCGTCTGTCATCTGTCGTCTGTCGTCTGTCTGTCAGTTGTTATGGCCTACCTAATGGCAAGTGGCTATCAACACCTATGGACGTTGCCCTGGAGAAAGTATATAACTTTCTAAGATATTTGTGTCTTTGCATCATCATCATAATCCGAGAGTTAAATCCCGGTTGCGTTCGGGGCGTTGAATCCGACGCCCAGAGTCCGCTCTTACATTTTATTCTCCCCTGCGCACAGTCTTCAGCATCCTTTGTTGTTACGGCGTTGATGAGTTTAGGATAACAATGGAGTGTCAATTTTATAGGAAAAGAAGCGTTGGATAATTAAGTTGAATGAGGGAATGAGAGATTGAGCACGCACGTACCTGATTAACGGCCATGAAATGCAGCTGCTCCTGACTTTCACTTATTCTTCACTTCAGTTCTGTTGGTAGTTTCTTTATCTTGTATATATCATCATCATAATCCGAGCGTTAAATCCCGGATGCGTTCGGAGCGTTGACTCCGACGCCAGGGTCCGCTTTCCTACTTTTTCTACTTCACTGCGCGCGGTCTTCAGCATCCTCGATTTTGAAACCGTTGGTACGCATGTCATCCTTCACAACGTCAAGCCAATATTTATTGGGCGAGCCAACATTTCTTGGGAAGCCAACATTTCTTGGGCTTTATTTGTTCTAATGGCGGAACGTGATTTATAGGTTATTTGTTTTGTGTATGTATTTATTTTAATATTATATTGTGTATGTTTATTATATTTTATACTTGCGGTGCGGATCGGGTTATGTACACAATATACATATTTATGGTGTGTTGCGGGCGCGATATATTTTATTTTATGTTATTTACAGAGCGGGGCGATTTTAATTTAATTTATTGATAACACTGAAACACTAACGTGCGTGAAAAAGGAGAACGTGCCATCAGATTTGAAGAAGGAATTTAAATACGTTACAAAAAAGTTTCAATAGGTTGACAGGAGGTTTACAAGGTGGTACCACTTATACTGAGACCATTGGTACTCATGTCATTCCTTATAACGTCACTCCAGCATTTCTTGGATCTATTCCTTCGACCGGATCTGGCGGAGACGGCATGGCTAAGATATAATTTGTTCCCCACATAACCAACCGGTTTCTGTAAATATGGCAGTATCAGCGTAAGTGACTCTTGCAGTTTGTCGACTATGTCACGGATATGAAGAATGCTGTGGATGCGAGAAATCATGACGCGATCCTTCCGCGTGATTACACATATCCACCGAAGCATATTCATTTCCGTGACATGCAACTCTTGCTTGTGTTGCTCAAGTACAAGCTACGCTTCACTGCCATACAAAAGACAGGTTTAGGATGTATTCGTAGTCTTTAACTTAACAGGCTTTTTAACATAAGCTTCATACAAGTAATGACAGATAGGTAACTTATATCAGTTTAAAACCCAAATTAAAAAATGTTTTAATTTAGAATGATCCAATGATTTATTTTTAGAATCACATAATTTTTAGAATAATTGAAACTTTTTTTATACTTTTATTTTTTTATTTTATCAATAATTGTTATGGTGACATTTTTTTTAATGTTCAATATTAACCTAGTGTAAAGTAAATAGACATAATATGTAATTTTCGTATAATTATATTTTTTTTTTTTGTAAGTAACTAGTGGAAACTTGATTGATAATTATGTATTAATTTTGTGTTTTATATTTAAGAATATTAATTATTGTATGTTTCCCAAACAAATAAATAAATAAATTTCTACCGACGGCAATGCAAGTGAATGTATGGTAAATATAGGAAGTGGCCATTAACAAATGACCAATTAAGTAACAACTTATGTATATTATGAAACATAATATACTTTTTAATAATATTCAAGTTAAAATACAAACTAAGTTATGTATGTATAATAGTGCATAACCGTGAAACAAGTTTTCTAATTTTCACACCTAAAAACGTATTTAAAGTGGAAATTAAATTTTAAAATAGTTTTTCTTCAATAACATATTATTAGAAATGGTAGATGTGTAAGATGGCTCAGTATTGTTTAACAACATCCATTTTACCCAATTAAAGTATGAATTATAACTACTAATGATTATTACATATATTGCACACACGATGTGGGTATTTACGGTTTTGATAATAAATATGCATTGATTTAAATACCTATTGTTATTTAGGTCAATTTATATATGTATAGTCAATACAAAAACATATTTCCAGTCAATTTTCTCGATATAGAATATTGGAATTAAGAGTGACATATTTCATCTAGGAATACATGTGGCGTCATTCAATTATGTAGGATTTAGGAGGTTTTAGGACTTCCGATTTAATCATTTCAAATTGTTTCATTTCATTTACAAAACACTTTTGTGCCGGAATATAAACAAATACTACTTCTTTCACGCTAAATATAGGTACATACAAGCTAGTCGCTGGAAATAGGACGCAGCTAGGGTATCGACGCAGGTTGAGTCCTTGGTACTTGTCCTTACGTGGGAAAAGGCGACTGAGAGCCATCAGCCGCGCATTGCGGTCGATGTGTGCAATTCGCCAGATCAGGGTGGCATCTCGGTATTCACGCTTAGTACCAGGGCTACGGGTATATCGCCTAGCCATTCCCCTGGCCCTGGCAGGCTGTGGCCCAACGGCCTATTCACTACCGGGGAACTTCTTATTGACCCCCGGCTTCAAACTCTCATTGCGTGGGGCGGTCTATGTCACGACCCACGGGAGGACAGGTGATCGCGTGTGGAATACGTCGCGCTCCCATCTTGACGGCACTCAGGTTGAGTCCTAGTCCAAGGAACGACAAACCGAGCATCAGGAAAACTTCCAGGGCACAAGATCTCTCGTGCAGTTGTCAGGGGTGACTATTTATTCCCGACCCAAGGATAGGCCCGCTCACAAACAGGGGTGGGCCGACGTCAGCCTGGGTCGCGATGTCGGCAATGCCTTCGTTCCGTGTCCCTGGCTTCTGGTAAAACGGAGAACACGGAGCTGTTTTAGTGAATATTCCAGCAAGTAGCCGGTGATCTCCACAATACACCACTGCAATGTAACAAGAGTGGGGTGTACTCAACCGGTGTTCATCTCTATAAAAAAAGGCACAAGACCTAAAGACATAAGCAATCTACGAAAACTAAGCAAATTGATAAAAGCCTGTGCAAATTACAATAAACAAAATCAGTTATTTTAGCTTCACCTTGCTTTTTCAAAATATGTTCTGTGTATAAAAAATGTATAAGGAATGTAATTACGTCGCTATTCATGCAAATAAAGTTTTTTTTCCTTTTTCTATCACACGTCTTTTCTCCGTGCAGACGGAGAAGAATACATTTCCTGCGCCGGCGCCTGTCGAAGAGCGACCACCCACACCAGGTGTAGGCATTTGCCGACTGGATGGCTACCACCTGTCTAAAGTATGTCGCATACAACCTTGTGTTGCGTTCCGCATTAGTGACAGTTCCAGTTCCTTTACGAGAGCAGCGCGCTGCTTTGTGATTTGTAGCATCTTGTGTTGCAATGTCCATAGCGATGTATCGCTCTCCATCGATGGCCGTCTGCCTGGCTGCTGACCTCTGCAATAAAAAAAAACACTGCCAATTACTATTGTACAGAATACCAACATATCATGAATTTATTAAACATTGTATCTAATTAATAAAAATCTAAAGGAGAATAATAATAGTTACTAAAATAAATAAATAAACCCGCAGGGGGCTTTGTGGCGAAGCTGTGAATAGCGACCCTCGGAATCGACTCCGGGGGCCAACGCAAGACCCCCACCTCTGTGCTGGCCTTAGCCAGCCGGCACGGAGTGGAGATCACTAGAGCTAAGCCTCAAGCTTCAGAAGTGACATATGGCATCACTACTAGCTTCGGTGAAACTGCAGCCCACCTTTCTACGCCCCTTAGCCACTCACACCCATGTTGCCCCTGTCTTCTATGGCATTTTTGGGGCCCTTACAAACAGTGGCGAGTCATCGGCCCATTTTTCATGTTCCCTGAACATTGATGCCATAGTCCCCATATTCACAGACCCCTAGTACCACTAGCAGTTCACCTCAATTGCCCGGTACTTTTTGTCCTCATTTCCCACAATATTCCTACACTTGCCGGAGTTTGTCCTTGGGTGCATCATTATATGGTGCACACAGGATATTTGCCGGTCTGTGTTACGCCACATTTACATTGGATTTGTCAAAGGGCCTCTACGTGTTGGCCTTTCTACGGCCCCACGCAACCCTCCATTTTTATGATCCGTGGTCTTGAAAGACAATCTTTATAGTTAAAAAGTCAAATTTACATTATTGGTGTTACCTACTGGTTCGAAGCTAGACGAAGCCTGTACTTTGAAGAAGACCAATGCTGATGTTACAGCCACAGCGGGCAGACGTGTGTGTGTGTGTGTGTCTATTTAGAATAGTAAAGAATAAACAACCTTCTTTCCTTTCGTAGCGGTCATTAGCGAAACGACAATAAAAAAAATAACAATAGATTTCCACGAGTCCACACGTTCGCAGAATACATTAACTGTAACCTCTTTACGCCAAGTTCAAGGACCTAATGCCATGATGGCGGCGTGACCTAGTTCAAAGCCCATTATCTAGACTCTAATTCATCGAATACCCACGGCTAAGTGGTATTCAAATAGCCAAAATGTGGCCTCATGCGGAAACAAGCCTTGCGTACTTATTCTGATTTAGGTTACACTTATGTATGTATTTCATAGTCATTTAGGTAAAAATGGAAACTCAATATTTTCGTCATGTTCCTCCGTCCATTTGTTTTTTTTACAAAGTCAATAGGTCAACAAATATTAAACGCATTAATTTTTTGAATTATCTTACACGTTCAAAATTTATATCTGTAGACGGGTGTGAAGCATAGACACAAAGAGATTGCGATAGATTAGAAGCATTTGAAATGTGGTGTTGTATGTGGAGACGCATGGAGAGAATAAGTTGGAAAGAAAAGAAGACTAATAAAGAAGTTCTGGATATGGTAAAGGAAGAACGCACAATATTAAAACCTCTAAAGGAAAGAAGGGGAAAGATGTTTGGTCATTTGCTAAGACACGACACCTCCTTATGCACGTTAATCGAAAGCAAAGTGGAAGCAAGGAAAGGGAAGGGAAGTCCAAGGCTGCTCGCCTTCATGGATCAAATAAATGAAAAAGTGGGTGTCGTGTCTTACATAGAAGTAAAACAACTGGCCCATAACAGAGAAGATTAGAAGAGGCTCCACCGACAAGGGCATGCTCTTAAATGATAAATGAAATGAACACGTCAGGATTATATTATTAAGAATTTTACAATGAAACCATTACATTCTATGAACTTCTTCAAGCTATAGAAAGCGTGCTCGTTTAGCAACTTTGAAGCCCACTAGTGAATATAATATATTGTTATTATTTAAGATAGTTCAAGTTTGACTACGTTTAGAAAAAAAACAATTAATATTAAATAAAACGGTTATAATTCTGTCAGAGACTTTTTAACGGATACAATGTTTTTATTGTAATTATTTTGACATTGATATTATCACTCATAGACATTTTTTGCTTATCATTATGACTTATCTATGTTCATTATTTGAAATAATGTTTATTTGAGACGTTTTATTTTGTTTAGTATTAATTAGTAAATACGGGTTTCACTTTAATCATTTCACATGATGTAAGCTAGACTTAATTGTGTTCATTTGTATTTAAGTAGAAATATTGTACATCCGTACCGGCAGTAAACAACAATTTATTGTAAATCTTTGATATTACGTATATTTGTATTAAAATGATATGATGATTTCCAGTAATTTGTTATATGATCGGACTCATAATATGCGTTAGTGTGTTTGATTTCCCCAATGGTCTCGACAGCAGCGGTGCAATTCTGTCTGTTCAGTTTCATACGAGTGTATATATTAGTATATATCAATATATCGTTATGCTTTGTATATACGAACATGACGTATGCGGCGATATATTTAGACTATGTAATATAAGGTAGGATTAGAATACAAATACTAAAGTCATGAAATTCTGCCCCCCCCCCCTCTCCATATATACGGATTTTAAATTATGTGCTGGAATGTTCTGAAAAAAGTCAAGCTGACAGAACTTTAAAAATACAGTCAACGTAGCCATTCACACATGAAACAGAATCTATTTATGTTCTCGACATGTCTGTCCGTCTGTTGATTAAAATAAAAACTTGAAATATTTAATAAGTAGACCCATGTAGATTACTAAATGTCGGCAATGGTTCGATTTTCGGCAAGATAAATATTGTAAATGAAACCTTCTACATTTACTCTGAGTATCTGGGATCTTACCCAAGGCATTAGCAAAAATGTGTGTGTATATTATTTGAACGAATATCAATTTATATGTTATTTTAGCACCCGCTCTTTTATATGAAAATAATTTATAGTAACATGTTAAGTTTTACGTTAAAAAAATGAATACCTAAAAATAATTTTTATTCACAATTTCTAGAAAATCTAGAGTCAGACAATCGAGCAAAACTTTCTTAGTTTATATATTAACAATGTTTTATTCGGCTTATTAATTTCGAAAAAGTTGTCTCCGCTTTTTTTAAATGTTAATTTTCGCTAATAAATATTACCGTAATTTAGCTGGGAAAAAGATCAAGTCATTCACCAGTAGAAATGATCAATCAAATGATTAACATTCTTCACGAGTTCATTATCTATGAATCGAATCAGAATAGGGCCGCATGTGCGTATGCGTTGCGTTGCTGAGGCGGCACGAAAAGCAAGAACGCACAATCCAAAACGTCATAAGTGGTTCGTGATGGTTTTAATATTGAACCTTATTGTTATAACACAAGGCTGTGTTTGACTTTGGATGGTTTTGATTTACTGCGCTTTAAGAAATGGGGTCTTGAAAAGCGGTCGTCCCACATACCGGTCGCGGGGATGTGACCTCCTCAAGTTTATTGCCAATACCACGATGATGCTGTATATTTGCATACATACAAACGCACAGAATGGATGATGATGTATTTTATGTATGATGATAGGGTATGTATTTCTTATATACATGTATTTTTATATATAAAAAAATACATTGGTTCCGATGGCTCACTTCCTTCCCCTATCCAAAATTCCCTATTCCTATCCCACTTCTCTATCCTATTTTTCTTCTTTGATACCTCTATCTTATCACCCTATCCAATATGCGGAAGCCCAAGAGCATCGGTTTAAAGCTTTGTTTTCTAAAAATATAGTCATAAATGTAAATTTACGGATGTAAAAATTTACATAAAATTACTTGCTATTAAATTACATTACATTCCTTATCATATGTGCATAATTACTGTTATTTGTAATTTCATGTTAATACTACTTGTTAAGTAGACTAAAACATAATTTAATTTATGCATTTTAGTACTGTTTCTTTATGTAAAAAGACTTGCGCTTTCATTAGACTTTTTCAATACTATCTATGATCGCGACGTCGTCCCGTGGAATTTGTTTTCAACCCTCCCGATTTTGAAACATTTTTCATTGGTGCTCAGCTCCTATAGGTCGTAGCGTGATGATATATAGCTTATAATCTTCCTCGATATATAGGCTATCTAACATTGAAAGTATTTTTAAATCAAACCACCAGTTCTTGAGATTAACGCGTTCAAACAAACTAATAAATTATTCAGCTTTATATATTAATATAAGATAATTATTTTAGGTTACGAATTCTATGTCCTTCATTCTTTGTCTGGCTTTTCATTTTTAGCATTTAATTTCCATCACAAGAAAGGCGAGCGAATAATAAAGAAGTGTTTACACAACGGTATATTGATATAATAAAAAATTAAGGGTGTTGTTCATCTTACATGTAACTGTATTATTCCTTCTTAAAGTGACTAACTTCTTAGATTTTGACGTATTCAGAATATGTTTACACTTACGAACCTTAAGTCTCAGAAGAGACATTGGCGCTCTGAGCGCCGTTCTACCGTCTGTACAATGGGGAGTGTTCTGAGGAACTGTTTGGTTTGGTATAACACATCGCCATTTACCACCTCACTGCTCACCGGCGACTGGAGTTATCCACACTTTCATGGACCTGGAAGTTATCCACCGTACGTGGCGCTCACTCTTTTATGCCATACGTGAGCAAGCTGTGGAATGAGCTCCCTCCCGCGGTTTTCCCAGAGCGCTACAATTTGGGGCTCTTCAAGGGCGTAAACGGATATTTAAAGTCTTAACGATGTAGGCAACGCATCGGGACTCTTAGTGTTGCAGATGTCCATGGGCGACCGTAGCCACTTGCCACCACAGCGTTTGAGGACTACCTCGGAGAAAGTGTGGGATTCATTGCGTTGGGGTAGTAATTGCACTTCCGAAGGAATGGTATCCTATCTGAGTTACGGAATACCCATTAAAATCCCACAGTATTCTATCGTTCACTTTATGCCGTAACCATGGGAAAACAGAAGCTATTGTATGGCTGCGGACAAACAAGCTCAAAGAAAGAAAAAATATTTTTATTGGTGTTCGTTGGTAACTCACCAGGTGGCGATAATATCAAAAATATCATACGAGTGTTCAACGAAACGTATCGTTACGACGGAGGTGGCGACAAAGGCAAATTCACACCTGCGACCCTGTAGAAACACATTTTATTTCCTTTTCGGCATTTGGACTTCTTTTGTTTACTTTGTGTTTAAAAATTATGATTAGAAAAACAGCCTATTGTGTATTGTAATCTTTTATGGCAGTCACTAGCCAGGTGTGATTCTAGGAAATTCGGTCACGCGCCGAGCTTACATATTGCATCCGTGCAATATAAAGTAATGCCTCGATTGATGGACGAGGCAGTCGAGCGATAACCACAAGCAGAGCAAGGTTTGTGTACATTCGGTAATCTATTTAGTGACGGACTTTGCGCAGGCTATAGAATCGTGCAATACGTTTGAACTGCTTATGTTCAGTTATATTAGTACTATGTTATACGTGTTTGTATAGTTCTAATAAACTCTACAATAATTCCAACGACATTTTAGCCAACGAAAGTTATTAATTTGTCTTCATGGCCCTGTAAAACAACCTAAACATATATAACACTAACTGTGCCCGGACTTTGTCCATGTGGAATGTTTTTCGAGGAACACAAAAAAATAGCCTAAGTTAAAAAATATGTAGTCAAGTTATTGCTAATAATTTCATCATCTGCCAATAAAAATCCCGTCAAATCGGACCCGTTTCAGAGATTACCAAGAACATCCAGACAGATAAACAAAATTTTGAAAATTGTTTCTTTGATATAAGTATCGTATATACTTTCTTATGCACTTAAATTCTGATTATCTGTTAATAACATAATACAAAAAATACTAGTTTTTATATTCCTCGCTTGATATAATAATAGAGTCAATATATTTCTTCATACAATTTGAATATAGTTTCATTCATTCCACCACAATTGACAGATAGGTCAGTTTTTATGGGCTGCAATTTGTACTACAGATTCTAAAGTTTGTCATCCACCGCAGCAAAGATATAGCTGGCTTTATTAATGATACATCCCAGTAACATGTACAGGCAAGTTCGAGACGTTTTGGGGTTTGTAGTACTATTTGTATATTTACAGGACTACTAAATTTGAAATTCAGTATAAAATATTATATTTATTATCTAATATATAAAATTCTCGTGTCACAGTTTTCGTTGCCATACTCCTCCGAAACGGCTTGACCGATTTTAATGAAATTTTTTGTGCTTATCCAGTATCTATGAGAATCGGCCAACATCTATTTTTCATCCCCCTAAATGTTAGGGGTAGTCCACCCCTAAATTTTATTTTTATTTTTTAGACAAAATTTTTAATTTCTATTTTTTTATGATACAACATACAAAAATACATACAAACCTAGATTTTCAACCCTCTACGATCAACCCCTATTTTTTACCGGGCAGGACGACGTCTGCCGGGACAGCTAGTTTTAATATAGATATAGGTTTTTACTAAAACTTCGTTTTAGCGGTTTATAGCAAGATAATTTATTTTTTGGTTAATCCAACCTTTCGGCCCCTTTTCAGTTTACTATTGTATACATACTAATATTATAAAGAGGTAAAGTTTGTGAGTTTGTGACGTTGTAGGGAGTAATCTCTGGATCTACTAAACAAATTTCGAAAATTCTTTTACCAGTGGAAAGCTACATTATTCCTGACTGACATGATTACCAGCGAAGTGGGCACAGGCCAGCTAGTTATCAATAAATTCTTGATACATCAAATCTACCCTGAAGGTAACATATTATTATTTCCGCCTTTCAAGATAGTAACATTTTTTTCTATTTTATTTAGAGAGCGTTTTGCCTAGAAGCGCCGTCGCTTCAATAGTATAGCATATCTTCATGTCGTACACAACATGCATTATACTTTATGAGATGCGTAACGATAAATATCCACGGACGGAACGCATTAAAAGCAAGATGCATCCGGATTGCATAGAAAACAAAAGTTAAATAATATAGGTACTACAGCCAGCGTTGAGATCAAATTAGCAGATAGCGTCCAATTAAATATTAAAATACAGTTTTTTTTAAATCTTTTTATTTATTTATCGACCTCACCTCTATCTTGTGTCATGACAGAGGGGTTTCTAATTTCTTATACGATGTATGTCTTATAGATTATAAAATGCATAATCTTATCGTATACTAATATATAAAGCTGAAAAGTTTGTTTACTTGAACGCGCTAATCTCAGGATCAACTGATCTGATTTGAAAAATTCTTTCAGTCTTTGATAGCCCATTTATCGAGGAAGGCTATAGGCTATATATCATCGCGCTAAAATTAATAGGACTGGTGCACCAATGAGGAATGTTTCAAAATCGGGGGGGATTTTTTAACTTGCTTTTTTTACTATTGCAGAAGCTACTTTCTAGTATGTACAATGTCATCATCATCATCATCTGAGCGTTAAATCCCGGTTGCGTTCGGAGCGTTCTCTCCGACGCCCAGGGTGCGCTTATTTCTAATACAATGTATTTTATACTAATTTGTTATTACCTACTGACTTTTAAATTCCGACACCCACTTGGCTATTTACAGACTGTCTTTGGTTCGTATTTTTTTTATTTATTTATTAAAGGAACAACAAACAGCTACAATATAAAATTTGAAATAAAAAAAGGTACAATACAATGTGATAATAATACTGAAGCCAACGACGTTGTCCACGTGAAAACATTTACAAAATTAATAAAAACACAAGAGGTACAAACACAATACAAAATTAATTCACAAACATATTACAAAAAAAAAAGAAAATGTAAGATTATTCATTAATGAGAAGAGATGTGTCAAAGTTAGAATTATAAATATATATATATATATATATATATATATATATATATATATATATATATAATATATATATATTTTATAATTTTATCGAATATACCGAAGCTATCAGTAGTATATATAAATTATATATATAATTATTAGCTTCTGCCCGCGACTTCGTTCGCGTGGAATAGTTAAAAAATAGTAATAAAAAAAAACCCGATTTCGAAACGTTCTTCATTGGTGCTGCGCTCCTATTGGTCTTAGGGTCATGGTAGCCTATAGATAGGCTTATACGCTTCCTCGATAAATGAGCTATCTAACACTGCAATAATTTTTCAAATCAGACCAGTAATATAGTTCCTGAGATGAGCGCGTTTAAGCAAACAAACTCTTTAGGTTTATATATAAGATTTTGATTAAAATTAAGCAATTGCAACAGAAATTGGGCAATATAGGTTTTTTTTGTAGCTGGAGTACAGCAGACTGGCAGACGGTCCACCTGATGGAAAGCGGTTACCATCGCCTATTATGATATTCGCAACCTTTGCAACACCAGAGATGTTACCAACGCGCTGCCGCCAAAGTTTCAGTTATACACGAGTGATGTCTGATGGAAACCTTATATACATGCTATAATTGGAGATTTTTATTCTTCGAGAAGCGACTCGCTCTGTTATATTGTATTCTGAAAAGGATTTCGCAATACTTGGAATACTTTATCGCTCAATTACATTAATAAAAAAGATAATTATCATAAAATTAAAGATGAAAAACGTCTTATTTAATATACGACTCCGGATTTTGGCCACAGTATCGATCAGTAGTGTAACTCTGTGACATCACATTGTTATATATTTGACGGCCCCTGTGATGGAGCGGGCTAAGCCTTTGCCGGCGTACCTCACTGCAACGCAGAGGCTACAGGTTCGTTTTTGGTATAGTAAATTTCGGAAACGTATTTTCTCCGTTATTTACCATGGTGGGTGTCTGGGATCGGCCCTAGAGTAGTCCGGTGTATATTACCATAACATAAGCGTAACTTGCTTAATTTAGTGATATACAATATCTGTGCTTGTCTGCCGATTATTTATTTATTGGTGTATACAACTCACTCACTCATATTGAGGTAGCGTAATGGCTAACGCACGCTTCCTAAACTAAAAGGTCGCGGGTTTGATCCTGGCCCGTACGGTTGCACCACTTAGGCTGGTTTTCCTGTCACGCTGACGGTCGGAGCGTAGCTTGTCAGCGCTGATCAGTCAGCTCGTATCGTTTTAGGGCCGCGCTTATCACCGTGAAGTACGGACGCAAATAATGTCGATGACTGTGTTTGTCGGTACGTGCGGTCAGCGCAACCCAAAAACGCTATCTGTAACTAAATACAAATTGACCCATCACGCCGACCGTCAGCGTGATAGGAAAACCAGCCTTAAGCTGTTTTCTGACCTAATGTGCACGTGCTTACAAAGGTTTGATTTATCCGGATTCGCTCGGCAAGTTCGGGGTTCAGTCTACCAATTTTATTTGTCACAGGGTTATTATTATAATTCCAATCAATGACGAAGCGGCAAGTCACCGTCTACGTATATTTTTTCCACTGAATTATATATACTGTGTCATGTTCCTGATAGAGAAAAAATACAAGTTTGCGTCACATTTAAAGGAAACTGGTTTTGAAATTGCATTCTGGAATTCCAAAACGGTTTAAGAAAAACCAAATGGCCGGTACGGAATGTATTTTCCAACAAAAAATGTATACTGTACGCTGTAAGAATGTCATTTATATCACCTTTGAGACCACGAGTTATTTGAAATTTTCACTGTAATGACCTGCTTTTGCATAGCATTCTTCTTTAATCTTCTTCTTTCTTATGCAAAAAACCAATTGTTGTTCGTTAGTCTGACTCAAACTCTAAAACAGCCTGGCCGATTTTGATGAAATGCTATGTGTGTGTTTTAATGGGTTTAGGGGTGGTTTGGAATTTAGATTCATAATTGGATCAAGTAGGTGGCAATGAAATTGGGTTCTAGATTTTACTTTTTCAGAGAACGTCTGCTAGCGGCTATTTGTTGTTAGCGGGCGCTAGCAACAAATAGCCGCTAGCTTCAAATTTCTTCTGAAGATTCAAGTTTCAAAATCATTTTCAAGCAAAGGTTTACCAGGGGAATAAAAAAAATTATGTACATTCAAGTACATTATAGAGTGTAAACGCCCTAGAATATTCTAGAGTTACCTTAGTTTTCTCTCATAACACTCATAACATAAGGTTTGCAGGAAAGTCCAAAATTACAGACATAGTAGGGCCATGCTACAATAATTGTTTATGATACAGCTCTCAAGGTCGGCTCAATCGGTGTGATACCACGCTCTCACAGAATATCGACCTGTAACAGTTAGCCTTGAGATAATCGTGTCGCGATAAGTGAAAGTTCTGATGGCCGATTCATCCCTGCCTCTATCCCATTCGCCCGATCTTGTCCCACTATCCCCACCCTTTTATCCCAACCTAAAGGCTGGCAACGTTTTGACTTCCCACTGGTGATGCAAACGTCTATTGTCAACGGTAACCACATTCCATTCTCTGTCTGAGCTTCTCATTTAAAAAAGTGAATTTACCCCAAATATCCGTAATTTACTTTTAGAACAAATGCCCACTTTCTAATATATAAAATACTATCTTTCATACACAAGTTTGAATCTATAGTATATAGTAATAATTCTTCAACAGACGTTTTCGCCGCGCCGGCTCATAAAAATGCTATAATAATTCACTTTCGCCTAACTGTGAGATTATATGCATCAAAACAATTATAATTTAATTGTCTTTATATATATTTTACTTTTATCTTCTCACATTTTTGTTCCCCTAGTACAATATGTATGATATGTTAATGAACATTTTGTTGCAACACAATACTGTGATAATTTGTTTGATAAGATTACTTTGATAACATTAATTACTTACAATTGTTAGCGTTTATGGTGCCCTGGTACATTTTTAATTTATTTTATCGATAATTAATTAATTAATGCATCTGGGGTTTTAAATAGTTGTTAATTTAAATTTAAACTGATAAAATAGGGTCGTCGCATGTGTTAATTGTATTTTAATATTATTTATACATGAACATTGTAAGGAATTTTATATGCAATGTATGATTTGGTTTAATATTCTTATATATTACTAGCCTGTGCCAGTGAAATTTCGTTTGCGTTGCCGTTATAATGACATGTTCATTTAAAAATTGCATCACCAAAAAAAAAATACGACCGTAGCGCCATCTTTTTTATTATATTTAGACGTATAGAAACGAGTACATTTATCAGAATAAAAAAAATTATGTGTATCCGGGATATATGCTAGATCTGTATTAAGTTTCGTTTAAATCCGTTTATTAGTCTTCATTCATTCTCTGATAGACAGACAGACAAAAAATCTAAAATTTAACCACCCTGATTTTTACTTTATTACTCATCGTACAAGTTGTATGTATGTATACAAAAAAAATCATTTCGCAGTACATCATCTATCCTTGATTTTTAGCAATGATGCAATTCCCTACAACACTGTACAGTGGCAAACTGCCTGCCAACTTTCAAGCATATAAATCCTGCATTATTTTGAGAAATAAATGTGACATACATGCGATAGAAAAGCAAACAGACGAACATACAACATATGGAATACTGCTTACACTTATGGGTCGGAGCACCCGCATACCAGACTGACCCTCTCGACTCCATCCAGCGTCGCGCCGTTCGTATAGTCGACGATCCTATACTAACAGTCGGCTTAGAATCGCTTAGCCTTCGGAGAGACTGCGCCCCTCTGCGTATTCTACCGCCTGTACTACGGAGAGTATTCCGAGAACTGTTTGATCTGGTACCAACACCTCGTTTTTAGAATCGCACCATTCGCCATCGACAGTATGTTCGCCCCCATTTCCTGGAGCTCCCACGCTCATTACGGAATGGTTCTCTAGAACGTTTATTCCGCGTACAACAATGATCTGGAGGGAACTTCCCGCCATGGTTATCCCTGTGCGTTACGACATGAGGTCGTTTAATAAGGGCTTTATAAAATTTCTTAAAGGCCTGGTGTTGCAAACGGACATTTGCTGACCTCAGGTTACATTTACAAAAACATTAATATCTTAAAATTATAACATTTTCTTGATATAGGGATTGCAGAAAGGGTAAGTATTTGTCCCACCCTTCCCTTTCCTTAAAATAAAGGTATCGCACCCAGCAGAGGCAAAAAAAGTAGTTCTCTTTCTAAACATTATGGTCAGGTTATGAGTACATATATAGTACTCGTATGTACTGGAAACTTCTATATCAAATGCTCTTATTGAATATACCTTCCCACGCTGCCCCACAAATGTCCACCGTTAATATTGGGTCTAATAAAATACATTAAGTTCTGCAACCTACAAACACGTGTCTCCGCGACAGTTATACAACCTCATTCAGTACAACCTCTTGGGTTATATGCGTTTGTACACCACTATAAAATGGTCTGCCGTGTACTCAATAAACTTACATTGTCAGTTTATGTTACGCTGGTAATGGGTATATACAAATGCTGAGATCTCGGCACATATTCCTAACGGTAACTACGTTGCGATGATATTAGCGAAGCCTTGTGACCCAGTTTGGTTTGTACCGTTACCCGGACGTCGAACTTCCACCCCAAGTGTGCCATAAAGGTAAGGATACATTGCCGACTTAAATCCGGTTGCTATGTCATATGACCTAAATTAACGGTCTGTCAAAAAGTTTCCATCACCTTAATCTCGGCCTAGAAACTGCTAATAACAACGTTTCTGGAGATGTCACGCCATGGCGCTGTTCAAATAATTGTTGATGAAAAAAAAATGTATTTTATAAATTAATTATATTACGAACAATTTAATCTAATAAAAGCTCAAATTTGTATTGAGTACTAGCTGTCCCGACAGACGTCGTCCTGCCCGGAAAAGCTTCAATCGATATGCCGACAGCAACGCCACCTACCGGTTCCAATTGTGAACCAACACAGAAACCTTCTTTGGCTCATGCACAATAACCTTGCTAAAGATCATCACATGATCAAATGTATAGTTTACGATTCTATAAACACACAAACATTCAATTTAAAAAAAAGATGATTTGTTCAAAAAGATCTAATAATAATATAATGTAAACTGGTCTAAATGCACCAGATGAATACGAAATTGAATTATGGATGTATGAGATTGATTTTACATGGTACATAATTTCGGTCTTATTCATATTGAGTTAGAGTAAGTTTGTAAAAATATTTGTATCCATATTTCTTCTACACTGTAGGTGCGCACTAAGAAAGGATTTTTGGAAATATGCACCCTAATAGGCTGAAAAGGGGGATGAAAGTTTGTAAGAACATCCGTCACTTTTAAAATAAAATCACAAATTTCACATCAGGTATATGGTTTCTGGTTAGAAATAAAGGTGCACGTGTATCGGCGTTATTGGAAATTAAACCCCTACGAGGATGAAAAAGGGGCTTGTTTTGACTACTCAAATTCAGAATATTTTTTTGATGTAAAACTTCTATAAGAATCGTTGTGATTCGAAACTCGATGAAACGAAAAACCGACACTAAAAAGAAATAACACTATATTCATACAGATAGAGTTGGAGATGTTTTGAAGCTTTCCTTTAATACTCAAGTTACATGGTTTAAAGCTTAATAAAATATTATAACGATATATAAAATATATGAAATATGATTTCACGAAATTGAGAGTCTATCCTACCCATGTCACACTTAGTTTTACTTCTGCTGCGTGTCAACTGTAAACAGACATTTTTTTAATCTAAGCAAACGTAGCCGCAGCTATTTTTGAATAAAACTAAATTAGTGCATACAGTAAAGATTATTGGCAAGTTAAAAAAAATGTTAGTCATTTTTAGTAACATTTAAAAAATAGGTAATAAATTAATGAAATAGTCTATTCCTAGCCTAATATTAACTGATGCTGATTGGCTAAATCAGAATGATGTGGCTGCATTGCGGCAGGTCGTTTATGGTTTAAGAGACCGTTTGAAGTTAAATAATTGCTTTAATAATTTAAATAATAATATAAAATAATTTATCCGTGCAGGAACGGAGAAAGAATACAATTTCCTGTGGCCGGGCAGCCTGTCGTAAGAGGCGACAAAACAATCCACAGCCAGGTGGCATTTTCCCAACTGGATGGCGACCACCCCTGGTCTAAAGTATGTCGCCATAACAACCTTGAGTTGTGTTCCGGCATTAGTAACCAGGTTCCAGTCTCCCTTAAGAGAGCAGCAGCGTATTTGTAGCATCTTTGGTGTTGCAAGGCAGGTTTGACCTATCGGTTATCTTGATGTGTAGGTTGCATCACGATGTCTTTCTTCAACGTTGTTAGCAAGTGGTTATTATAACAATATGCACATTAGACCAGAAAACTGACTAAATGGTGCATGCGTTCCAGCCAGTATCGATTCCGCACCTTTTGAGCTTGGGACGCGTGTGCTAGCCTTTACGCAACCACGACTACATATAAATATTACCTATTTTTATTTTTACTTCGCACCGACTTCAAAATGTGGACAATATTATTTATTGAATATGCACTGTTTGCAACAACTCCATTAATTCTTCAAAAGTCATTCTATAACATACTTCTGTATAAAACTAAATAACTTGAAATATAATAAAACAAGAAATATAAAGAAAAACAATCTTTAGCTAGACGTGTTGCTGGGGAGTTTCTTGCCGCTTCTTCTCTTTAACAGCAATAACACGTTGCGAAGCGGTGTACATAGACTAGGAACTAAATTAAATTTTAACCTATATGTATAACCTTCAAAAAGTGTTCTCCAATGGAACTTATTTTGAATAAAAACTTTTGAATTTGAATTTATTGCTTTTTAGTTACTCTTGAAGTCGAAGTCATAGGTTCTTTTTTACTCGTTTTTTTTAAATTAACGGCTTATTTTCTCTACCATTGATAGAAAATTGGCGTTACTTGTATGGAGTCTGTGTTGAAATTTAATCAGAAATGAGGAAAATTAATAATAGTATACCGTATAGATTAATATCGTTGTTAATTTGATAATAATATTGCGTATTTGCAATTAAGTCAAAAGCAATAATTATTTTGTGTGCTTAAAACAAACTAATTACCTTAACCATGGTTCATTGAAATATTTTTGTTTGAAAATAAATGACGCACCGGTAAGCAATGCTTGGATATAACCAGTGTTGCTAGTCATCGTGAAAGTCGGAAAGGTCCTTAATTATTTGTAATATTCGACTTTAATGCAATATATCGTAAGCAAGTACATTAAATGCATCAGTATGTTTGTCGTTATCGTAAACTTGCCTATGAAATAAATATTAATCTTAATTGTGTAAAAGTATATAATTTAATCCTGTTACTATTTTATCATAATCTTCTACTTGTTCACGATATTCATTTCTCTATTTACGGAATTTCTCCTATACCGTCCTATTTAAACAGACTGTAAGTCTTATAATACTCGTAAGCTTACTATTTTTTTTTGTTGACTAGGTTCGTGTTTGACTGACATTGATGATATCTGATGGAAATACAGATACAAACGGAAGTCTCAGGTGGAGCACGCGTATCTAGAAGATACCTGGTCACGCAAGACTTGAAGACACCTATATTGCATGTTTTAGGAAAAACAGAAGACGGTAAAGAGTTCCACTCTTCAGCATACGTATGATAAAAGTGGAGTAGTATTTCTACCATGTATCGGTGACGTGAGCTCGTACGTCTGCTTATCCGATGGTAAAAAAGTGAGGGAGGATTTAATTCGTGGATTTTCGGGGCACACTCGCCAAAGTTCTTATAGAATACCGACAAACTAACTGAAACTTTTTCATTACAATAAGAAAATCGTTTGTCTCATCTCTGAGTGCCAAACTTAACATTAAGAAATAATTTATTGTTAACAAGGCTTTCTAAGATACATGGCTAATTGCGATATGACCCATATGTGCCTACCATGACAACGGTATCAGTATGGCGATCTAGCTAGGTAACGTCGCCAGACTTCTATGCACCTTACAAATAGAAGACGGTGACCTAGGTTCACTATTCTACATTGTAGTATTAGAGCGTTTATATATATAATACAGTATAACTAATATTAATAAATAAGGTTTAGTTTAGGTTAGTTAAGTTTTCTTTAATGTATTACTGTAATTCCTGTTAAATTTATAATGTCCGTAAACATGAAGATAAAGCATTGATATTTATTTAATTTGAAACCATCAACATGAAGCAGTTTTTAGTGTATGTATTTATTACCTTTAAATTACACGGTCGAGCAAACTTTTAATGAAATAATATTTTTTTAAGTTTTCTTATATACATAATAAAACTACGTTTTGGCCACTGAAAAGCGGCCGAAACGTCGGACACACCAAAATCTAATAAATTATCGCGCTTAAAACCATTAAAGTATTTTTATTATTTTAATGAAATACTCAGCACTTTATTAGATTTTTTAAATTTGATATGGTAGCCCTATATACTTAATTTTGACTCCGCATTTGTTTGTAGGTCAACAGGATGGTGTTACACTGTCCCGTTAAGTAATATGAGTCAATGCAATCGAGTATTTAAACGAAAATAAGGAAAAACCCTTGAATCGTATATTGATAAATTTTGGTGTGTTCTGAATGAATTTCACGATGTTTTCTTTCTTGTTTGTACATACAAATGTATCAACTAGGTAGACGTCATATGTTACAATATAAAACATACATCATATAAATATACAAATACAAAAGCTAATGCTGAAATAGTTTTACAACGATGAAGATATTAATGAAAATAAAGAAGGTTGCAAATTAATTAGGCTCCAATAGAGTATAACAAAAATTAAATAATTAAAATGAGCAATTTGGGCGTAGGCTAAATATTAACTTTAACCTTATACCTCAATGACTTACATTACTCGTTGACACTTGAATCTTCGTTTTCCGTGATCACGTCTACGGAAAAGTGATCGAAACGTCGAAATAAAAACCAAATAAAATACTGCGTATAAAGGGCATATATAAAAAGTAAAAGCAAATATTTAATATCATGATAATAATAATTATAATTAATATTGTTTAAACAATAATGGTCTTATTAATATCAGAGTACGTTGTAGGCTTTTTATACCTTAAAGAAACCTTCAAAGTTACTCTAACTCGATATGAATAGGACTATAAATAATTAATGCTTTGTTTGCTTTGTTATATTTACGAAGTACTTTTTACAATTGTAGAAAATCTAAGGAGCTGATAAGTTTTATAACAAAAAGTAGCTCAATTTATTTGAATTTTTTGAAAGCGTGCGGGTACCGTGTGGAAATCTCTTCGGTGGGAGGGTACTAGCAACACCGAAGGAATGGTATTGCCACGCGAGTTGGGAAAAGCTACTAATGTAGTGTTCCGTTCTTCGATTTTGTTCCAGTGATAAATGTAGATGTGTAGAGCTTATTTAGATACCCCACCCGGGCAGGAATGTCAACTAACCTATTTAATTATGTCATGCCATAATAAGTTATTACCTCAGACCATAGATTGAATGCACATACACAATAATAATTGAAGTCATTAAAACACATCCCAATATGTGTAAGATCCGCAAAGAGTTCTAGTAAACTATGATTGACTGGCACTCAGATATAAAGGCACACTGGAAGAGCTTCTAGTGCAGATGGTAATTTTTTAAATACATACATAACTTCACGCCAGGTCCCTTGCGGGTTAGGCACGACAACAGAGCTTCATTCAGGCTTATTCTTACACACCTCACTTGCTTCTTTGACATTCATAGCTCTTGTCATGGACGCTCGTCTGTTCTTAAGTCTCCTGACATCACCTTCTGCTAATACACGAGCAATTCATTCCAAATAATAAAAAAAAAAAAAAAAAAAAAAAAAAAAAAAAAAAAAAAAAAAAAAAAAAAAAAAAAAAAAAAAAAAAAAAATTCATTCCAAATAACTAAACCTACTAAAATTACAAAAATTCCCCACGGCTAAGCCGCATGAAAACACTTAGGTAGTATTATGTAACGTACATATATATATACATTATATAAACATTCAATACTTAAGTTTCTTGTTGAATTCACTACAGTTAAAAGATATAAGTCAATATAGTGTAGACAACTGCACAGCAAAACATTAAGAAAAGTAGCAGCCAACCTGATTTGAAATACCTAATACGTAAAGTATGACATGTGGGCAACCTGACAACGTTAATGTTGTCAAATAGCAATGTATTAGTAATAAGTTTTGGCAATAGAAAGAGAACAAGAAAAGAAGATATAAAAAAAGAAAAAAATGCAGTACCAACTTTTTCGCTATTTTCATGTATCCCACGGAAACCACGTCATTTATCGGGATAAAAAGTATCCTAAGTTACACCTCGGGATATAAGCTAGCTCTATGTCGAGTTTCTTTCAGTAGTTTTCACGTGTTGTTTTATCAGACAGACAGATCGAAATGCTAAAAATTGCATTTCCTGAATCTCCTAGTCTGAATTATCCCTCTTTTATTTTTTACATTTTTAAACGCATTGTACAAACTCAAACCATTTACAGATTTATTATAGTATAGATACAACATAATAAAAATAAATCTTAAAATCACTCTCAACAGGTCTCAATAATCTATGAAACGTGTCTGTCTCCTTGTTGCTGTTAAATCTATGAGTGACTCATGGCATATGAGCCTATATTCACTGGCATCTAACCTTGTAATTGTAAGGGATTTACATAACATGCTGATACTGAATATACGTCATTCCAGGAACGCACACGAACATTTCCGCATAAGTGTCATATATCTTTTCCAGCGTAAATCTATGTCCGCATAAATAAGGCGGTGTACACACCCGTTACACGCCATCTGGGTTCCGAGAGGCCCCATATCAGGATGTAAGATAACCGTTGGTTAACTCGTTAAGTAACCCGATGTAGGTCAACCGTTACAGATACTCAACTTATAACTTGCAAGTGATCTGCCAATTAGAGTGTACACCAGGCCTAATGTCCGACAATGTTTTACGGAGATGCGGAGGCGATTTGTTGAGAAGTACAGATAGTTTACATGTAAAGTATCAATACCGTATTGATGATATTTTACTTATTTGATAACATTGAAGTTAAGTGAGAAACTTTTATCATCTACGAAACGCCTAAATTCTATACAAGATGATGTCATAATCTAAATGATGCAACAACAAATGT
Source organism: Dendrolimus punctatus (assembly GCA_012273795.1). Lineage (NCBI taxonomy): Eukaryota > Metazoa > Arthropoda > Insecta > Lepidoptera > Lasiocampidae > Dendrolimus > Dendrolimus punctatus. Next base: position 10,179,431 of record CM022549.1, read on the forward strand.
GCTGCTGACCTTGAAAGGGACAGGAACTAGGCCTATTTTTTTAAATAATGGTTGGGCAATGCGTTTACGCATTTCCTCGGGCCTCGAGCGGGCTTACAGAAGGGTGTGAGTGACTCCTGACGGATGGCTCTAGACGAACCTTCCCTGAGGAAGGAGTTATGAGATGTCGGTCGCCTAAGTACCCACTAAACCTGCCACCGTCCCACCACGCTTTCATAAGGCGTCATGGGATATAATGGCTTCTTATGCCAGAAAGAAAAAACATTCATTTCAATACATTGCCAGACATTACAAATAAGGAAAAAAAGAACATAAACACAACGGCCTTATTCATAGAGTTAGAGTAAGTTTGTACGCTTCATTAAGAACCACTCAGAAATCCCGAAACTTACTCTAACTCTCTATAAATAAGACCGTAAATACAGAATAAACAGTATGTTTCGCGATGGTACGAGTCTGACGCTGGCGGATAGGCCGCCCGGCCGCAAAAAATTCTCTTAAAACTAACCATCTCCTCCGCGACCTTCTAAGCTCTTAAAACCTAGATGAGTATATAAATAGAAGTAGAAGCTTTCTAAAATTATATTGTGACTGTTTTATACTTTTCTGATATCATTTCACAATGCTTTGAGCTCATATCAATCAGTTTTTCTGTGCATGTAAACTTTTCAGATACAATAATTTTCATATAAAAAACATGAGTGCCCTGTCCTGCCCTGGCGCAGCTATAGCAGCGACAAAATCTGTATCCAGTGCATATGTTACGGTAAAAGTAATAAACTGGTGATTATATATAATAACCGGCAATTATGCATCAATCACCACAATTGCCAGTAAATTTGATAAATAATTGAAAATTTATCAAATTCACTGGTTTGTTTACATAATTTCCAAGTTGGACTGTTAAATGTGATAAATATGAGACTGATTGGGACAGTTGAATAAAGTGCAGTCTATTTTTTGTAGTTACTACTCAGAATGATATTGTTAACATCGGTAAATTCGTAGATGGTTTATTATTACCTTTCCCGTATTTGGATTTCTTTTGTTTACTTCGTGTTTAAAAATTTAATCAAGAAAAATGTGTGCGTCTCGGGAACCCGACAGAAGCGATAACCTAGCCTGCCTACCGCTGCCGTATGCGTGAGGGAAAGGGAACTTAGACAGATAAGCGCCGTAACGCGTTACGTAACGAAGCGGTTTACCCTCCCATAAGAAGTTATCACTTCAAAAACATTCTGTTGTTTTTGTACTTCTTTATAGCCGCAGCTGTGCAGATTACACGGAATCTTCAGTCCACGCGGTCGATTGCTGTATTGTAGTTTAGTACAAAACGATGCCCGGACGTGGGGGGGGGGGGGGGTTGAGGCAGACAAGCGTAGATTACGATACAACCAAGACGTGTACATTCGATAAGCTATATAGTGACGACTTTGTGCGTGTTATTGAATCATGCAGTTTCTACTGGTTGTGTCCAGTTATATTTGAACCTGTGTTATACGTGTTTGTTATAGTTCTTATAAATGCTACAGTAACGCCAACGGTATTTTTATTTCGAGCCCCGCGCTCGTAACAATATATATTAATTTACATTACAGGTTGGTGCTTCCCAATTCCAATGTAGATTAGTCTACATTCAAGGAGTTTTATCACATTGACCATTACTAGTTGGGAATTATGCAAACAAATTTAATAAATTTTCATACATTTTTCATATTTACCAAATTTAGTGGTGATTGTGCATAATTACCGGTTAAATATATAATCATCGGATTGATCATATTAATCGTAAAATATACATTACACCTATATGTCAATGCAAGTAACAGCAAGTTGCAATGACTCGTAACATGGTAGTGAGGATCAGAGCTGTTTCTGGGGCAACCGTTAGCCCATCGGAGCGGTTGTACAGCTGTAATGTATATGTTGAGGATATGGTAATCATTACCTTATATTATGTGGTGAGTGTTTGGTATTTCATTTGTGTTTTATATACGAGTCATCCAAAGCACTTTATATAATTATGTCCTTACGTGGAGACTTTCCTAATTTGCAATATTTTAATCAACAAACACATACATTGTACATGTAAGTAAATTACAACATTACATTTCTGCAGTTAAATATGACCTACTGCTGATTTTACTGATTCCCGACAACTCTATTCTATTTCACACTTTCTATTATAATTATAATTCTATTTCATTTTCTAACCCAAGATTTTGAAACATTCTTCATTGGTGCTCCGCTCCTATTGGTCTTAGCGTAATGATATATAGCCTATAATCTTCCTCGATAAATGGGCTATCCAACACTGAAAAATTTTCAAATCAGACTTGTAGTTCTTGACTAGAACGCACTAGCGTTCAATCAAACAAACAAACAAACTCTTCAGCTTTATACAACGTGTTTCATTTCAAATGAAACTACTACTACTATTAAACCAACTGTAATGTCAAAATTAAAAAAAAGAAATTTCCGAACAAATTAATTACGATAAAAAGACAATAAAAACAGAACATCTTGTAAATATTGGTTCACTGACCTTGGTAAGAATGAACATCTTCCGCGTTTAATGATGAAGAGACGAGCTGGCAACATGATACATTTGGTCACTAACCTACCGATTTATTCACAATAACAGATACATGTTGTTGTAAAATTCTACATGTTGTTCTAAAAATGAGGTCCTGTGGCTAAACCAAAGAAGCTACCTTGATTCGTTTTTGTATTTGGGTAGAGTACGTCATGGCGAAAACGTGGTCTGATTTATTGTCGTAAGGTCTGAAACACGCTGTATATTAGTATATAAGATAAGAAAGATTTAGAAAATTATTGTATATAGATTTAGACCATTGGTCCCCAAAGTGTCATTGCGAACCCTAATACCAAACCTAAAGGTGTTCACCTGAGCAAAATCAAAATCTGGGGGTCCATAAGCTGCTACTGGGGGTCCCCAATTGTGAATTTCATTTAAGCAAGTCGTGACGACATTTTCAACTTTATATAAATAAGTAGCATTTTCTATTTATTATCCGTGCAGGAACAGAGAAAGAATACAATTTTCTATGGCCGGGCGGTTCCAGTTTCCAGTCTCTCTTAAGAGAGCAGCAGCGCATTTGTAGCACCTTTGATGTTGCAAATGTCCATAGGCGATGGTAACCGCTTTCCATCCACACCCATAGTTAATAACGGACAGTTCTTTTAGAGAATTTTCCAGGCCAGGAATCGAACCCAGGACCTCTGAGTTCCAGTAGTAGTGCTTTACGGTTAAGCGATCTATACCTTTAGAGTTGGGCGAACAGTAGACAACCGGACTTAATTATTCGACTGAAGTAATAGCTGGCCACCCCAAAAAATTACAGTTGCCAGAAATTAGCATGACGTATGTAACTGGAATCAGTAAACTCCGTACAATAAAAAAAAAATAGGTGAAGTGCATTATGCCAAACACTCTGTGGCCTAATTACGTCATTATAGGATATACAAAACGGTTTTTTCTTGATGTTAGTCAGTTCATTTAATATAATTTTCAGTAGAATTTGTCAATATGGTTTGCACGTCAAATGTGGCCTAACTTTTTTATTATTATCTAAGAATCTTATGACTCAGCGTTTTAGTTACGCACTTGAAATATTCTTTACGTTCACTTTAATGTTGAACGTGTCGATAGGTTTTTTTAATACGGACATTATGTTAATCATATACTTTAAAGTATAATAATGTAAGGCATCTGCTACATCCGTGACGATGTAGTGTGAGTGACAATTTTGACCGTCAATAACTATAACATTATCACAAATGAAGATTACAGAAATTTTCTTCCATGCTAATATGAAATTTTTAATGAAGCTTTTAGTGAAGCTGTCATTCTTTTAATAAAGGTCACGCGCTACTATCAATTTCATTGTAATTCTAAACCTTTGAAAATATATTATCATAACATCGATTACAATCATAACAATTATTGAGACATAGCCAAACGTCTGGTGGATGTCTCACGTGACCAAAAGACTGGTTAATACCTCTGGCAACGCACGAGCGTTGCCATTCAGCGACGAAATGTGGCCAATCTTATGGGCACGTTTCCGACTGACAGCGGTTTGGTACTGGATTTTATAGTCTAATTTTTTTTGTATATATAGTTTATTTTTAGTTCAATTTATTTATTTATGAAATTTTACAATGACATTTTAAAAACTAAAATAAACTAAGTTATAAAATACAAGCGATTATAGACGGGCGTTGTATAATTTGATTTATTAATAATTTAATTTATTTCTAAACAAATACACTTATTCTTAATTGTTAAAAAAGTTCTTTCAGACATTCATAATATCTGCTTCTCCATAACCACTTTAATTATGTATAAAATATATGTACAACATATATTTATTATGTTAGTATATTTGTTATGTTAGTCAAAATCATCAATATTAGATATCTATATAAAATTCTTTTCTATTATATATAATATCTCATAAGATATATGAAACTCTATTATATGAATGCATTCATCTATAGTAAGAATTCTGGACGTGATAATCATCAAGAAGCTCGAAAGGACCCAGCACACTTTTTCGCGGAAAATATTAATATTCGACAACGCGTTTGACACAAAAACCCAAACAAACTGATGGGAAAGAATTCGTAATAGGCATAAAGCGATATAAGACATAAATAAATCTTTTCCAAGAAGGTAGCAATGAAATGAAGTAACGATTTAGCAAACTCAATTTTTGTATGACCAGATGGAATGTCGTTGGTGCCATGGAAGATGGGACGCCCCTTAATATGGGACGCAACTTCTGTTGATACTTTAGCGGCTTCCCATCTCCCAGTTACAGCCGTGACAGCCGCCTTGCCGCAAATCAGGAGGCCCTGAAACGCCCCCAATATGTGTCCATTGGTGTACATATTTGTTGCTTTCGGGGTTGAAACCCTGGGGCTGTGGGGGTTTGGAGCTCATCACCTCTATCGAGACCTCTCAACTCGGCTTATAGAGGTCTCGCGTGACCAAAAGGCTGGCTTGCGCCTAGAGCAACGCATCGGCGTTGCCATCCAACGTGGGAATGCGGCCAGCATTTTGGGCACTCTCCCCGCCGACAGCGACCTGGAGTTCTATTTTTTACTTATACTTATAGATTTTTATTTGGTAAGTCTAGGTATATTTATATTGTAGTTCATATTAATTTATAATTAGTTTTATTTAAGTTATTTTTTAGTTTAATGTATGGTATTTGTATTCATTATACAATTAAACTAAATTTTTGTAAAGATTGATAAATATCAGCTATTTTTTTAAATTTCAGCTAACAGCAGACAGGCTAACGACCTCCTTGGTGAAGAATTGGTACCTTGTTCGATGTTTTCGTCATCAAAGGGAGGACTGAAACCTGTCCCCTATTTTTCAAAATGCTTTTAGCAAGCTTGCGGGCGTTACAATTTAAAAACTGTAGTGAAAGAGATTATGGAGCGTTGGTATCAATAACGACGAGACACACAAATGTCATTGGTTGATTTGAAAATCGTGCCTTTTCACCGTCCACTTCGATCCATCTCTTGACATGGGTCGTTGTGAGCACAGTATAATTGAAAATTTTGGCGTTATTAGTTACATGTTCCCACGACCAAAACGATCGTGGTCGCTATGTGGAACGGCTGACGGAGCATATTGGGCGTTGTGAGCTACGAGAGGATCGCGCCCAATGTTACGAATAGAATGATTAATGATTTATCGCACCAATCGAGCCGGACTAGTAACCTGTAATCAAGACCATGATTCCAGCATGGCTCTGCCATACCGGACCGCAACTCAAGGCTAGAAACATTGGAGATTTGCTGTTAATTTGGAAAAACTGAAGGTGCCTTTTCTATGTGATTTTTTAATAGAAATCAAGATCTATTACATGAGTTTCGAATTATAGTTATCCATTTTTTCTAGGGTTCTGTAGCGATTTCGGCATAGACCATCTGTCTCTATATCTCTGACACAGACTTTTTTTAAAGAAACTTCTTGGTTTATCTAGCTATAAAATACCTCGGAATACTTGACAATGAATAATTATAACAATCTTGCAAAGCCATATTTTAAAAAAGAAGTCTAGGATGACGGTGAAATTTCCTAACAACCGGCCAAAATTTAACAGTTAATAAATAAGGTTCTAATTTCAAAAAATAATATTTACCAACTTTTAGAATCGTTTTAGATTTTCACTTTAAAATACTTTAAAATTCCATTTGTAAACCAACATTCACTTGTGAAATTTTAATGGTGTGTTTACATTGGCTAACTGTCTAATACATATTGCTAATTATTTTTTAGTTTTTGTTCGATTATGAGACAAAATCACCCTTGTAAGTATAGTATTCATAGTATATGCATATTTTTTTTATTATTATTAATAACAATATTTTATATTTATTATTAATAATAATACATATAAAATTTATAATACAATGTTTATACATTGTATTATAAATTTTATATGTATTTATGATTCATGAAAATTTCAAATAGGAAGGAATGGACAACATAATAAATGTCTTCCTTTTTAATATAGCTTTTCATGATTTGTATACCCAGCCAGTATTAATTATTCTTCAAGTTCCTCCCAAACACCTACACATCTATGCTACTTTCAGCGAAAAAGAAGTTTGACGGAACTAATATATAATTATAATACTAATATATAATTAGGGAAATGGATATTTGCCATATTTGATATGATAATATTTAATCGTGAAACATTTCAACAAACCTATCACGAATACTACAGGAACTCTTCAAATTATCGCATCAATAAATTACCATAATTATCGGCAAATATGAATCCGCCTTTACGCCCGTCCGCCTCTCACTTACCCACACATACAAATCAATATTAACCTTTCTCTAGTTTATTTTCTCCTGGTACATGCTGGTGGCGTTTTTTTTTTTCACCAAATGCCAAATTGTTTAGGTCGTTGTCCCAGTTTCTGGGGTTCATTGCCGGTACCGTTTGCTGACCTACCTTCACATTTTGGCTGGTATTTTGGCCTGACAGTTAGTTTTTATGCGGCATTAAAATGCTGTGCAGATGAGATCGCTGCTACGATAAATGCGCGATCGGACGTGACGTGGTGCGTGTGAGCCGGCCCGATCGTTTGTTAGGGTTCTCGGCAATGCGGTCATTCATAAAAGTATCAATAATGGTAACGTGAGACCAATGTAAAGTCAGATTTACATAAAGTCAGTTACTGACTTGAAATTCGACTTGTAACAGTTGACGCAATATTGCCACCGTGTATATCAATTTGTAGTCAGTACAGCGTTGGCGTATCAGTGCTGACTTCAATATTGCTGATTGAATTTTTTGGAGTCATTCCGCTCCCACCAGCACCCGCATTACAACGATACTGACCCCCCGTAAGCGGCGAAATCAGCAATTGGTCAGTCGCTGACACTGTGCAGGGTGATTACAGAGCAGAACCTCCAGTTTAATTTCTATCGTCTATCCATTTTCTAACGCAAAATCGTTTCTTTTTGTTTTTTTTTATTTCTGGAGTTCAGCAGATAGGCAAACGGCCCATCACATCGCTATGTACATTTGCAACACCAACCATGGTACGCGCTGCTGCTCTGTTAATGGAGACTGGAACCTGATCACTAATGCCGGAACACTACTCAAGGTTGTCATGGCGACATAGTTTAGATCAGGGGTGGTAGCCATACAGTCGGGCAAATGACCTGCCACCTGGCTGTGGGTTGTTTTGTCGCCTCTTACGATAAGCCACCGGCCGCTGGAAATTGTATTATTTCTCCGTCCCTGCACGGATACCTCTTCTTCTAACATTTCCGTCAACAGCAATAGGGAAAAAATCTTAACAAATAATTCAACCGCATCAAATTCTGCCATTATCGAATTATTTTCCCTACAGACTACATAAGCGTGTGTGCGCCCTAAATAAGTGACTAAAACTAGTAACTAACTCCATGTAAGGAATATGAGCCAGTTCTCGGCGTCAGCATTGTCGCCTGTTACTGTCCCAATGTAAATCAGCCTTTAAGGTCGGATCATCAATTGTCATTTAAATTGTAACAAAGCCACGTCATATCTTTAAGCGGGTAGCAAAAGTGCTAGGAGTTATGTGTATATCAACTACTTAAGCGTCGCGTACTTAAAGGTCATATACAGACGAAATAAGTGTAGAGCCATAAGTTATTACCTCGCTTTACATTGAAAACAATAGATCAATTAAGATAATCGGAGCGAATGGTTAAGCTCGGTATACGTCGTTCCGGAAGCTCAAGGAGCGCTTAAATTTCTATGAGCGTTTCCTGATATCAAGCAAATCAGAGAACTCTCCTAAAAATACATAAATATATACGTGCTACAGCGTATACTGAGCAAACCAATCCGAACCGCTGCTGCACTGACGAAACAGAGATCAGCCTTATGTATAACTCTTTTAAAATTGTATGTACAACACGAATTACTCTGAGATTTATGATCCCATTTACGTGATTCTTTTTTAGTTTGATGCGGAATAGTTGCCATTTGATCCCCTAAAAATTTTGCAATAGTAGCCAGTAGCTTTTATTTTATGAACATTTTTTAATGAAAATTTTGCGTTGCCGTTTCTTGGGACCTATATTTTTTAAGGCGCTTGGCACCTTTCGTAGGCCTACCCATATTTACACACTAAAAAGTAACAAATGAAAAAAATCGCTTAAAAAAACCGACTTCAAAAACTGAAAAATGTAATTACCTTTTTATACACTTAACAACAAAATGTTGCAAAATATTGCAATTTTTATAATTTACTTGTCACCGACTTTAAGTTGTAGAAAATGTTATATTATTTTGTCTCTTCATAAACCAAATAAATTCTTAGCCAAAAATCTTTATAAGTTATTCTATACTTTTTAGTTTTTAAAGTCGGTTTTTTGAAACTAAGTTTTTTTTACTTACATTATAACTAATATAATATTATCAATATGAAAAATCGATTGTTTTCTAAAATAGGTAAAAGTATTTCAATACTTCTCAAGAAAACTAAGTAGCTGTAATAGCTCGCACTTAAATTTGTTTGTGGAAAGTTTATTAGCTACTCTGTTGATTTTGAAACTTTCAAAGTTGTTTATATAAAATTCATGCTTTGAGCCAGTCGCAATTATAATACAGGAAGACGATATGTTATACCGACTTTCCTATCCTCCTAAGCTGCCACCTAGCGTCTAATTTTTATCACCAACGTTCACACATCGTTGCCCAATTTAGTCAAATATTCCCAAGATTGCCACAATCTTGGAATTTCAATTGACGTATTTTTTTATCATAAATAGGTGATCGCGTTTGACCACGATCACGTCTAATATCAGATAATGATAGAGATGTCTATGTCTACAAGTAAGTAGACATAGGCAACCCTTTACTGTTCACCAAAACAAAAATTACAAAAAATGCACACCAAGACAATGGTTACTTGGTAAAAGAAAAGGCGGCCTTATCGCTTAAAGCGACCTCTTCCTGACTCAAATGAAATTCTTAAATTATCTATAATAATTCTTATAATGCAACAAAGGAAATAAAAATGACAGCAGATTATAGTCAAAAGTTTTTATATTTTTTTATTGCAGGAGTTCAGCAGACAGGCAGACGGCCCACTTGATTAATGGGAAAGGGTTACCATCGCCTATGGACATTTGCAACACCAAAGGTGCTTCAAATGCGCTGCTGCTCTTTTAAGGGAAACTGGAACCTGGTCACTAATGCCCGAACACAAGTCAAGGTTGTTATGGCGGCATATTTTAGACCAGGGGTAGCCATCGAGTCGGGCATATGCTCTACCAACTGGCAACTACTTTTTATAGAACGCTGGGAAAATATATTTTCGCACTATCTTCTGACCCAGATCCCTCTGGATACCTGATATATCTCCGGTGTGTGGGACTCCTAGCAGCCGGTTGTCAGAAATGACCGCCAAACTACCCACTAACTCCTTTACCGCGATTTTACGAGGCACAAAAAGAAATAGGGCCATAGGCAAACGATCGTGATGCGTCTTCAACGTTTATCTTAACTACTATGGGATAATTTTCCCACATCTAGCTCAAATAGGAGCATTGCTGATAAACTGGTCATGAATATTCTTATTCTTTATTTCTACAAGAATCAATGTATTATGCACTTTCGAGGAGTTAACATAGTATAAAAGTTTTTATTCAAACTAAATTGCACTATTATATTTTTTTTTAATCAGTAGACACACACATTGTATAAGCAAATCACGCTTTTGTTATGGGTAACATACTACGGACCGCTTTAGGGTCGTTCCGAGACACCCAAGCCATAGTAAATAACAGAAAGTCCGTTTTCGAAATTTACCATGTCGGGAATCGAGCCCGTAGTCTCTGTGTTCCAGCGAGTTCGGCCGACTAAGGCTTATCCCGTTCAACCACAAAGGCCTTCAACTATAGATTTTTTTCTATTTCCATCTATACGTATTATAGGATACTTCATCTCTCTCTCTTTTCTTTACCATATCCCAATTATTTGGGGTCGGCATAATATGTATTTTCCTTCCACACTCCTCTACTCTGACATACATCTTCTGTCATACCACATATCATATTATCCTTCACACAATCCATCCATCTTTGTTTGGTCTACATTTACATCTGTACCCATCCATCTTGTAGTTTAACATTCTTTTTGTCACGTGACTGTCATCCCTCATTATATGCCCAGACCAACTATAGGTTACTTCATATTCCAAATGTAATAGTGAGTAAGGGAACGAAACCGTATAAAAAGCACCATTTGTGGTATAAACAAGCATTTGAAACAATTAAGTAAAATTTAAACATTTTACCTTATACCGTATTTTACATAATATAAATATGACGTTATAAGCATGACCATTTAATATATTTGTAGCCTTTTAAGGGATGTTACAAACCAACAAATATTTGTGGCTTACTTTTCCATTGCATCATTAGGATATTAATTAACAATTATCCTGTTTATAATTAGTCAAAAGCGTTTCAATCAAAGTAATTTCAAATACAAACGTTAATTACATAATTTTTTGTATTGCAAGAGTTCAGCAGATAGGCAGACGGCCCACTTGATGTAAAGCGGTTACCAGCGCTTATGGACATTTCCAACACCAAATGTGCTACAAATGCCCTGCTGGTCACTAATGGCGGAACACAACACAAGGTTGTTATGGCGGCATACTCTAGACCAGGGGTGGTCGCCATCCAGCCGAGTAAACACCCTGTCTATTACCTGGCTGTAGGTTGCTTTGTCGCCTCTTACGACAGACCGTCCGGCCGTAGCAAATTGTATTCTTTCTCCGTTCCTGCACGGATCTGGTTTCCTTCTGATCTGGCTCATAATTACATTCCTGGACGCACCATACTAACCAACAAGATACCTATAAAGAATTTTGGATGTTGGTCAAAAGTGAAAATATATGAAATCTCATATAAGATGGAAAACGCGTCCGGGCATCTATCAAACTGGTTCGAAATTTTCGTTTCACTCGGATACAAAATCAATCAGAACTAATGTGTGCTTTTATACTTTCCCACGGTATGGATTATGTAAGCTGTTGGTTTATATCCCATGGGATTCCATGCATGTTATATTCTGTCTTTCAATCATGTAAGTATGGAAGAGTTCTTAATCGACAAGACTGGCCTTGGAGAACGCTAGCCTCTTCGTACGCGTCGAAGTAGGCACTTTTACATAGCAGAGCAGCTCCGGGACCTCATCGACTTTACCGGCTTAGACACCTCGCTCGCGGCCGTGGTTTGCACTATGTTTGGGAGCAAATGAGGATGGGACGGCGTCTCCTCCTTCTGCGAGCGCGTTATGCTTGCGAAGGAGGAGGCTAAGCGAGAGCGTGAGCAGACGCTTTGCTCCGCTCCCTGCAAAGGACGTGCTGACTCTGGAGGGCGGGACGAGTCCCGGTCGAAGGTCGAGACCTTCGGCCGCCGTAAGGGGACAGCGCGGGTATAGGGGTCTTCACTCACCTGCACATGCCGTCGAGATGAGAGCGCGAGTGTTTTGCGCGCGCTCCTCTTTTCCAAAGGCGCGTGTTACAAACCACCCCACGCCTCAGATTAGACCTGGAAGATACTGGGAGATAAAAGTAGTTCCCCGGGAGGAGAAGAGGCTTGTGTGCGAGGCCCCCGCCTGACAGAACACGTAGAGACGGGACTCCCGTTTTCCTGTATTCCTGGCATAAGGCGCAGGACGAAAACACAGGGGTTTTAGTGGGTATCGCTAACAGGTGATTGGCAATAGCATGGCACTAGTTTTGAGTGGGCATGCTAGTGCCACCCAACCTGGGGAATGCCACACATACTGTGCTTGTCGCGGCTTATGTTTTTCAATTGCATTTCCCCTGGCATAAAAAAGGTACTTTGACTTCAAATTAATATTTTCTAAACGTTGTAAAATATTACACAGAAATGTATGAAAAATATGCTTGGATCATCTCCATAATTTTCTTAAAACCGTTAAAACGTACTTTTATTATCCATAATTTCCACTTAATTTAATTTATTTATTGCAAAAAGAAACACAGTCCATACACACAAAACTCATTGAAATCTATTGAGCCGTTTTGTTACTCATTCCAGACAGACAAATATTCTAAATGTATCATTTATGCTTAGACCTCGTAAACAAGTTTTCACTCAAATTTTGACATGTTTGGAAATCACACCACACACATTTAAATTTAATTTGTATCTTATTTGCGAGGGCCCACAGCTATAATAATAATTAAATACTAAACATGAATAAGGGACAGATATTCATTAATAAACCTCCACAGATGACAAAAAAGTAAAAAATAAGAGATATAAACGAGGAAACAATAATAAAAGAAAACTACAGAGATTTCAAATACCTGAATAGGGAACTTGGAATTCGAGTAAAATGAAGTAAAATTTAGAGTAAGTTCGTAGGCTTTATTAAGAGCCTAAAAGAAACCTACAAACGTATTCTAACTCAATATGAATTGGACCGCGATAAAATAGGTCTAAACTCATAGAGAGTTAAAATAAGCTTAAAGCACTTCTTTGAGAACCATTAAGAAGCATCCAAACTAACTCTCTGAATAAGACCGTAAGACTATAAATGTCATTCATTATACAAAATTTACATATTAAATTCATTTTCTGTTCTATTACTTAATTGGGTATCATTTATTTTCTCTCTACGATCGTAATTTAGAGAAATATTTAATTAACTCTGCAGTCAATATGACTTAAAAATATCACTACACCCTTGAGATAAATTCTACTGTAAAACAATACATGGATCAAATATATAAAAGAAAGTAAACGACGACCAAAGGAGTACCTTGAACAATACCTTATAAGATAATGCTCCGAAATTAAAAAATACAGACTCGCCAATTCGTTGTTTGTTTATGTATACCAACTGTCCATGGTCGTATTGCTTTTAAGCAAATTGGGTGAAAGTTGAATGAACTGCGGACCATTTCACCAGGGCCGTTGACTCATCGCTGTGCGATTATACACTATCATTACACTGGCCGAAATTCAAGTGACATTCAATATACACCCATCAGCGGTTATGCCGAACGTTAGCAACGTTTTATCTTTCCCCTACTATAATAAAATCGACCAAGTGTTAATTGGTTTTTTTTTTTGTATCTATATAAAGAGGTAAAATTTGTTCGTGGAAGTAATCTCTTGAACTACTGAATCGATTTTGAAAATTCTCACATGAAGAGAAAGCTTTATCATTCCTGAGTGAGTTAGGCTATTTTTGATTTGCGTGTGTGTGTATTTTTAATGACGCCCAGCGAAGTGGCCATTGACTGACCGTCAAAGATATTATAATATACTTCGTATCGGTCAGTTAGGTGATGTAGGCTATATTTGTTTTGCATGCGTGCGTGTAAGCGTGCGTAAGTGCGTGCGTGCTTGTGTGCATGCGTATGTGCGTGCGGGCATGTTTTTTATTGACGCCAACGAAGTGGCCACGGGTCAAGTAATATAATATCATCGAGTATAATATCATAAAATTATTTAAATCAGTCTGTACATAGAAGTTAAGCTTAACTTAATAAAAACAACTATAATACACTATATAAACGACGAAGAACATTATGCATATTTTAATTTCTTGTCTGTTCGTTCGGGATACACGTGAAAACACTGGACCAATTTCAATGCAGTTTTCGCTGATCGAGAGCAAATTCTTAAATTGAAAAAAACAATGATGTAGTAGAAATTAGTTTCACTATGATATTTTTTTAAAATATCTTTCCTAAATTTCACTAGGATGTTAAACCAGTTTAATAAAACAGAAACTAAATTTTAACATCTACAAGGCAAAAACTTTAAAATCATATAAAAATAAACTAAGTTTTTATAAATCAGTTTGATTTGTTGCTACAAACTACAATATAAAATTGGAATCACAAAGTTACTATCGTAATAAAGCTAAAATAAAAAAACAGCTTATTGTATTATATGTGAGATTAAATTAAATAATATTTCAAGTGTGATAGGGAACGTTCTACAATAAAGAAGATGTAAGGGTTGAGACACGTATGTATGACATATCGCGAACTATATGACCTATAAGAGCCTGTCCGCACAGCGATATTTCACAGCACGATTTTTTTCCCGTAATTCTGTAACACATTGAATACTATAGTACTAGCCGCACTGGTGGTAAAAAAATCGCGCGAGAATAAAATCTGTGACTTGTTGCAATTGAACGCGAAGCGGTCGATTTATTTCTGCGCGAATATTTTATACCGTATAAAGTAAGTATGGCTATGTCCGCACAGTGGAATAAAATTCGCGCGTTTCGCTCAGTCGTGCAACGTCGCTATTGAAAGTTGTAATAAATTATCGAATGATTTTTTTTCATTCTGTAATAGCCACAAAACTTTTGCTGTATTTTCGCAACTCTTGATATTTTATGTAAAAAATACTTTCATGGGTTTCAATGCCGTAAGTGGGTGAATCCAATGTTCATGACATCTTTTGATACGTCTGTTACGCCGCCTTAGCATTAGATAAATTAAAAGTTTAGTTCAGTTGTTCATTTTACACGTGCGTCTCAACCGAGAAGTGAATTAAACTGATTAAAATAGTACGAAATTTTATTCGCAGTGCGTACTAGGTGTAATTCCGGTCGCGGAATTTAATACGCGAGAATAAAAATCTCGCAGTGAAATATCGCTGTGCGGACAAGGCCTTAGACGACCGCGGTCCGCGGTGGTAGGAAGCGGGAGGGGGTGATCAACGTCAAACCTTTTGCGGACGAGTTACGACTTATATAGTATGTATAACCTCCAAAAAAAATCTTCAGTATAACTTAGTTTGGATAAAAAGATTTGAATTTGGCCAAGAATCAAGATTGACAACGTATTGAGCATTAATAAAACTAGATGGGGGTAGTAGTAATTTACATCGCGGTTTGCTTAGTCGATAGTGTAATACAATATAAATACAAAACAATAAACAAAGAAACAAAGAACCCCTCCCCGGGCTCGAGCACCTTCGCCCTGCGAAGGCGCTCGCCCCAAAAAACCCCGGTAAAGTTATGAGGTCTTCGGACGAACAACATAAAGTCAAGTCAAATAAAAAAAAAGAAACAGAAAAAAGAAAGCGAATTTTTGAGATGTGGATGACTGACTACCGCTTTGGAGTTGGAAATCCATATAAATGAATCGACGGCGACCGGACTGGATAGGTATGAAAAATTAGACAAGAGATTTCAGGTTGCCATTGTATGAAGGTCTATGCTATCGGAATGTTAAAATATTTCCACGGGCTTATTCGCGTGAATGACTCATCGTTTCTCCAAAAACTGATTGCATTTTTAGTTCATGGCATTTCCTACATCTCTATCAATGTAAGTTGCGAAATTGTGACTACAGTTTGTTTACAAGTTGGTGTTATGAAACTATATCCGAGTTAAGTGACTCACGCGTTGAGTTTCCTTGAACTTATAGTTTCATTTGTGTCATGACGTAGACGGGCGTTTGAGAGTGATTTTTAATGACATGTCATTTTCTTTAATTTTCTTAAGCATCCAAACGGGTGGGTCCATTGACTAAAAATGCACGTATGTAAACGTTCAATAAACGGGCGTGATTTTTGACGATTTCTCAAACCGCAACATACCGTAGATTAAAGAGAGAGAAAAGATAACTCTTTATTGCACACAAAAATATATAATTACAAAAACAGACCATATTTACAATATTTTCTAGGCAATACAATAAGCGGCCTTATCGCTCAAAGTGATCTCTTCCAGGCAACCTAAATAAAAACAATTTGAATCAGGCGATGTAGGTGGTGCAGGAAAAAGCAAAGGATACATTAATACTCAAATTAATTTAAGAAATAAATATACAAATAACATACAAAATTTCTAAATGTTTTGAATGATTGATTCGTTATTCATCACTAATCTATAGATGGGTCTGTAGAGGGGACGTATTTTTATGATGAATTTAAAACAGAGAATAAAATCAGGGGTCTAATGGTCCGACCATAAGATTCCAAAAATACAAATATGTGACAAAGTGTCACACGAAAAACTACTGAACGGATTCAAATAAAACTCCACAAAGAACTAGCTTCTATAATTTCTACCATCAGCATGTAAGAAATACACTGTACATTAATATAAGTTTAGTATTAAAATTAGAATAAATTAATATAATAAGTTAATCTTAAGTACACCACAACACAAACATACATTCATTAAATGTCACACATAATAACAAAGTAACAAATAAGCGTGTACAACTTCTTAACTTCTTCTTAAATTTAATTGTAAAGAAAGGATACGTAACTAGAGTCCTTAGAGCTGTTAATAAAAAAATATACATACATATGTGTTTATTGAGGTTATTGAAATTCATTTCTCAATTTAATATAAGTTTCACTGAAAAAAGCTTTTTTAAGGGCATTATATTTACACCGCTCTGCAACGTATTAACGCTGTTTAAGGAAAAGAAGCGCCAAGAAACTCCCCAGAAACACGTCTAGCTAAAAGTATTTTTTAGGGAGTGCTGTTACTAAAAGGTCATAATTATATATAAAATTAAAGAAGCAACAAACCAACATCTAACAAACTCTCTGTAACTCATTTATCTAAATTATTTAAGTATGGATATTAATTTGCAGTTCATATAATTATGCTATATACTAATTACAGATAATTCAAAAATTTCCTTCGATTCAGGTTGCCTGGAAGAGATCGATTTTAGCGATAAGCTCGCCTTTTGTTTTACCTAGTAACAATTGTCTTCTTGTGCATTTTTGTAATTTATGTTTTGACAATAAAGTATTGTCTACATCTATATTCCAGAATAGTAGTAACTACCCGCTCGTCTGCGTATTACGAGCTTGGAAATATTACATCCGTACATCCGAGTCGTGTGCCAGTAATGACTCAAGCGTCACCCGGACGCAACGAGGATGGTTCATAGTAAATAGTTTAATGTCTAGGTTAAGACATAAACAATTTTTTTTTACATGTAGTTATAGTTACATGCAATAGTAAAATTAAATAATTGGGGCCCAATTCTGCTATATCAATATCATGGCGATGCAAAGATGTTCAAAGTACGATTGCATTATGATAGTGTCAAAATTTAGTATTCTACTAAATCCACAGTTTGTTCTCGATATCGTCGCGGCAAACAAATTGTAAAAAAAATGGTATTGCCACTTGCAAATTTTTTAACATTTATTTCGCTAGTTTTCCCTTATAAATGTTTATAAAGAAGAGTGATGTGCCCGTGGCATTGGAGTTAGCAGAATACCGAAATCATACAAACCCTTCAATCAATGGGAACCCACACAAAAACTAAGAATGGTGTTTATAAATAGTTGCAAATTAACCAATGAGAATGGAAAGAATGACTAAACAGATATATAGGTACAATGCAAAGGTGGATCGATGCAGAAGTCGCGGAAGGCCACGACACACCTTCCATGATCAAATTGATCATGTATTAGCAGAAGGTGATGTCAGGAGCCTCAAGAACAGACGAGCGTGCATGACAAGAGCTATGAATGTCAAAGAAGCAAGTGAAGTGTGTAAAAATAAGCCTGTATGGCGCTCTGTTGTTCGTACCTACCCCGCAAGGGACCTGGCGTGACGTTATGTATGTATGTATGCTAATTAACTCATGTTCAGTAATACAAGAACGGATCTAAACCACCAGTGGATTATTTTTCTAAGATCTGTGTCAGATGTGACGCAGGCGCAGCCGGACTTATGACGCAGCCATTGGCAGAACAAGTTGGATGTTGAAAGTCTAGGTCACGCGTCTCATGTGTTGTAACGTCTTGCATATTTGCAATAGGACGTTTAAATTTTCCATTCATATCTTATATTTCAAGCCTGATATTGGGATGATCAACCAAATTGAATCAGTTTCATTAAAATCAAGAACTAACACGCGAAGCTTTCAATGACATTGTATGATTTATACAATCAAATACATTTTAAATAGTTTAGAACTATTTAAAATGTTTTATAAAAATAAAAACTGCTTAGCAAAACACCACACTTCAAATGACCGGAAAAAACTAGCATTCAATTTTTACTGTTTAAATAAAATCATTTCTTTATTATATCTAATAGATAAGCCTATCACATTCACCGCATAGGTAACTATCAAATGTTTATTTCGCATAAAAATCTGGAATATTCTAATGTAGCAATAAAAATTCAAGTTAGCATTTTATCGTTTCGTGTTTCGCACTCAAATTGATTTTCGAATTTAACAATATAAGTTTTTTCTATCTTAATGCCTGACGAGTGTTAATTCCGATTTCTAGGCTTTGTTTGAACACTTGATCTTTGCCCAATACATTTTAAAATCGCCAAATAAAAACATGTAACTAATAATGGCTTATTTCAACTATTAGTAGTTTAAATTTTACACTACTAGTGGACCTAAAACCCGATTCCAGCGCCACCTACCGGGTCTAATTGTGTCTCTAAACCACCTCGGCACCCACTCAAACACATAAAATTTTGAATAGAATATTCTTTATTGCACACAAACAAAATAATAATACACATGAATTAACAATCTTATAACTAGAACAATCGGCGGTCTTATCGCTAACAGCGATTTCTTCTAGACAACCTACTGGACATAATTTTATGTTTTTAATAATGGGTTGGTATTTATATATACAGTCATATATACAATATACATATATTACTAGTAAGTAAAAATAAATAAATACATATAGATATTTGTAACATAGACATACATAAATTACTGTTTACAAATTTAAATAGTGATCTTTGAGGAGTTTATTAAAAGATGAAGTGACTTTGCACTTCTGATACGCATCGGTAATGCATTCCACAACCTAACAGCCTGTGATAAGACAATTTTATTATATTTTACTCCAATTATTTTATTTAGATTAAAAGGTTACATTATTGAAGTTTTAGTAGGGATCCCTAATTTTTATATAACCTATATTAATCAAGGATAACGTAGCATTCGAATGGTCTCCAGTATCTAGGGAGCGGAGGAGTCATTCCCTATTGACGAAGTAGTTTGCTTGCTTCCGGGGGATTCTCAAGCACTGATGCAATAGGATCAGCGTGGGCGTAACTACGTTTAAGTTTTCGCTCTTCCTACCATAGCGCGGGAGGAGCGTGGTTTTAGTGGAGTATTGAGTATTCGAGTCTCTGGTGCTCCATTCGTAGATGTCACCTTTCGTCGCTTTGGTCTAATGTCTAGTAAAGGACCCGATAGTGTGCGAAATGCATTTCCCCCACATTAAAAAGAAAGAAATCGAATGGTAGAAGAATTTTTGAAATCGGTCCATTAGTATTTGAGTTTATTCGTTACAGTAATACAAATAACTCCTTTCTCCTTTCCTTTTTATAATACTAAGTATAGACTATAAAACATATTGGTTAGGAGTTAATTTTACATTTATATTGAATGCAAAGAAATCGTCTCCTATAACGGATATTAGCGAATTGTTTGGCTTTGACATTAATAATTATTTGTAAATAAATAATTATAAATAGAAGTTGGTTCTAGCGATAAAAGTTCCGTGTTACATATATACGAATATGAGTTTCTTTGCGACTGTTTCACCCCTTAACTACGCAACAACAGATCGTCACGAAATTTTTCATGAACGTTATGTGGGGTATAGAAAGGACATAAAGTATGTTTAATTCAGAAGAAAAGGATTTTTTTATTGAGTTCAACAGATAGGCAGACGGTCCATCTGATGAAAAGCGGTTATCATGACCTATGGACATTTATAAGACCAAAGGTGCTACAAATGCGCTGCTGCTCTCTTAAGGGAGTCTAGAATCTGGCCTCTAATGCCGGAACGCAACTCAAGTTGTTATGGCGGCATACTCTAGATCAGGGGCACCTGCCTACCACCTGGCTGTGGGTTGTTTAGTCGCCTCTTACGCAAGCTACCCGGCCGCAGAAGATTGTATTCTTTCTCCGTTCTGCACGGATAAAATGAAAAGATGCGCTCAAATCCATTTAATTGGCGCGACTGTTGTAATTCACTATCAATGCCGCGGCTAAGGGAAATGGAGTATCTCCCAACTACGCGTGCCCTGGCAGGCCATATCCATGTCGGGGACTACTACTTATCACCCGGCGTCTTCCAGGTTACGGGAACACGTCGCGCCCCATTTCGATGGCATAAGCGAGTGAGTGAGATCCCCTATTCCCAAAGGGGCCTCATCCGCGCCACCTGCTTATGGCCGCTTAAGGTCGAAACCCGTCCTCCGGCGCCGACGTGTCCTTCTTTGGCAGGAGCGAGCAAAGACGAGCGCTGACGCACCCGCTCCCCTTATGCTAAATATTAACCTGTATTACGGCAAGTGAAAGGGTAGTCACATAGAATCAGATAGCTTTGCTAACAAACCATTTTGGGTTTAGTAAAATCTATATAGTTAGTGCTCTGTGTATGCGGTAGTTTGCAAAAACATTCTCGTTACATAACAGCCATTTCACAAAGATCAAAGGATGCTCATAGAATTCTCGGAATTATAGTGCCATCGAGACAAGTTGACCACTGGTCATCCACCGCTTGAAGTAGATGTACAGCTTTCGCGTTTAGACGCGGAAAGTGGTCAGATGTACCTCCGGTGTTAATGACCCCCCGACATGTGATCCGATCTGAAATCGAAGCAGGAGTTCGCAACATTCAGTTGTTTACATTACTAACAAGATCGACTTTCTTCAATATAAACATAATTTTCATGTAAGAACAACATTTATTTTATTAACTTGTATTTTTACAAAATCACACACACCGCAGGGTTAACAACAGTATTCACAATTATTGGTTTTGAATATTAATTAAATAAAAACGCCTTGGATACAATATAATTTTATGCAGACTATATAAAGCCTTATTAATAACTATAATATTTTGTTAATTTCACAACAACATAAAATTAACAATATTTCACGTAAATTGATTTATCAATTAATACAATTGTGCTTAATGTATGATCTAATTGTGAAAAGGTAATATAAATAAGTAAAAACTTAAGACTAAGAAAATTAAAGAATAATGGGCTACGGCAGACATTGTTATGACCCGAAAAAATAAAAATTCAGAACTCGATTGCAGAGTTGCATACCGAGTTCAATTAAGCCATGACGGGACTCACTCAAAAATACACATTATCAAAACCGTTTTTTAGTTTTAGCGAGCATAATAATTAGGAATTGATATTTGTATATAAGATTACATTCAAATATGTTCATGGATTAATATTGTCACAATTCTATGTGTAAGAAAAACAAGTATTGATTTTAGTCAAAAACTGGAGAAATAAAATTTTGATAAACCGGTATACCGAATAAACTATACCATTGTTGGAATTCCACCCAATGATTAGCACACAGTCAATTTATATAAGATATTAAGACTTTAATTTTTTATACCGACACAATTATATTATTATTATTTCACATATATATTTCTTTATATTCTTTTGTATGTTTTTAGTACAAAAATATACAAAAAATAAACACATAAAAAATATAAAAAAAGGTAACGGTAAGCGGGGCCTAGGGTCCAAACTACCGATGGTTAAGGCCCCAGAGACGGAAACTTCCTGATAATGCGTGCCGTGCTCAGAAGAACTGCCTTCTGCATCTGGCCCTTCACCCATTTCCAAGCGAGAGCCTCTCTAAGTGTCGGTCGGGGCTCTTCGCTATTAGACCATTAACAGACACCACTATCAGTATGATTATTGTTGGCTCCATATGCCACATGGCTGGAATCTCGTGCGCGAGGTCAAGGTATTTGGTTAATTTGTCAGTTTTAGCTTTTAGGAAATTACAGTCATGTGGGATACTTATATCAACAAGCATCGTATGTCTCGCAGATCGATCTATTATCACAATGTCAGGCTTATTGGCAACAATAATAAAGCGTACTATGACCAGTTTCGAGAACTGGCTTATTTAAATTATTATTATTATTATTGTATGGATATAAAATAAAAAACAAGATTTATTAATGTTTTGAATGAAACGATAGGCTGCCATCATTATACTGGGGTGCCAAGAATATTAAGTTTACCCTATTTTAAAAAGGTTACTCTGCTATTTCTACCTCATAACTTTGGCATAATACATACAAGGTCGCTTGTATTTTGTCAAATCAATTATGTAGTAATAATATTTATCTAATATTTATTCCGAGCCAATTGTTGACAACCTGTGCGGTCGTCGCCTTTTCACCTATTTCTATTTGGGCTGGCGAATCAACAACGTAGTTGCAAATTCGCCGTGTTTCGGAAATAAACTATAACAATTAACTAGTTTTAGCGTTCACTTGTGTCATTTAATTAAAATCATATCCTTCATAAATTAATCAAGCCGTTATTTAAAAACGATAAAATAACAGCGATTTTTAAATATTTCCGCATAATTATAACTGTTGATTTTGCAGTCTGTTATTCATGATGGTAATAAATTAGGCAATAAATGCGTGCTACGGTTGTTAGTTGTGTAGCAAGCTGCTACGAGCCCTCGTAGCTTATAGAGAACGCTACATACATTGTTATTGGGCATTTCATGATATTAAACTATAAAGAAACGGAATGATAAAAGAAAATTAGTAAAATTTCTTTCGATGCCCATATTAAAGGCTGCCTAAATTGTTGGAAAATCTGTTATGACCACTTGCAATTAATATTCTTTGTATACACCGTTTATACTATTAAAATATTACAGAACATAAAAGTATATAAAAAATATAGATTTCGTTTCAATAAAGTTTTTCAATGACACAAAAGCACTTGAACAAATGAGTATTGAAACCTAGTAAATGCTACCCAAGAAGTTTTCCAACATAGCACAAAAGAATGTCATCAACCAAACGACATGCAATGTGTATTCATGAATTATATAAATATTTTGAAACAGCTTTATATGTATTGGCAAGCAAAATAAATTGGTAAATGCCTAGTAAGACAATAATTGCACAAACATTCATTTAAAAACAATGTCAGTTGCTAGAATTTAAACTTGATTAGTTGAATACTTGTTTATGTTAACTTAAAATAAAACAAAATAAATAATAATAATTAATCGATCGCCTTAGGTGAATAACCCCCTCCGTGCTCGGCCATCAGACACGGAGTGGAGATCGCTAGAGTTAAGACTCAAGCTCCAGAGGTGGAAGTGATAAATGGCCTAAAGTGGTAGGGCATTTGCCCGTCTGGATATCTACCATCCCTGGTCTAAAATATGCCGCCATAACAACCTTGAGTTGTGTTTCGGTATTAATGACCAGGTTCTAGTCTCGCTTTAGCGGCAGCGTATTTGTAGCACCTTTGGTGATGCAAATGTCCATAAGCGATGGTAACCGTTTTCCTTCAGGTGGGCCGTCTGTCTGTTGAACTCACGCATCAAAAACAAGGACAAGAAAGTGAAGATTACATTATTATGTTATTTCATATTCTGTATGTTTTCCATAATTAAGTAAGGCGGTCCAGCGAAGAAACGTAGCCAGCCTTCTGGGCACCTTACCCACAGAAGACGGTGATCTGGGCTCAGTATTCTACCTATAGTCTTGAGGGACTATGGGTAGAACACAATACAAATAAGTTAACCTTTCTTGCATTGTATTCGATTACAAAATTAAACATTTAAATCTAGTTATAATTATTAGTAGATACTTCTATAATTATATTAGTAATAATCTTAAAAACTCTTAAATGGTATAAAGTATAAACAACTGATTAACTTTACTCGTATTATACGATGCAACCAAATGCCTGCAATGACATTGGATGACAAAATTTTTGTTTAATAAAATAGAATATATTATGTACTTCAATGTACATAAATATACTTAAAATCCAGAACATGAAGAATATTCAAGTACAACCAGTGGTCTTAGCGCCTAATGACGATTTCTTCAACACTATGATTTTTTGTTTACTCGGATCACTTAGTTGCTTTATCCAAATTGAAAAACAAAATGGAACCATACAAAATTAGTATACAGTTTCACAAACTATAAAATCCAAACAGATAATGCAGATCGGTTTCCAACGTGTAAATAATGATCTACGAGTATATTGGACTTTATTTGTAAGCACAATGAACACAAATGTTGCTTGCTATATAGTCTTTAGCTCTGTTCCGCTTACACAATTCGTACACTGTCGCTCGCTACTCAATTTGGCCTACTGCCAAGCAAATCGGGAGGAAATATTAGTTGCGTAAAACTGTAACATGTTTCGTATGCATTACAATTTTAATGAATCTTATTGAGATTCTATCATGATCAGCTCATTTGTATACAAATATACATATATAACAAAACCTATCATCATACATGTATATATATCTAGATAATAATGTTTATTTATTAATAACACCACCAGTACCATTTCGAAATGCTTGCAATTCGGTTCGACGACCCCGCGCCGGCGCATCCACACAGAGTTTTGGCTAGTTCTTTTACTTTACGTGACGGAATTTTTTAATTGCCTCCCTTTCTACTTCCTATGTCATCCATTAGTGTGAAAGAGATGGCGACAGGGTCACAGCGGGACATAATATGTGTAGGATATGTAGGAGATAAAAAATCAATTTTTCACCATTGAACGATTATTTAACGTATTTTGCATAGCAACAAAGTTCTAAGACTTTTGTAGTTTGTGTTTTCGGAGTGAACTTTATTTACAAAACAATGGAAAGTATAGATAGACTCTGATAGAGGATGTAGTCCATACTAATATACTATAGCGGAAGTAATTTTGTTGTTTACTTACTAATAAGCGACTGAACGAATTAATCTTAATAAAATTTAGAAAGGACTAATTATATAGCCTATAGAGTGGCCTAAGCTACATTTTGTCTCATAAATAATCTTGAAGAGAAAGAATTAGAATGAGAATATGTACAGAATATAATAAATAGCGTACTAGCAGAAGATGATGTCAGGAGCCTTAAGAACAGAAGAGCGTGCATGACAGGAGCTATGAATGTCAAAGAAGCAAGTGAGGTGTGTAAGAATAAGCCTAAATGGCGCTCTGTTGTTTGTGCCTACCCCGCAAGGGACCTGGCGTGAAGTTATGCATACATAACTTGTAACATGTTATATAATAAATAACACTTTATTGTTTACAAAATTACAAAAATGTATATAATTTATAATTATTTACTTGGGGCTAACGCTAACTTTAACCAGTGACTTTGTTTACATAGAAGGTAGTGCAGTAGTTAATCATTATTTTGCTGTGATGTTATTTTTAAACAGCGATATCTCCTAAGATATTCATTGAATTCGAATGATATAAATGGCAATTTTGTTTTTAAATTAAATATTTGTGATGAATAACGTATTTATTTCATAAGGATTAATATCATGTTTATAAAAAAAATCACAAATAATGCACTATTTTAGAAAAAATTGGTTAGCGTAAAAAAGGTTATAGAGAGCCAACCTAAAAGATAGACATATGCTGTCGGGGACTTTTTTTCGAACTTATAAAGGGAAATGCTGTCATACTTGATTTTTGCGAAACTTTAACGTTTTACGCAGCGCCAGCGGAAGCTCTCAAAAGAAAAATCCGATTTTGAAACATTCTTCATTGCTGCTCCGCTCCTATTGGTCTTAGCCAAGAGCTTTTCTCGATAAACGGGCTATCTAATACTGAAAGACTTTATCAAATCAGACCAGTAATTCCTGAGATTAGCGCGTTCAAACAAACAAACAAACTCTTCAGCTTAATATATATATAGATGTCTTATTAAGGACCAAGGCGCAATCCCTTCCATGCAACCTAACTTAAAAAATAATTTAACCTAATTTGGGTATGTAGTTGGTGCAGATTGTTAGATAAAATCTATGCGTAAACTAGATATTTTACAAATTAAATACGTACAAACATATTTATAGGGTAACATTGATTAGTCAGGTAAATTCACAATTCTAAATTAATTTAATATAAGCTTGTAAATTAGATTTGTAATTATTTCATCTTTAAAATCTGGTATTTAAATACTTATTGTAACAGTATCTTGAATTTTGTATTCATATACTTTATATCTCTGATTACTAAATAATACATCTTACAGTCATTGCGTTGGAGATTAGATAATTTAAATTTCAACACATCAGAAAATTACATACAGCAATTGTGCTTCTTGGATTTACTTGAATTATGTATTTTTTTCACCAGTCGATGACATATTTAAATCGTTTAGCTGTCCATGCGTAGCTGTACGTTATAATTCAGATTTACAAAGAGGTTATCATATATACTTCGAAAGGGCACTGAACTTACCTTATTTCAAACATAAGCAGCCCTTTTATGCAGTCTTCATTACCCGTATTGTTACACGCCGACAAAAGTGAACTTGCAGTTTATTACCTTTTCGGCATTTGGACTTCTTTTGTTTACTTTGCGTTTAAAATTTGTAATTAGAAAAACAGCCTATTGTGTATTGTAATCCTTTATGGTAGGCATTAGCCAGGTGTTATTGTTGGAAATTACTGTTACGCGGTCGAGTATTGTGTCGAGACATATTGTATTGCATAGTATAAAAGAATGCCCGAACGGACGGGTGAGGCAGTCTAGCAATAGGTACAAGCGGGGCAAGACGTGTGTACGTGTGTGACTTTGCGCGTGTTATTGAATCACGTTTGTACTGGTTGCGTCCAGTTATATTTGTACTTGTGTTATACGTGTTTGTATAGTTTTAATAAATTCTATAGTAATTCCAACGGCATTTTAATTCGAGTCCCGTAACTCGTAACAGTGTATTAAATCCCTGTTGCATTAAGCATCTTCGAAGCCCGGGGTCGCTCTCCTAAGTTTTCCCTTGAACTTCACAGAACTTTTAGCATCCTTTATTGTGAAATCATTGGCGTGCATGATATCCTTCACGAGGTCTCTAGTAAACATTTCTTGGGCCTACCTACTGGGGCCTGGCGGAAGTGTATTGCTAGACATTTGTTCCTCTTACAAGTAGCCAAAACGTTGCCGTAGTAGCACAAGCGATTCTTGCAGTTTGTCAGCTATGTTAAGACAATTAAAGCTGCCCCGATGCTCAGGTTCTACATGTAGTCCTTCCGCGTTACTCCACACAACCATCGCAGCGTATTCAGCTTGTGACAAGCAATTCTTGTTTATGTCGGTCTAGTACCTAAAGGTCTTGCAGTGAGTAAGTATATCTATCATAGTGTAGTAATTGACAAGCTGATCAACTCCACCTGATGGAAAGTGGTTATCAGTTAGACGTTTGTAACAGTGGAGGCCGTGCGCGCATTGCCGAATTTGATGAACTTTTTCAAAACCTTTTTTAAAGAATATTTCTTATATGTAAAAATGAATGTTTGTCTTTATGTCCTTTATAAATCATAAACTATACATTTGATGATCTTTAGCAAAGTTGTTTGCATGAGCCAAATAAGGTTTCTGAGTTAGTTCACAATTGGACCCAGTAGGTGGCGCTGCTGTTGGCATATCGATTGGAGCTTTTCTGGGCAGGACGACGTCTGCCGGGCCCGCTAGTCACATATAATTTATTATGTGAGAAAATAAAATAAAGTTCATTTCTTTTTTTGAATTTTTTCGTTTTCAGTCTAAAAAACCACGAATCTTCCAAACACAAATGCATATATATTCCAATCAGTTACGCAATCTCTATTTCCCATTCGGTGACGCTATTATTTCCTTTTATCAAAACGTATTGACCGTTTGTTGAACCGAGTTCGTATTCAACACCCGAATCCTTTTAACATTGGTAATCCGTTAACAATTGAATAATTCCCAATGTAAACGCGCATAAATACTGTCAATTACATAAATCGTACGCAAACTAAGAAACTTTTAAAGTTTCGATTTGAATACAATTGTTTTTAAGTGAGATTTAAAATAGAAATTGTGCCCGATTTGATTTATTGTTTACAGGTCAATTCACGTTTCCGGCCCTGTGATAATTGTGGACGGATTTTTAAATGGCTTTGAATTTTTTTTCGCAATTTAAAACGATTATGAAATGTGGCTATGTTACTGGAAAAAAAATTAAGTGATAACTTCTTATGGAATAAACCGTTTCGTTGCGTAACGCGTTACAGTGCTAGTCTGTCTGGCTTCCTTTTCTCTGACGCATAAGGCAGCGGCAGGCAGGTTCCTCCTCCTCTCTCACTCTAACCCACAGCGCAAGCCGTATTGCGGTAATTAGACTAAATAATAACACTAATAATGTATATACACAAAATCGTAATGCACGTATTCAAGAATTGTAACTAAGAATTATATATTATATATATTTATAATAATCAATAAAATATTTTATTAATAAGTAACCTTTCTTACAATATCATATTAATATAATATACATAAAATTTAATAGTATTTATTGAAAAGAATTTAAATTTATGCCCAATCTATATCACCAGTTTAGCTAAATAAATATATTTATAATATTATAGAATTCTGTACGTTGAAGCTATTTAAAAAACAACTGGAATAGAATAAACGCGCAATTACAAATACACGGTGCAATTATTTTTGATTTCTCGACTGTTTATCTGTTTGTACGGAATTCACATCTAAATTACAAAGCCGATTTCGATGCAGTTTTCGTTGATCGACAGAACATTTTTAGACGTAAAATCAGCGCTACTTATTCTCCTGGGAATCCCGTGGAAATTTTTCAGGGAATGATTTAAAATTGCCAGATTAAAAAATCTAATTCCTATGTGTATTTCTCACTGATAATAAAAAATGAAATAAAATGTGTACCTTTTTTATCCCGGGAATTTCTTCAATAATCTTATCCTAGTATAGACTAGCTGACCCGTGCCCACTCCGCTGGGCATCAGAAGCAAAAAATACATAATCAAATATACCCTATATCACTAAGGAATAATGTAGCTTTCCACTGGTGAAAGAATTTTCAAAATTGGTTTAGTTTATTCAGAGATACAACGTCACAAACTCACAAACTTTACTTCTTTACAATCTAATATATAAAATTCTCGTGTCACAGTTTTCGTTGCCATACTCCTCCGAAACGGCTTGACCGATTCTCATGAAATTTTTTGTGCTTATCCGGTATCTATGAGAATCGGCCAACATCTATTTTTCATCCCCCTAAATGTTAGGGGTAGTCCACCCCTAATTTTTTATTTTATTTTTTAGACAAAATTTTTAATTTCTATTTTTTTATGATACAGCATTAAAAGATACATACAACCCTAAATTTTCAACCCTCTACGATCAACTCCTATTTTTTACCGGGCAGGATGACGTCTGCCGGACAGCTAGTATTAGTATAGATTAGATTGCCTGGAAGAGATCGCTCTAAGCGACAAGACCATCTATTGTTTTACTGAAAAATATTGCAAATGAAGTTTTGTGTTTGTTATTTCGGCGACTAATAAATTAAGTTAATAGTAGATTTATATTAGAAATTGTAAAATTTTATTCATATTGGACAACGATTCTCTTAAGGGAGACTGGAACCTGGTCACTAATGCCACAACACACACAACACAAGGTTTTGGTTTTTTTTATGGCAGCATACTCTAGACCAGGGGTGGTAGCCATCCAATCGGGAAAATACCCTACCACCTGACTGTGGGTTGTTTTGTCGCCTCTTACGACAGGCCGCCCGGCCGCAGGAAATTGAATTCTTTTCTATTCCTGCATGGATAGATACTGCTTCATTATCATATAACTTCTATGCAACGTATTCTAACTGGCTTAGAAGAGAAGAAGCGGCAAGATATGCCCCAGCAATAGGTCTAAAACACAAATGTTTGTGGTTAGTACCTAACAAAATTAAAATACACGGTAATTGATATTCCAATGTTATGCAATCATAGTTACGTCCAACCATCGATCCGACGCTTAACAAGCTAAGATATTAAAATGCAACAACTCAGAGAATTACTTTTAAAATCCGCATGAAACTTTAATGTGTCGAATTATTTCAAATTCAAATTAAATCCTATTTACAGTAGTTTATTTTTAAAGATATATAATTCAAAAACATGCGTATTACGCATGTTTTATATATATTGCAACTTGGTATATATATGATATTATATATATATAAATGTTTCCCCCGATTTCTGCCGATTGTGAATAAAATTATATTAAAGATACAAATATACCTTTGAAATTGTTACCTTATGAGACCCTCCTGTTACGTAGTCAACGTATAATAGAGTAATTATTTAATTTATTTAATATTTTCATTTATGTAGATATAATAATAAGATATAATAAAAAAAACTTAACTTATTTGTATTGTATTCTATCCATAGTCCGTCAACACTACAAGTAAAGTACTGAGCCTAGGTCACCGTCTCTATGGGTAAGGTGCCCAGAAGACTGGCTTTGAACAGTTTGTATATTTAGATAATGTCATGTCAAGAATACTTCATGTACCTATTATCTTTGCCTGCCTTTGTAGTGAATATACAACAATAGGTGCTTCAGTTTTCTTAAAGTTTTTAAAGTCGGTTATTCTTAATTATTTCTCTTTGCTAACATCCCTGCTACACTTGAGATAATGTTAGTATTAGTGATTGGGACACGCAAGTCTTGCAAAGGGTTAAATTCGTCATTTGAAATGCGACATTGATAATGACGTTAAACATTGACAGATAACTCATGTATATATACTAATCTTGCTGATCGTTAAGGATTAATTTTTTGACGCTATAAACAACAAGCAGAGCAGTGTCCATAATAACAATTTTATATAAATATAAGTAAAACTTGGTAGCAAATTTTGCCTTCAAACTGTGGAGACGTTTGAAATTAAACATCAGACGTTTAACCATCATCCAGCTACTTTAAAAAGGATAATGATATTCAATATTCAAAAGAATTTCCAGAAATGGCCACCGTTAAAATTTCACGCAATAAATACGCACCGGCAACTGTTGTTTTACCAAAAAATCTACAAAAGATTTTAGAAATCAGACAACCGCCGAATGCCTGTTTCAATGGGATTTGTCGAACCACCGCACAGTGGGCCCCTAGGACCATAAATATGACAAAAATCATAATAAAACGGGAACATTTGTAAAACTGTTTTTGTTTACTGTTATCCGAAATGACAGGTCCAAAGCTAAATGGTATGATGACGTAGCAATTCTTTACAATATTCAAATCAAATCTGAAACTTATAATCAATGCATTTTAAACTTTATATTTGAGTTGATAAGAGCTAGTAGGTTATTGATAAAAAGGAGAATAATTTTGTGAATAGCTTTAACATTTATTACTTGGTGATCATAATATGTAATCCTTTCAGCCTTTTTTTCTATAAGGCTGCAATCGTTGTTGGTTATGTAGTAATAAGATGAGTCATTTTGAACGGTCACAGAGTGAGAAGTGGTTAAGCAATTCCATCTTAAATACGATCTTCAAAACATGCTCTTTATCAGAATATGGTGACACCCCAACTGTTACAAACGTTGCCAACTTCAAACAAACAATCACTTCGTTGTTTTAGTATCACGTTAAAAGGAAGATTTGCATTGAAAATCAGCGTCGTGTTGGATATTATGCTGGCACAGCAATAAGCTGAGTGTAAACCTTGTTTGCTGGAAATGCGGCGTACAAATTTTCAAAATATGCTTTTATTTAATTAAAATTATATAAATTTTGTTATACATGTAAATAAGCAATTTAATAGTATTATTTTTCTTTCTTTAACTTAAAATAAAACCTTTGAATTTTTAATTTTATTTATTTATACTACTTGAATTATTCACACTTCGGGTGGGTGATCAAACAGCTGGTTCTTACTTCGGTCAACGGATCAGTATGACGAACCAGCAATGTAACGTAGGCAGCCTAATGGGAACCTTCCCCATTGACTTTGATGATCTAGGTAC